>CM038681.1:424017862-424342166 GCA_021605205.1 Aegilops longissima | reverse complement strand
GTAGTACCCAAAGTGTTCCTCCGTAAACGGAGTTGCATAATCTCATAGTTACAGGAACATGTATAAGTCATGAAGAAAGCAATAGCAACATACTAAACGATCAAGTGCTAGGCTAACGGAATGGGTCATGTCAATCAGATCATTCTCCTAATGATGTGATCCCGTTAATCAAATGACAACTCATGTCTATGGTTAGGAAACATAACCATCTTTGATTAACGAGCTAGTCAAGTAGAGGCATACTAGTGACACTGCTTGTCTATGTATTCACACATGTATTATGTTTCCGTTAATACAATTCTAGCATGAATAATAAACATTTATCATGATATAAGGAAATAAATAATAACTTTATTATTGCCTCTAGGCATATTTCCTTCAGCCTCCCACTTGCACTAGAGTCAATAATCTAGTTCACATCGCCATGTGATTTAACATCAATAGTTCACATCTATATGTGGTTAACACCCATAGTTCACATCGACATGTGACCAACACCCAAAGGGTTTACTAGAGTCAGTAATCTAGTTCACATCGCTATGTGATTAACACCCAAAGAGTACTAAGGTGTGATCATGTTTTGCTTGTGAGATAATTTTAGTCAACGGTCCGCTCACATTCAGAGCCGTAAGTATTTTGCAAATTTCTATGTCTACAATGCTCGCACGGAGCTACTCTAGCTAATTGCTCCCACTTTCAATATGTATCCAGATTGAGACTCAGAGTCATCTAGATTAGTGTTTAAAACTTGCATCGACGTAACCCTTTACTTATTTAACCTTTTTCACTTCCATAATCGAGAAACATATCCTTATTCTACTAAGGATAATTTTGACCGCTGTCCATTGATCTACTTCCTAGATCACTATTGCACTCCCTTGCCAATCTTAGTGGTAGGGTATGCAATAGATCCGTACACAAGATGACATACTTTATAGAACCTATGGCTGATGCATAGGAATGACTTTCATTCTCTTTTTATCTTCTCGCCTTGGTCGGGTTTTGAGTCTTACTCAATCTCACACCTTGTAACACGTGCAAGAACTCTTTCTTTGACTGCTCCATTTTGAACTACTTCAAAATCTTGTCAAGGTATGTATTCATTGAAAACTTATCAAGCCGCCTTTGATCTATCTCTATAGATCTTGATGCTCAATATGTAAGCAGCTTCACCGAGGTCCTTCTTTGAAAACTCCTTTCAAATACTCCTTTATGCTTTGCAGTATAATTCTACATTATTTCCGATCAACAATATGTCATTCACATATACTTATCGTAAATGATGTAGTGCTCCCACTCACTTTCTTGTAAATACAGGCTTCTCCAAAAGTCTCAGATAAAACCATATGCTTTGATCACACTATCAAAGCGCTTATTCCAACTCCGAGATGCTTGCACCAGTCCATAGATGGATCGCTGAGCTTGCACATTTTGTTAGCTCCTTTAGGATTGACAAAACCTTCTAGTTGCATCATATACAACTCTTCTTTAATAAATCCATTAAAGAATGTAGTTTTGACATCCATTTGCTAGATTTCATAAAATGTGGCAATTGCTAACATGATTCGACAGACTTAAGCATCACTACGCTTGAGAAAATCTCATTGTAGTCAACATCTTGAACTTGTCGAAAACCTTTTGTGACAAGTCGAGCTTTGTAGATAGTAACACTACTATCGTGTCCGCCTTCCTCTTGAAGATCCATTTATTTAACATGGCTTGCCGATCATCGAGCAAGTCAATCAAAGTCCATACTTTGTTCTCATACATGGATCCTATCTCAGATTTCATGGCCTCAAGCCATTTCATGAATCTGGCTCATCATCGCTTCTTCATAGTTCGAGGTTCATCATGGTCTAGTAACATGACTTCCGTAATATGATTACCGCATCACTCTGGTGCGGATCTTACTCGAAGACCCACGAGGTTTGGTAGCAACTTGATCTGAAGTTTCATGATCATCATCATTAACTTCCTTACTAATTGGTGTAGGAATCATCGAACTGATTTCTGTGATGAACTACTTTCCAATAAGGGAGAAGGTACAATTACCTCATCAAGTTCTACTTTCCTCCCACTCACTTCTTTCGAGAGAAACTTCTTCTAGAAAGGATCCATTTTAGCAACTAATGTTTTGCCTTTAGATCTGTGATAGAAGGTGTACCCAACAGTTTCTTTTGGGTATTCTATGAAGACGCATTCTCCGATTTGGGTTCGAGCTATCGTGAAAACTTTTTCACATAAGCATCACAACTCCAAACTTTAAGAAACGATACTTAGGGTTTATCGCTAAACCATAGTTCATACGGTGTCATCTCAACGGATTTAGATGGTGCCCTATTAAACGTGAATGCAGCTGTCTCTAATGCATAACCCAAAACGATAGTGGTAAATCGGTAAGATACATCATAGATCGCACCATATCCAATAAAGTGCGGTTACGATGTTCGACACACCATTATGTTGTGGTGTTCCATGTGGCGTGAGCTGTGAAACTATTCCACATTGTTTTAATTGAAGACCAAACTCAGAACTCAAATATTCATCTCCACGATCAGATCGCAGAAACTTTATTTTCTTGTTACGATGATTTTCCACTTCACTCTGAATTTTTTGAACCTTTCAACTATTTCATACTTATGTTTCATCAAGTAGATATACCCATATCTGCTCAAATCATCTTGTGAAGGTCGAAAATAACGATACTTGCCATTTAGCATCAACACTCATTGGATCGCATACATCGGTATGTATTATTTCCAATAAGTCAGAGTTTGTTCCATTGTTCCGAGAACGGAGTTTTAGTCATCTTGCCCAAACGGCACGGTTCGCAAGTACCAAGTGATTCATAATCAAGTGATTCCAAAAGTCCATCAAGATGGAGTTTCTTCATGCGCTTTTACACCGATATGACCTAAACGGCAAGGCTACAAATAAGTTGCACTATCATTATTAACTTTGCATCTTTTGGCATCAATATTATGAATATGTGTATCACTACGATCGAGATCCAACAAACTATTTTTATTGGGTGTATGACCATTGAAGGTTTTATTCATTTAAATGTAACAACAATTATTCTTTGACTTTAAATGAATAACCGCTTTGAAAACTATTTTCATTGGGTGTATGACTATCAAGGTTTTATTCATTTAAACAGAACAACAATTATTCTTTGACTTTAAATGAATAACCGCTTTGCAATAAACATGATCAAATCATATTCATGCTCAACGCAAACACCAAATAACATTTATTTAGGTTTAACACTAATCCCGAAAGTATAGGAGTGTGCGATGATGATCATATCAATCTTGGAACTACTTCCAACACTCATCTTCACTTCCCTTCAACTAGTCTCTGCTTATTCAGAACTCCTGTTTCGAAGTTACTAATCTTAGTAACCTAACAAGTATCAAATACTGTGGGATACTATAAACACTAGTAAGGCACACATCAATAACTCAGATATCAAATATACTCTTGTTCACTTTGCCATCCTTCTTATCCACCAAATATTTGGGGTATTTCCGCTTCAAAGGACCATTTCCTATGCAGTGTAAGCACTCAGTTTCAGGCTTTGGTTCAGCTTTAGGTTTCTTCATGGAGTGACAACTTGCTTGTCATTCTACTTGAAGTTCCCTTTCTTTCCTTTGCCCTTTCTTGAAACTAGTGGTCTTGTCAATCATCAACACTTGATGCTCTTTTCTGATTTCTACCTTCGCCGATTTCAACATCACGAAGAGCTCGGGAATCGCTTTCGCCATCCCTTGCATACTATAGTTCATCACGAAGTTCTAGTAACTTAGTGATGGTGACTAGAGAATTCTGTCAATCACTATCTTATCTCGGAAGATTAACTCCCACTTGATTCAAGCGATTGAAGTACCTGCATAATCTGAGCACATGCTCACTAGTTGAGCGATTCTCTCCATCTTTTAGCTATAGAACTTGTTGGAGACTTCATATCTCTCAACTCGGTATTTGCTTGAAATATTAACTTCAACTCCTCGAACATCTCATATGGTCCATGACGCTCAAAACGCCTTTGAAGTCCCGATTCTAAGCCGCTAAGCATGGTGCACTAAACTATCAAGTAGTCATCATATTGAGCTAGCCAAACGCTCATAACGCCCAGATTTGCTCCTCGCAATAGGCCTGCTACCTAGCGTGCATTAAGGACATAATTCTTCAGGCAGCAATGAGGATAAACCTCGATCACGGATCCAATCCGCATCATTGCTACTAACATTTTCAATACAATTTTCTAGGAACATATTAAAATAAACATATGAAAGCAACAAACATAGGGAAGCAACAACGCGAGCTATTGATCTACAACATAATTTGCAAAAACTACCAGACTAAGTTCATGATAAATTAAAGTTCAATTAATCATATTACTTAAGAACTCCCACTTAGATAGACATCTCTAGTCATCTAAGTGATTACGTGATCCAAATCAACTAAACCATGTCCCATCATCACGTGAGATGGAGTAGTTTCAATGGTGAACATCACTATGTTGATCATATCTACTATATGATTCACGCTCGACCTTTCGGTCTCCGTGTTCCGAGGCCATATCTGTTATATGCTAGGCTCGCAAGTTTAACCTGAGTATTCGCTGCGCAACTGTTTTGCACCCGCTGTATTTGAACGAGAGCCTATCACACCCGATCATCACGTGGTGTCTCAAAGACGAAGAACTTTCGCAACGGTGCATACTCAGGAGAACACTTCTTGATAATTTTAGTGAGAGATCATCTTATAATGCTACCGCCAATCAAAGCAAGATAAGATGCATAAAGGATAAACATCACATGCAATCAATATAAGTGATATGATATGGTCATCATCATCTTGTGCTTGTGATTCCATCGCCAAGCACCGCCATGATCACCATCGCCACCGGCGCGACACCTTGATCTCCATCGAGCATCGTTGTCGCCTCGCCAACTATTGCTTCTACGACTATCGCTATCGCTTAGTGATAAAGTAAAGCAATTACATGGCGCTTGCATTTCATACAATAAAGCGACAACCATATGGCTCTCGCCAGCTTGTCGATAACTCGTTACAAAACATGATCATCTCATACAATATAGCATCACGCCTTGACCATATCACATCACAACATGCCCCGCAAAAACAAGTTAGACGCCCTCTACTTTGTTGTTGCAAGTTTTACGTGGCTGCTACGGGCTGAGCAAGAACCGCTTTACCCACGCATCAAAACCACAACGATATTTTGTCAAATAGACTGCTTTAACCTTCTCAAGGACCGGCGAGCCACACTCGGTTCAACTAAAGTGAGAGAGAGACACACCGCCGTCACCTTTAAGCAACGAGTGCTCGAGCGGTGAAACCAGTCTCGCCAGAAGCGCACGCGTAATGTCGGTCCGGCCGCTTCATCTCACAATACCGCTGAACCAAAGTATGACATGCTGGTAGGTAGTATGACTTGTATCGCCCACAACTCACTTGTGTTCTACTCGTGCATATGACATCAACGCATAAAACCAGGCTCGATGCCATCGTTGGGGAACGAGTAATTTCAAAAATTTCCTACGAACACGCAAGACCATGGTGATGGCATAGCAACGAGGGGAGAGGTCCGCCCACGCACTGTGAGACCGAAAGCGAAGCGCTATAACAACGCTGTTGATGTAGTCGACGCCTTCACGATCCGACCGATCCAAGCACCAAACGACGGCACCTCCGAAGTTCGCACACGCTCAGCTCGATGACGATCCTCGACTCCGATCCAGCAAAGTGTCGGGATGAGTTCCACAGCACGACGCGCGCAGGATGATGTTGATGCTCCATCGACGCAGGGCTTCGCTTAAGCTCCGCGACGATATGACTTCTCCGCGCAGGCTTCACTTAAGCTCCGCGACGATATGACCAAGTGGAATATGGTGGAAGGGGCACCGACACGGCTAAGGAAAGATCCAGAGATCAACTTGTGTGTCATGGGTGCCCCCGCCTCAGATATAAAGGAGCCAAGGGGGTGGCCAGCCTTGGGAGGCCGAGGAGTCCTACTCCCACCGAGTAGGACTCCCCTGTCCTAGTTGGAGTAGGATTGGGAGGGAAGAGGGTAGGCGCTGCCCCTCTCCTTGTCCTATTCGGACTAGAGGGGGAGGGGCGCGCAGCCCACCCGGCCGGCCCTTCCTCTTCTCCCTTGGGGCCCATGAAGGCCCATATACTCGGGGTTCCGTAACTCCTGTTCCGCAAATTCCTGCTTTCACTCGAACCCTTCCAAGTCCAAACATAGGCTTCCAATATATCAATCTTTATGTCTCGACCATTTCGAGACTCCTCGCCATGTCCGTGATCACATCCGGACTCAACAACCTTCGTGCATCAATACTTATAAACTCATAATGAATCACATCGAAACGTTGAGCGTAAGGACCCTACGGTTCGAGAACTATGTAGACATGACCTAGAACCATTCTCGGTCAATAACCAATAGCGAACCTGATGCCCATATTGGTTCCTACATATTCTACTAAGATCTTTATCGGTCAAACCGCATAACAACATACGTTGTTCCCTTTGTCATCGGTATAGTTACTTACCCGAGATTCGATCGCCGTATCCAATACCTAGTTCAATCTCGCTATCGTAAGTCTCTTTACTCGCTCCGTAATACATCATCTCACAACTAACTCATTAGTTGTAATGCATGCAAGGCTTAGTGATGTGTATTACCGAGAAGGCCTAGAGATACCTCTCCGACAATCGGAGTGACAAAACCTAATCTCAAATACGCCAACCCAACAAGTACCTTTGGAGACACCTGTAGTACTCCTTTATAATCACCCAGTTACGCCAGACGCTTGGTAGTACCCAAAGTGTTCCTCCGTAAACGGAGTTGCATAATCTCATAGTTACAGAACATGTATAAGTCATGAAGAAAGCAATAGCAACATACTAAACGATCAAGTGCTAGGCTAACGGAATGGGTCATGTCAATCAGATCATTCTCCTAATGATGTGATCCCGTTAATCAAATGACAACTCATGTCTATGGTTAGAAACATAACCATCTTTGATTAACGAGCTAGTCAAGTAGAGGCATACTAGTGACACTGCTTGTCTATGTATTCACACATGTATTATGTTTCCGTTAATACAATTCTAGCATGAATAATAAACATTTATCATGATATAAGGAAATAAATAATAACTTTATTATTGCCTCTAGGGCATATTTCCTTCAGCCCCAACAGCTCATGGGCCTTGGGCGCTGCATGGCGATTGATTGGTCGTGGGCGCCTCCACTTCCCCACGATGTTCATTACACGCCTGCTGTTTAACCCGGATTGCACACAGCCATTCTCTTTCGCCGTCTTCAAGACTCCCGGCTCTTCCTTCTTCCCTGGCTCCAACTTCCGCCTCAATCCAACTCGGCTCACCTTCCTATTGGCATGGCGCCAACGGAAGAAGGAAAGGGAAGAAGCCCGCGCTTTGTCCTGCTCTTCTCCGGCGGTGGCCCCCGCCACCGATCGATCTATCATACACAACCGCGAGGCCTTGGGCAAGGTCCACTCTGCTTTTGGCACCATCTTCAACGAGTGCGGCAGGACCACGGCATGGCTCAAGGCCCCATGCCTCCCCGGCTGTGATTGTCACGGAGGTCCGGTTCTTCGCTGATGCCCTGTGGGCGGGCCTGGTTCCCCCCTTTTCCGCGTTCTTCAATGCGGTGCTCTCCCACTATCAGATCCATATGATGCATCTCGGGCCTGAGTCCATTACCCTTCTGGCTGTATTCGCTTTTGTTTGTGGGGAAATGGTGGGCATCCTCCTTCCGCTGTTCTCGCGCCACTTCTTCTCCTTGCGCCGAAAGTGACCCTACTTAATGCTTGGGGTGCGGAGCTTCCTTTGCGTGCCGTAGACGGCTGCTTCAGGATTGATTTCGACTCCTCCCCGAGGCCAAGTTCAGAGAGCGGTGGTTGTATGTGGATGTTGTGGTGTTCAGCCCCCTGCTCTCGCATCCTACCTCGCCTGTTGTTCCCAACTCAGGCTGGGGCAACGAGATGCTCGCGGACACCCGGCTTGCATTTGTCTGGCGCCTCTTCGAGAGCTTGAGGTCGCTCAACGTGACGGCACCCAAGGTGGTGAAGGAGTTCCTCCAGTGTCGCATTGCTCCTCTCCAGCGCCACTCTCACCGGATGTGGGACTTTGTGGGGCACAAAGACCGCATGCGGCTTTAGGAGGAGGACTTAGCGCCTAAGGTGCTGAAGACGGTGCTCAGGGTCCTGGTTGCGCACACCTTCCCAAGCAGCCTTCGACGTGATGGCGCCTCTTGTATCTCTCGCCGGGCAGGGCCGATTTCGTGGAAGCGATGCCCCGCTTGATGAGTGGGGCTGCGCCTGTTGGCCTGGGGACCTCGCGAGAACCCAGCTTGCAAAGTGGTAGCTCTTCCGTTGCCCACAAAGGGCTCGCCTTTTATGTGACGGCAGGAGACGAGAACCATCGGGAGTTGAAGGAGATGACGTTGAGGTGGTGACGCCCAAGCCCCGAGGGCTGCATCTCTCGGAGATTGTTCCTGTAATGGTGACAGTGAGGAGCCGCGCCTCCGGCTCACGAGGTTGGGGCCCCGAGGCCCCGGTCGCCCTCATGAGGCGGGCGCCTGGGGCGCCCCCGTGCTAGTCCCATTGATGCCGATCTTCTTGCTGCCTCCTCCATGCCACAACCCCACCTCGCGCCAAGCGCTGGGCCGGTTCCGCGAGATTTCGTGGCCTCCCGAAGAGGAAGGAGGCCTCGGCGGTGACGATCGACCTTGGCGCTTGTCAAGTGCAAGAGGTACTTCGCCACGCACGAGTAAGTCCTCTTCTCTCCGCCTCTAGTTCTTGGTTCTTGCAGATGACTATGACCTTTCAGGGCCCTTCCCGCCGAATTCGCGAAGGCGGCCAAAGAGCCATTTGCCCAAGCTCCGTCTTCGTTGCTGGTCCCCGGTGCGTCGGGCTCAAGCAACGCCCTCATCACTCAGCCGGTTGGAGAGGTGACTGCTCGCTGGGCGCCCCAGCCCGTGGCGCCGCTGTCTTCCCTTCATGAGTTCTTCCGGGGCACAGCTAGCTTGCCCCATGCTCCTTCCTTGGTCGTGGACGGCGATTGGTTGAAGTCAATCTTGAGCTCTCCTTCGGGACGGACCGCGCCAGGCCCCGCTTCGGGCGCGCCCATCCGGGCGATCGCTAGCGCCAGCCCCTTCCTCGAGGGAGGAGACGCTGCCACCTCCCGCCCCCGCATACTCCAGCAGCTGAGGGGACGCGGAGGACGTGTTTCAAAGGCAGCCGTGAACGCCGCGCTTTTCACAAAAACTTCTCCAAGGGGCGACGGCCGCATTGAACTGCTCGGGCGGAGTTTCTCCGATTTAAGATGCGCTTTTGAGGCGTAAGGTTTGGCGCTTTGCCGAGGAGAGGCGCAGCTGAAGGCAGCTGTTGTTCTGCTGCTACCAGCTGTGGACTGCTGGTGTCAAACCGCGGATCTCGGTAGGGGGTCCCAATCGCAGCGCCTAGGCGGATGGTAACAGAGACAAGGGACACGATGTTTTACCCAGGTTCGGGCCCTCTTGATGGAGGTAAAACCCACGCCCCGCTAGATTAATATTGATGATGTGTGTTACAAGAGTGGATCTACCACGAGATCAAAGAGGCTAAACCCTCGAAGCTAGCCTATGGTATGATTGTTGTTCGCCCCACGGACTAAAACCCTCCGGCTTATATAGACATCGATAGGGTTAGGGTTACACAGAGTCGGTTACAATGGTAGGAGATCTACATATCCAGACGCCAAGCTTGTCTTCCACGCCAAGGAAAGTCCCATCCGACACGGACGAAGTCTTCAATCTTCTATCTTCATAGTTCGCTATCCGGACACCCCTAGTCCGAACTCCTCAAGAGTCTCTCGAACCAGGCTTCAATGACGACGAAGTCCCGCGCCGCATGTTGTCTTCGCATTGCAAGGCGGGTTCTCCTTCGTTTTCATGTTCCCGCTTAATAGTGTCCGCTTTATAAATGTTGCACTCCTTGGCTTCTACGCCTAATAATGGCCTTCTTCCACGGTCGCATTTAATGCGTAAAGGCTGATATTTTTACATTTTACCCCTAGTCAGGCGAACGAGCCGCCACAAGAGAGGCGAGGATCTAGATCCAGCTCACACCATCCTCCATCCGCAAGTTCTCATCAAGCGCCTCGACAAAAAATCCATTCCATCATGGATAGCCGGCGCGCTCCTCCTCTCGCCTCCTAGCCCTAAGCCAGAGATTGGGGAGATGCTCGGCCCACACATGAGCTAGTGGTGCTTCAAACCGAGGGATATCTTCCCCAGCTTTCATGGTTCCGGTTCGAGCCGGACTGGCCACCTACAAGGGTGGAAAGCAAAGGAGAGCATCCCCAACCCTTCCAAAGGGGAGCGGTATGCTTTGTCCCCATCTAATAAGGGGACTCGGATTTCCCATACATCCATTTCTCCGGGGCCCTAGAGTTCTACGGACTCCAACTTCACCACCTCACGCCTCGCCCATTTTGCACATCACGGGCTTCAGAGCTTTTTATGAGCTGTTCTGGGCATCGAGCCCCATTTTGCCCCTGCAAGAGATTGTTTTGTCTCGCACTCGCTCTCATGAGGGGTCGATATACCAAGTGGGCGGAGCCAAAATATGCGATCGCCGGACCAGATATCTATCCGCACCGAAGAAGGCGTCCAAGACTGGCCTTCGGAATGGTTCTACATGGAGGACGCCTTCCGCCGGATCCAGTCCGGATCGGCCTCCGGAGTTCAACAATGCTCCCTTGAAGAAATGCCTGAGTTGGCGCCACGGAGCCCTCAACGGAAGATGATAGAGCGCCCATTATCCGATGGGCCGGATTAGGTTATCGCCCATTCCGGATTGACCATGATTGGGGTCATGGCCACGCGCATTATGCGCGGGTGCAGCCACTCCAATATAGGGGCCACCCTATGGGATTTCAACGGGAAGATG
The DNA here is from genome assembly GCA_021605205.1 of Aegilops longissima. Classification (NCBI taxonomy): domain Eukaryota; kingdom Viridiplantae; phylum Streptophyta; class Magnoliopsida; order Poales; family Poaceae; genus Aegilops; species Aegilops longissima. The sequence continues at coordinate 424,331,172 of CM038681.1, read as the reverse complement.
ACGCCACCCGCCATGGCCGAAGGGCTAGGCTCGGCAGCCGATCCGCAAAGATCATGTCCGCTTTGTACAAGGGAGAGGAGGAGGACTTCTCCGCAAGAATCCGCTGAATGGATTTTCTATGCATAACCTCGAGCTGGGTAACCGGATGTTCATCTACCCGATCCATACCTTTTTTTGTCAAGTATCTTACTCGGATTTCGGCGCAGAGCTGCGCCGGACGGAGGGCATACGGCTTCAGATCCACGCATCGAGGATCCGAACGATCCCTTGATCCGCCTCCAAGAGGATCCGCATAAAGGTGGAGCTGATTGACGGGTGTTCCACCAACGTAGCATGGATAATGCCCTAGTCGCCATTACGGCCGACTACCCCGGTTTTTTTCGCCTCCCTGTGACTACGACCGAGGTCTTGACACCATCGCTTGATCCGCTGGCCAATTCTGACCATCCCATACCGATGGTGTATCGCAGGATGTGCCTTTAAGGCGGAAGTCGAACTCCGGGCGGCCACCAACAAGGATCAGTCCGCCCGGCAGAGAAAGAGGAGGCGGCGCGAACCGAGACGCCGCCAAGAACAAAGACGGAGCACCGCTATTTTTAAGGGAAGGATCCCGTAAGGTATATTAATGCTCATAACTTTTCCAGAAGAGCACTCACGGACAAAGGTCCGGAGAGGTTGCTAATCAAGTTTTCCGCCGCCATGCTCCAACGCATGGTCCGGGAGGGAGGTGAATACAAGGCGAAACCGACGCCCTCCGACTGAGGATGCCGACAGGCTGTCCGCCACCCGCTCGAGGTGGAGAGCGCCATGAACGCCGCCGACAGTTCTTCGTGACGCGTGTTTCTCCCCGAGACGTTAAATGCCTTTAAAGCGGAACGCGCACTCCGCCGCCAAGATGGGTTAACCAGAGCCACGGAGCAAAGATGTGAAAGACATACGGTAAGTAATTTTAATAGTTATATATGCCAAGAGCTCCACGAGACTTAAAATAGTTGAAATAACTGATTTAAGGATCAATTATTATGCAGGGTCTTATGGAGAAGAATACCCAGCTGTCCCAGAGCTCCAAGAGTGCAGGCCCAACTTGAAGTCAAGATCAAGCCGCCATGTGGGGAGTCCCAGAGACCCCGCTAGTAAGACGATTTTGAAAAGATAATTATTTAGCAAAGTGTGGCGTGAATCGACAATAATATTGCAGAGGGCGCCGGACTAGATCCGACAAGCAACAGCCATCTGGTCGCCTAAAGGCCGCGAGAGGGTGCTTATGAAGGTGCAGCAGATAGAAACAAGCTCCAAGATGCCCACACCCAGCAAGGAGAAGAGCTGAAAGGTGTTCGCCCAGCTGTCTGCTCCATGAAGGAGAATCACGCTTCACGAGGCATTTATAGTAGTGCTTGAACAAATTCCTTTGAAAAGAAGAATTTGGCGAGGAATTGATTGATGTAAATATGTCTTTAGGTGTGCTCACAGTGTCGCCTCATGGAGGAAATGCCTCGAGTCAACGGGTGGCCAACTTCCCGAGCTAGTGCAATTGCTCGAACGTGTTCGGCAAAGCGGCGAGTGGCGCTGCTCATGCTTTATGGCCATCCATCTCCCTACCCGAGGGCCTTGGTGATCTTGCCGAGAAGCCAGGAGCACGGCGACGCCCGCTTGTGGAAGATATCGGCTCACCGTCAGGCACCAGGAGGCTCGGGCCATGGTGAAGACATCGCACCAAGTCCGACCCAAACCACATGGCCGAGGTCGGACTCATGGGCCTGATGGGAAGGAGATCCTCGTGAGTTTAATGTACGCCAAGTAGAACTGGCCGCGAATATTCCCAACAGATCGTAAATTAGACAGCCCGTTAGATGGGATTGAGGAGGAGTACAATCACCGGTTTGATGATGTAATTTGAAATGACATGTAAAATGCCTTCTAGCCGGATTGTAGATCGCTTGTCTTTGCGGACTGCTTCGCTTCAACCTCGACCCAACAGTCCGAGTGTGTCCGAATACCCTTACGGTTATAAAAGAACCAGAGCATGCATGGAGACAAGGCGTCGGGTCATAATTGCTTTATCGCATAAGTGCCCAACTAGTTATGTTATATTACATGGTTAGTAAGAAACATCTTCCAGGAGAATAGTTCCGCTAAGGGTTCCTTTTCCTCGTGAGGCATGCCCTAAATTGCAATGCCGGATCGCGTAAAAATAGCAGAAAAAGCATCCGGGGCAGATAAATAAGTAAGTAATAAATCATCTTTCAAGTCACCGATCAATATTCTCTTAAGAACGCTTAGCTTTGCTTCACCCACCGAGGTACACATCCGCTGACCCGACAAGAATAATCGCCGAGGTGCTCCTTTACCTCCTAGCCGAACAATCGGGAACGAGGGGTAAGCACAGAGCCAGCAACCCAGCTTGGCCAAAACTTAAGTCATATCGATGCATATAATGGTGAATAAAAGGTACATGCGAAGTATGACATATGTGTTGGGCATGAAGCTCAGATGAATAAGCTTTTTAAAGAAGCCCCTGTGTAATGAGTGCCAGGGCACATCAAGTGTAAAGTAACAAAGCGCAAATCAGCCCATAAAAGGTAAAAAAGGTGGGAAGAAGGAGGAGGAGGAGAGACAAGAAAACAAGGAGTGGACGGGAGTGAGACGAACCCGGAGTCCGGCGTTAAGGCGAGAATCTTCAAGACGGGTTATGCTCCATGGGTTCGCTCGAGTCGGTTGTCCGATGCGTTATATAGACGGTACGCCCGCCGTCGACTTGGTCGATGATGAAGGGACCTTCCCACTTGGGCTTGAGTTTGTCCTTTTCTTGTCCGCAGCGAGAACAAGTTCGCCAACATTGTAAGTTTTGGCCCGCATTTTCTCGCTTTGATATCTTCGAGCCTGCTGTTGATAAAATGCGAACGAGCCATTGCCACGCCCCGCCTCCTCTAAGGCGCCCAGATTGTCCCGCCGATCTAGCTCGCTTCTTTATTCGCATATGCGCACACGAGGTGAGTCATGAATTATATCGCAGGCGTGACTGCTCTCGCGCCAGATACCGTGAAAAATGGTGTGAATCCGTAGTTCGGTTTGGCGTGGTCCGCAGCCCCAGAGTACGGAGTCGAGCCTCTACCCAAGGCGTGTTGGATTCCTTGAGGGACCGCACTAGTCCGGGTTTGATGCCGCCATGATTAGACCATTTGCTCGCCAACTTGACCGTTAGTTTGGGGTGATAGATCAAGCATAATCGAGCTTAATGCCCATGTTTTTGCACCAGAGTTTAACCTCGCCGGCCGTGAAGTTCATGCCGCTGTCGTGATGATGCTGTGGGCACACCAAACGGTGTACTACCCCGGATATGAAGTCTATCACCGTCCGGATTCTGCCGCTTTAACCGGCTTGGCCTCAATCCATTTGGTGAATTTGTCCACCATGACCAATAAGTATTTGTGCTTGTGGGTTCCCCTTTAAGGGGTCCGACCATGTCAAGCCCCTGCACCGCAAACGGCCGTAATGGGTATAGTTTTGAGGGCGTGGGTGGCATATGGCTCGATTAGCAAAGAGCTGGCAACCGACGATCGTTGACTAAACTCGAGCATCCGCCCGGCTGTCGGCCAATAAAATCCTGTAGGAAGGCCATGCCTACAAGGGCCCGGCTGTAAGGTGGTGCCCGCCGAGTCCGCGTGAATTTCAGCCAGAGATTTCGCCTTCCTCTTCGGAGATACACCTTTGAAGGACTCCGTTGTGCTTTTCTTATAAAGCTCTCCTCATGGACCTTGTAGGCTTTAGATCGCCAACTATGCAGCGGCCTCATTTTGGTCTTCGGAAGTTCCCGCCGCATTAAGTAGGCTAGGAATGGTTCTGTCCACGGGCAATGACTGCCATTATTTCGTGAGCTGAAGGTGTTATTTCGCTGGCGAGCCACCGATTGTGTCGTAATGGTCTGAGTTAGGTGATGCAGCTGGCTTCGGATTGTTATTTCCGACCTCTTCCCATAATACGGATGGCTTAAAGAGCCGCTCCAGAAGATGTTAGAGGACGGCGCCTCGCTTTGGCGCCGGCGCGCTAACACGCCCGCTGCCCGGTTATTATCCCTGCCACATGATGGAATTCTAGTCCTTCAACCGAGCTGACATATTTAGGACGGCGCTATGTAAGCTACCATTTTTGATCTTTGGCGTCAAGTCTCCATTTACTTGGGATATTGCGAGGTTTGAATCTCACACCTCTAGGCGCTGAATGCCCATGGAGATTGCCATCCGGAGGCCATGTAGAAGGGCCTCAGATTCGCCGCGTTGTTGGAGTCCATGTACATTATTTGAAGTACGATTGATTGTGTCTCCTGTTAGACGCCAAGACGACGCCAGCCCCAAGCCAGCCAACATTTTGGATCCGCTAAATGCATGATCTAGTTGAGTACGCTGCGATTTTTAGGGAGTTCGCCGTCCATTCAGCGATGAAGTCCGCCGTAACTCGCGATTTTATAGCTCGCCGTGGTTTGTAGGTTATGTCAAATGGTAAGAGCTCGATAGCCCATTTTGCAATCCTGCCCGCTAAGGCCGCGATTGTTTATAATATCGCTGAGAGGTACTTTGAGGCCACCGTTATTGAACACTCTTGAAAGTAGTGACGCAGCTTCCGGATGCTATGAACACCGTGATACACGCTATCTTTTGATAATGTGGGTACCGGATTTGTATGGAGTTAGAACAAAGGATACGAGTACACTGGTTTTGAAGAGGGAATTTGTGCCTTCGCTTTCGCTCAACGACGAAAGTACCGCGGCTAACAACTTGATGTGTTGCTGCGATATATAATAACATAGGCTCGCCCAGGTTGGGCGCGCCGAACCGGATTTTTGCCAAGATGGCCTTTATTTCTTCGAAGTCCGGCTGTGGCAGCATCCGCCCATTCGAAATGTTCGTGGCACGGAGGAGGCGGTAGAGGGGCGAGCCTTTTCTCCCAAACGAGATGAAGCGGTTTAAGGCCGCCACGCATCCGTTAGTTTTTGTATCCGCTTGAGGTCTTTTGAATATCCAATTGTGACAGACTCAGATTTTAGCCGGTTTGCTTCAATTCCTCTACCGGATACGATGAAGCCCAAGAGCTTTCCGCTGGTACCAAGACGATTTTTCCGGATTGAGCTTAATGTCATATGCTCGGAGGTTGTTGAATGTCACCTCAAGTCTTCTACTAGAGTTCCGACATGTTTGGTCTTGACGACCACATCGCCTACGATGCCTCTACTGCTTTTGCCTATCCGGTAGCCGACATGTTTGAATCATGCGCTGCTATGTTGCGCCGGCGCTTTTGAGTCCAAGGGCATTTTGTTGAAGCAGAATGGCCCATATGGAGTAATGAATGCCGCTATGCCTGGTCTTTCTCCGCCATCTTGATTTGATGGTATCCGAGTATGCGCCGAGGAAGCACAATGAATCGTGTTCGCGGTAGCATCGGCGATTTGGTCGATGCGAGAGGGGAAAGGGTCCTTGGACAGGCCTTGTTAAGGTCTTTAAAATCGACGCAGAGGCGCTGTGGATTTGTCCTTTTTGGTACCATTACTAGATTGGCTAGCCAGTCCGTATGCTTTATATCTCCGATGAATCCAGCTTCTAAGAGTTTGGCTAGCTCTTCTCCCATTGCTCGCCTTTTGGGCTCGGAAAATCGCCAAGAGCTTGTTTGATCGGCTTGAATCCTTTTAGGATATTTAGGCTGTGCTCTACCAGCTGCTGGGATTCCTCGGCATGTCCGAAGGATGCCAGAAAAATGTCCCAATTTTCCCAAGGAATTCTCGAGAGTGCGGCTCGACATCAGGACTTAATTGTGCCCCAATGGAGGTCGCTTTGTGGGGTCCGCTGGATGGACCTGAAATTTGACTATCTCGCTCGCTGGTTTAAAAGAGGTGGATTTGGACCTCTTATCGAGTATCACATCGTCCCTATCCACCGTGAAGCGCAGCGTAGCTAGTTCCTCCGCCGCTAGGGCTTTAACAATGCCTCTAGGGCCAGCAGGGCTGTCTTATTTTCAGCGCTGGAGTGCCGATCTCGATCATCGGCAGAGTGATTATCCCATTGGGTCCGCATTTTGAGCTTCATGTACCCGTAGTGGGGTATAGCTTGAAGATTGTGAATGCCTCGCCCTAACAAAGCGTGATATCCGCTGTCTAATGGGGCCACTTGAAACGTGACCTCTCGGACCTGTAATTGTCCGGTGAGCCAAACACTACATCTAGTGTGATTTTTCCCAAGCAGCGCATTTCTCGACTAGGGATTATCCTCTAAAGGTTGTGCTGCTTCGCCAATGCGGCTCCAAATAATTTCCATTTTTGAAGGGTTTCATAGATGAGGTTTAATCTGCCGCCATCCATGAGTACCTTAGTAAGGCTAAAACCGCCCACTATCGGACCGAGGACCAATGCGGCTGGTGCTCTAGCTGTTCGAATTTAGGTTCGTCATGGCGCTGAAGGTGATAGCCGTGTCGCCCATGGATTTGTTGTTGCTACTTGGTAGACTTCGCGAGGCTATGGATTGTTCGTTGCATGTTATTTGATGCGAAAGTCTCAAGACCGTTAATACCGCATCGACATCGATGGGTTGGTCGCTGGGGCTAAAAAGCCTACGCCACTTTTGGCCACTCGTCAGAGTATCCAACACGCCAAGGCTGTGTGTTGGAGTGGCGCCTTCCATGCTGTGGATTTTGCAGGTCCGTTGAGCCAGCCCTCCAAGACGGTTCCGCACTTTTAGGGTTTTTGGTTTTTGGTATTCAACCCGGTGCTTGATGTCAAGCCCAATATGCACTCCTATCCAAAGGAACTCGACGGTCCCACCAAGGATAGACCCGCATATTGAAACGCTTTTGCAAGGTGGATATCGTTACATCAACATTACATAATAGATGGGGATACATACATAAGGCATACAATGTCACACGAATACAATAATACATCATACAAGATCAACATCCGACTACGGATGAAACATAAAAAGAAACTCAAACGACATCCACCCTGCTAGCCCACGCTGCCGACCTAGACCCTATCCCCTGATCGAGGAAGAAGCAGAAGAAGAACTCCAAAACAAGCAAACATCGCTCTCGCGTCATGATCATCGCAAACCTGTACCTGCAACTATTGTTGTAGTAATTTGTGAGCCACGAGGACTCAGCAATCCCATTACCATGGGTATCAAGACTAGCAAAGCTTAATGGGAAAGGAAGGGGTAAAGTGGTGAGGTTGCAGCAGCGACTAAGCATATATGGTGGCTAACCAACGCAAATAAGATCGAGAAGAGAGCAAGCAGAACGGTCGTGAAGCTAGCAATGATCAAGAAGTGATCCTGAACTCCTACTTACGTCAAACATAACCCAAGAAACCGTGTTCTCCTCTCGATCAACCCCAAAAAGAGACACTCACGGTTACGCACACGGTTGGTGTATTTTAGAAGAGTTTACTTCAAGTTTACTACAACCGGATATTAACAAATTCCCATCTGCCACATAACCGCGGGCACGGCTCTCGAAAGTTTATACCCTGCAGGGGTGTCCCAACTAAGCTCTTGCGATCAACGAAGGATATTCCTTCTCCCCGGGAAGACCCGACCAGTCTCGGAATCCTGGCTACAAGACATTTCGACAGGAATAAAACAAGACCAGCAAAGCCGCCTCGATGCCGACTAATCCCGATAGGAGTTGCACATATCTCGTTCTCAGGGCAACACCGGATGAGACATCCTACGAGTAAAACCAGACCCCGAGTTTACCCGAGGGGGGCCCGCAGTCTACTCGGTTCGGGCCAACACTTAGAGAAGCATTGGCCCGGGGGGCTAAAATAAAGATGACCCTTGGGTTAATTACTCCCAAGGGAAAGTAGGTGGTGGTGAGGCAAATGGTAAAACCAAGGTTTGGCCTTGCTGGAGGAGTCTTATTCAAAGCGAACTGTCAAGGGGGTCCCATTAATCACCCAACCGCGTTAGGGACGCAAAATCCGGGAACATAATACCGATATGACGGAAACTAGGGCGGCAAGAGTGGAACAAAACACCAGGCATACGGCCGAGCCTTCCACCCTTTACCAAGTGTATAGATGCATTAATAATATAAGAGATATTGTGATATTCCAACATAAACATAATCCAACATGGAGCAATCTTCATCTTCACCTGCAACTAGCAACGCTATAAGAGGGGCTGAGCAAAAGCGGTAACATAGCCAAACAACGGTTTGCTAGGAAGGGTAACAAAGGTTAGAGGTTCATGCAATTTGGGAGGCTTGAGCAGCAAGTGGTAGGTAACGCAGCATAGCGATAGAACGAAGCAACTAGCATAGCAATGATAGTAATGAGATCCAAGGTGACGGTCATCTTGCCTGAAATCCCGCAAGGAAGAAGAACGAGTCAATGAAGAAGATGAAGCCACGAAGACGAACCAAGCGTAGACGAACGAATCCTCACGATCGCAACGAAACGGGAACTATCGAGAAGAAGCACACAACAAGGTAAACACACCACACATGAACAAGGCATGATGCACAACCAAGCATGATGCATGACAAGGCTACATGAAGCTACTCATGGCAAAAGATGATGCATACAAGACCAACACATCAAAGCAAGTTTAAATGAGGCCGGAAGCAACATATAACAATTCCGGTAAGTCCTCATATGCAAATTTCAAAATTGGTCCAGATCTGAATAAACCTTATTTTCAAGTTACTAAACAGCAAGTTAAATAGCACCAAGAGGATCTACACGAAATTCTAGTCAAGTTACATATAAAGTTCATTTAAATCGGAGCTACGGTCTAGAAGATATGAGCAAAACAAGTTAAACATGGCATTGATGCAAAATGCATCCAAACATCAAGCAAACACCTCAAAACAAGGATGCAACATGATAATATGAAACTATATGCAATTCTAAGCAAGTTTCATATAGAGCACACTCAAAACGGAGCAACGGTTCAACACATACACACTATACAAGTCCAAAGGACAAGCTGTCCAAAACAGCAACTAGGCAACTTACAAGCCTCAAACTAACATACTACAGGATCTCAACATAAAAAAAAGGCATGGACATGATTTACAGGTAAAGCATGACAAAACATGAACATTGAGCTATCTCCAGAAATCACTAGAACATGCTCAAAAAGACATGGCAAGATTGCAAATAATAACAGTTTCAGACTTATCAGGAAATAACATCAAAGTTGCAATGTTTAGAGCTATCAAACAACATGTTACAGGAACTTATCAATGCCAACAAAGGCATGGAATGAATCTACTAAATGCATAGAACAAATGTCCCTTATCTGACCATGAGCCAAAAAGGATCATAAGATATGATGGCACCCATGTAAACATGGCAAGTTATATTACAGATTCATACATGGCAGAACAACAATAAGTAGGCATGTTGGTGAGCTTGAACCACTCTCCACAGAGAAATACATGGCATGGCAAGGCAACTCACAGTAATAAGACATGCTTATGAAGCTAAGCATGGCAATAGAAAGTTCATAGGGTGCATGGATCACTAGCAACAATCATGGCAACATTGAACTTAAAGTTAACAGCCGACAAAGAACATTATTTAGCAATTTGAGAGCAAGATTACAGCAAGCTATAAATGCAACAAGGGCATGGATGGATAGAGCAAGACATGTATAACAAAACATACTTAGTGAAAATCTCCAGATTATGCATAGAATGACTTGTAGCAAAGAAGTTTACATAGCATCATAATATAACAGAATCAAGATAGCAAAACAAAGAACAAAGAAGTACCCTACTTAACAAGCTTGATGCACTCAGTACAAGACCCACAAAAATCATGGATGGAACCACTGTAAAGATGGCATGACATAGCACAAAACACATGTAGAGCTCATGCTCATAAGATGCACGCATCAAATGCAACAAAAATGACAAATCATCAAGTTATAACAGTTTCAGCAAGTTAACATCATATAGCACTTTTGCAACGATGATTCAGGCATCAAGATGAACTCAAATGAACATGATGAAATGGAATGAAATGAAGTACTCATCGAGATGAACAATTTGACATATTACACGCACGAAACGGAGCTGTATACTTGGAGATATGACGCGATGAACATGGCATGAAAATTACACAGATCTGGGACTTAGCAGATTAATACCCTCACGAAAAACGGGACAAGGCGGTGCAGGATGGAGAGAACCAGGGCGCGGGCGAGGCCTTTGGATGGCTGTGGTGGTGGATCACATCCATCTTCTTCTCCGGCGAGGTAGAGGAAGTCCGACGAGGAGCGGCGAGGCCGGAGAAGCTCGGGCCGGCCGGATCCGTCCGCCCGACCGGATCTGGCGGCGAGGCAGCGACGCGACGGACGGGAGGCACGCTGGCGAGGCGCGGCGGCGTAGGTGCGGGCGACGCCCGCGCGGGAGACCTGAGGCGCTGGGTCGGGCGGCGATGGCGGCGGCGCTGGGTCGCCGGCAGACGAGGCGCTGGCGGCGCGGACGCCGAGACGACGAGGATGGAGGAGCGGGCGGCGGGTCCGGCCGTGGAGGCGAGTGGAGTTGATCGGGCGGCGGGGACGGCGCGCCAGCGGGCGGCAGAGGCGCTGGGACCCGAAAGCGGCGGCGGGCGCCGGACCATGGGGCGCGGCGGCGACGCGATCGGCTCGCGACGGGCCCGTGATGGGTTTCGCGGTTGCGCTGGGCGCGAGGAGAGAGAGAGAGAGCGGCGGCGCGCTGACGTGGCGACGGCGGATTCGCCGGGGACGACGGCCGGACATGTCCGTTGGTGGAGGAGAAGGTGTCCCGCGCGAGGGGAATTTCTAGGTTTGACCAAAATCGGGAGGGGCGATATTTATAGGTAGAGGGAGCTAGGAGAGTCCAAATGAGGAGCGATTTTCGCCCACACGATCGTGATCGAACGTCCGAGAGCATAGAGGGGAGTTTGCTGGGTTTTGGGCCACTTTGGAAGGGGTGTTGGGCTGCAAAGAGAAGGGGCTTTACGGTTACCTCTTGTTAACCGTTAGTATCAAACGACTCCAAATGGCACGAACTTGACAGCGGTTCACCGTGGTATACCAAGGCCGCTTGACAAACCTCGGTCCATTCCGAGAACGTTTAACACCCACACACGAAAAGAGGCAAAAGGGGGCGCCGGGGGACATAGGAGTGCCGGATTGCAAAATGGACAACGGGGAAAAAACTCGGATGCATGAGACGAACACGTATGCAAAATGAAATGCACATGATGACATGATATGAAATGCATATGATGACATGGCAAAGCACAACACGCAAGCAAATGACATGGCAACGACGGCGAATAACTGGCATACACCTAGCGCATCGAATCCGGGGCGTTACAACACTCCTCCACTAACAAGAGATCTCGTCCCGAGATCTTAGGACCGAGACGGAAGGGAAAAGGGATGAGGTGAAACAATAACTCAAGAGGAGAAGTAAAGAATCGAGAGCACTCGAGAAGAAGAGAGGAACGACGAGAATGACGAGAATCGAAAACTCACGGAATCAGACAGACTATGAAACCACTCCGGTTAGAACGAGATCTTGGAGAAGGCATGTGACTGATGGAATCCATTCTTACGCCACACTTGAAAGGAATTAGGATGGCTCCGAATAATTAGAAGAGTCGTAAGATCCTCGGAAAAGACCTTTGGGTTAGGGCCCATCAAGAGATAACACCGCTGGAAAGGGATGTTGAACTGATAGATGATGCACCGGAGCAATTAAATATTTGAATGAAGTGACAACCTCGAATTAATTCGAACACATGCGAATCTCCTGAGATGTCTTCCGAACTCCGGAATGATAAACTGGCGAGAGGCGAACGAGCAAAGAGAACACTTCGAAGAAAAAGAATATGATTAACCCGAAAAACTTGAATTGAATCCACCGGAAAAGAAAGAGATGAAGAATGACGAACGAGACGAGAATTCACCGGTTGAAATAATTGAGGGAAGCCTGAAGAGGCTCCATACGAATGAAATTGATGGTCGAAACAGACTCAAACTCCGGGAAGAAAAAGGGTGGGAGGGCGGAAAACAAAGGCAACTGGATGGGGAAAAAACCGATGAATAACTTGAAGATAAAAACACCGGTTGAAATCATTGAGGAAAGAAAGCAAAGACTTCGCATGAGTAGGATGGATACTCGATTATGAACTCCGTTCCGACAAGAAAAGGTGGTTGGTGGGAAAAGAAAATAATCGAGGATTGAACTTGACAACGATGAAGAGGCTCGAGTCAACTTGACGGAAAAGCACCGGATCAAAAGAGGATGGACAACTCACTAAACTAACCACGTGATCCTAAAGAAAATTTGAACGGAAGAGGAGTAATTCAAAACACCTACGCCAGATTCCTCACCGAGCGCATTTAAGGGCTGAGGAGTAAAAGAATTCCTACTCCGATATAACTAGACTCAAAACAGTTTTCTTCTAGACTCAACATCGCCAAACTACACGATCAATCAAGGGGCCTTAGGGTCGGTCGAGGCTCGATACTAACTTGTCACGCCCAATATGCGACCCTATCCAAAGGAACTCGACGGTCCCACCAAGGATAGACCCGCATATTGAAACGCTTTTGCAAGGTGGATATCGTTACATCAACATTACATAATAGATGGGGATACATACATAAGGCATACAATGTCACACTAATACAACAATACATCATATAAGATCAACATCCGACTACGGATGAAAATAAATGTAAACTCAAATGACATCCACCCGCTAGCCCATGCCGCCGACCGAACCTATCCCCGATCGAGGAAGAAGCGTAAGAAGAACTCCAAAACAAGCAAACATCGCCTCGGCCATGATCATCGCAAACCTGTACCTGCAACTCGTTGTTGTAGTAATCTGTGAGCCACGAGGACTCAGCAATCCCATTACCATGGGTATCAAGACTAGCAAAGCTTAATGGGAAAGGAAGGGGTAAAGTGGTGAGGTTGCAGCAGCGACTAAGCATATATGGTGGCTAACCAACGCAAATAAGAGCGAGAAGAGAGCAAGCAGAACGGTCGTGAAGCTAGCAATGATCAAGAAGTGATCCTGAACTCCTACTTACGTCAAACATAACCCAGAAACCGTGTTCTCCTCTCGATCAACCCCGAAAAGAGACACTCATGGTTACGCACACGGTTGGTGTATTTAGAAGAGTTTACTTCAAGTTTACTACAACCAGATATTAACAAATTCCCATCTGCCACATAACCGCGGGCACGGCTCGAAAGTTTATACCTGCAGGGTGTCCCAACTTAGCCCATGATAAGCTCTCGCGATCAACTAAGGATATTCTTCTCCCGGAAGACCCGCTCAGCCTCGTAATCCCGCCACAAGACATTTCGACGGTAATAAAACAAGACCAGCAAAGCCGCCGATGCGCCGACAATCCCGATAGGAGCTGCACATATCTCGCTCAGGCAACACCGATGAGACATCCTACTAGTAAAACCAGACCTCGAAGTTTCCGAGGGGCCCCTGCAGTCATCTCGGTTCGGGCCAACACTTAGAGAAGCATTGGCCCGGGGGGGCTAAAATAAAGATGACCCTTGGGTTAATTACTCCCAAGGGAAAGTAGGTGGTGATGAGGCAAATGGTAAAACCAAGGTTGGGCCTTGCTGGAGGAGTCTTATTCAAAGCGAACTGTCAAGGGGGTCCCATTAATCACCCAACCGTTAGGGACGCAAAATCCGGGAACATAATACCGATATGACGGAAACTAGGGCGGCAAGAGTGGAACAAAACACAGTGCATAAGGCCGAGCCTTCCACCCTTTACCAAGTGTATAGATGCATTAATAATATAAGAGATATTGTGATATTCCAACATAAACATAATCCAACATGGAGCAATCTTCATCTTCACCGCAACTAGCAACGCTATAAGAGGGCTGAGCAAAGCGGTAACATAGCCAAACAACGGTTTGCTAGGAAGGGTAACAAAGGTTAGAGGTTCATGCAATTTGGGAGGCTTGAGCAGCAAGTGGTAGGTAACGCAGCATAGCGATAGAACGAAGCAACTAGCATAGCAATGATAGTAATGAGATCCAAGGTGACGATCATCTTGCCTGATATCCCGCAAGGAAGAAGAACGAGTCAATGAGGAAGATGAAGCCACGAAGACGAACCAAGCGTAGACGAACAAATCCTCACGATCGCAACGAAACGGGAACTATCGAGAAGAAGCACACAACAAGGTAAACACACCACACATGAATAAGGCATGATGCACAACCAAGCATGATGCATGACAAGGCTACATGAAGCTACTCATGGCAAAAGATGATGCATACAAGACCAACACATCAAAGCAAGTTTAAATGAGGCCGGAAGCAACATATAACAATTCCGGTAAGTCCTCATATGCAAATTTCGAAATTGGTCCAGATCTGAATAAACCTTATGTTCAAGTTTTTAAACAGCAAGTTAAAGAGCACCAAGAGGATCTACACGAAATTCTAGTCAAGTTACATATAAAGTTCATTTAAATCGGAGCTACGGTCAAGAAGATATGAGCAAAACAAGTTAAACATGGCATTGATGCAAAATGCATCCAAACATCAAGCAAACACCTCAAAACAAGGATGCAACATGATAATATGAAACTACATGCAATTCTAAGCAAGTTTCATATAGAGCACACTCAAAACGGAGCAACGGTTCAACACATACACACTATACAAGTCCAAAGGACAAGCTGTCCAAAACAGCAACTAGGCAACTTACAAGCCTCAAACTAACATACTACAGGATCACAACATGAAAACAAAAGGCATGGACATGATGTACAGGTAAAGCATGACAAAACATGAACATTAAGCTATCTCCAGAAATCACTAGAACATGCTCAAAAAGACATGGCAAGATTGCAAATAATAACAGTTTCAGACTTATCAGGAAATAACATCAGGTTGCAATGTTTAGAGCTATCAAACAACATGTTACAGGAACTTATCAATGCCAGCAAAGACATGGCATGAATCTACTAAATGCATAGAACAAATGTCCCTTACTGACCATGAGCCAAAAAAGGATCAGAAGATATTATGGCACCCATGTAAACAGGGCAAGTTATATTACAGATTCATACATGGCAGGAACAACAATAAGTAGGCATGTTGGTGAGCTTGAACCACTCACCACAGAGCAATACATGGCATGGCAAGGCAACTCACAGTAATAAGACATGCTTATGAAGCTAAGAATGGCAATAGCAAGTTCATAGGGTGCATGGATCACTAGCAACAATCATGGCAACATTGAACTTAAAGTTAACAGGCTGACAGCAACATTATTTAGCAATTTGAGAGCAAGATTACAGCAAGCTATAAATGCAACAAGGGGCATGGATGGATAGAGCAAGACATGTATAACAAAACATCCTTAGTGAACATCTCCAGATTATGCATAGAATGACTTGTAGCAGCAGGTTTACATAGCATCATAATATAACAGAATCAGCATAGCAAAACAACAACAGCAACTACCCTACTTAACAAGCTTGATGCACTCAGTACAAGACCCACAAAAATCCATGGATGGAACCAATGTAAATATGGAATGACATAGCACAAAACACATGTAGCGCTCATGCTCATAAGATGCACACATCAAATGCAACAAAAATGACAAATCATCAAGCTATAACAGTTTCAGCAGGTTAACATCATATAGCACTTTTGCAACGATGATTCAGGCATCAAGATGAACTCAAATGAACATGATGCAATGGAATGAAATGAAGTACTCGTCGAGACGAATAATTTGACATATTACACGCACGAAACGGAGCAGTATGCATGGAGATATGATGCGATGAACATGGCATGAAAATTACACAGATCTGGGACTTAGCAGATTTATACCCTCACGAAAAACGGGACAAGGTGGTGCGGGATGGAGAGAACCAGGGCGCGGGCGAGGCGTTTGGATGGCTGTGGTGGTGGATCATATCCATCTTCTTCTCCGGCGAGGTAGAGGAAGTCCGGCGAGGAGCGACGAGGCCGGAGAAGCTCGGGGCCGGTCGGATCCGGTCCGGCCCGACCGGATCCGTGGCGAGGCAGCGACGCACGGCACGGGAGGCACGCTGGCGCAGGCGCGGGCGGCGAGGTGCGGGCGACGCCCGCGCTGGAGACCGGAGGCACGGGTCGGGCGGCGATGGCGGCGGCGGGCGCTGGGTCGCCGGTGGGACGAGGCGCTGGCGGCGCAGACGCCGAGACGACGAGGATGGAGGAGCGGGCGGCGGGTCCGCGCCGTGGAGGCAAGCGGAGTTGACCGCGGCGGGGGACGGCGGCGCGGGCGGCGGCGGAGGCGCTGGGACCCGAGCGGCGGCGGCGGGCGCGACTACGCGGCGCGGGCGGGCGGACGCGACTGGGCTCGACGGGCTCGCTGGCGGGCTCGGGCGGGCCGCGCGGGTGCGAGGAGAGAGAGAGCGGCGGCGCGCTGATGTGGCGACGGCGGATTCGCCGGGGACGATGGGCGGACATGTCCTTGGTGGAGGAGAAGGTGTCCGGCGGCGCGAGGGGAATTTCTAGGGTTTGGACTGCGAAAAATCGGGGAGGGGCACATGTTTATAGGTAGAGGGAGCTAGGAGAGTCCAAATGAGGAGCGGTTTTCGCCCACACGATCGTGATCGAACGACCGAGAGCATGGAGGGGAGTTTGCTGGGTTTTGGGCCACTTTGGAAGGGGTGTTGGGCTGCAAAGAGAAGGGCTTTACGGTTACCCGGTTAACCGTTGAGGTATCAAACGACCTCCAAATGACACGAAACTTGACAGGCGGTCTACCGGTGGTATACCAAGGCCGCTTGACAAACCTCGATCCATTCCGAGAACGTTTAACACCCACACACGAAAAGAGGCAAAAGGGGGCGCCGGAGGACATAGGAGTGCCGGATTGCAAAACGGACAACGGGGAAAAAGCTCGGATGCATGAGACGAACACGTATGCAAAATGAAATGCACATGATGACATGATATGAAATGCATATGATGACATGGCAAAGCACAACACGCAAGCAAATGACATGGCAATGACGGCGAATAACTGGCAGACACCTGGCGCATCGAATCCAGGGTGTTACACTTGATAATGATGAACGCTTTTGTTTCGGACTAGGGATGTATTCGGGGCCGGATTATCCCAAAATTTACTTTCGGTTTTCCGTGTGTTTCCATCGCACAAGATTTTTTGTACTATGGTCGCCAAGTCAGTAAAGCGGTAATTTCGCGACGACTTATGACGCTTAGGATTCCCTTGTCCGCAATTATTGCAGAAAATTGGGATTGCGCCCTCCTCTCGGCAGTCCTTTATCCTGTTCTAACCAGGAGGAATCGCCCAAGAATGATGTATCGCTTCAGCGGCTCTTGCCGAATTCGAGAGAGATCGCTAATGTTTGGGTGGGCGGGTGGAACTAGATCCGGAACCCTATCCAATTCAGGACTCAAGGGCCGAGAAGTTTCCGAACTTGGAAGTTTGGATTTTTGAGTGTTATCCAATGAGTCCAACCCGTCGCCTGACTTTAAGTTCAGGGCTTGGTCGACGTCGCCGCTTCCGCAGGAACCGCATGGAGGGATCGAACCGGACGCAACTAGTCCTTAAGATACAAGAAGAATCGCCGCATTGCTCCTCTATCACAGCAACATGATGGGTAGCCCGGGAGAGTTGATCTCTCAGATCGGTTTTAGGCCCGATCTGGTCGTAGTCTGTGGCGACTCCTGTGGCAGCGAGCGATCCAAGAGCTCGCTTATGGAGGAGAGCTCGATCGATCTAACTGTTCGCAAGTTCAACTAACCTGGAGATTGGTTTCGATGACTCGAGAGGTCACCGTCGGGCGGTGGCCGGATCGGCGGTCATAAGAAACCACCTAGTCAAGAGTTCGCCAGCCGCCAAGGCTCCTTTGGCGATAGTATCATCTCTAAAGACGAGATGATGCATCCTACCGACGGCGATTTACACGCAGGAACTCTCAATGAAAGCACCACTGCCGGTGTCAAACCGCGGATCTCGGTAGGGGTCCCGAATCAGGCGCCTAGGCGGATGGTAACAGGAGACAAGGGACACGGTGTTTTACCAGGTTCGGGCCCTCTTGATGGAGGTAAAACCCACGCCCCTGCTAGATTAATATTGATGATGTGTGTTACAAGAGGATCTACCACGAGATCAAAGAGGCTAAACCCTAGAAGCTAGCCTATGGTATGATTGTTGTTCATCCCACGGACTAAAACCCTCCGGTTTATATAGACACCGGATAGGGTTAGGGTTACATGTAGTCGGTTACAATGGTAGGAGATCTACATATCCAGACGCCAAGCTTGTCTTCCACGCAAAGGAAAGTCCCATCCGGACACGGGACGAAGTCTTCAATCTTCTATCTTCATAGTCTTGGAGTCCGGCCGATGATGATAGTTCGGCTATCCGGACACCCCCTAGTCCGGAACTCCCTCAGTGACCTTGACAACGCAAAAGCTGAGGCGTTGCTTGCGGCCTCACGAGAGGCTTGCTCCCGAGCTATCGAGGAGGCCCTGGAAAAAGATCGGCGGTGCAGGGACGCGGAGGAGTGTGCATGGGAGCTCTGAGCCTGGAGCAACTCTCTGGAGGAGCAGGTGGAGTTGCGCCAGGCTGCACTTGCGTCATTGAAGGGGGTTTCCGTTGACCAGGCGGAGCTTCAGAAGTGTGAGGAAGCGCTGTTGCTGGAGGCCGCCGAGCGCAACCTCGACCTTGAGCGGTTGGAGACGAGGGAGCACCTGGTGACTCAGGCGGAGGACGAAGTCGCCGCGCGCGAGGCCCGAGCCCAAGAAGAGGTCGACCGCCACGTAGCGGAAGCTCGCTCGGGCCTTGAGCGCCAGTATGAGTTGAGGTTGGAGTTGGTTAGGGCCGAAGCTGAGGGCAGGACCGCGGCCCTCAACGCCAAGCTGGATGAAGTGACGCGGGGTGCGGACGCCTCCGCAGCCGCCCTTCGTGCAACGCAGGAGGAGCTGACCTCCTCCCGCGCCGAACTGATTCTTCTCCGGCAGAGGGTTGACGGCGTCGAGGCCACTACACGGCAGAACAAGGACGAGATCCGCCGGAGGCGGGTTCTGGAGCACGAGCATGCCCCCATGCTCCGTACGCTCAGGGAACGGGCAAACACGGCCCTTGGCAACATTTGCGAGGCCGCTACTGAGGAGCCGCACGAGACCAACTATGCCGGCAACCTCCAGTATTTCCCTGATGTAGTGACGCTCCTGGAGAACCTCGCCGAGAGGTCTCATTGGCTCGTCGAGGAGAGGAGCCGAGCCTTGCTCGGGCGCCGCTTTTCTCCCGTGTCTTCGCCATCGCGGACAGTGGACCCCACTTCGACTTTGATGCCGCCATCGCACCGGTGCTCATAGCCATCCGAGGCGACCTGGCGCATTGGGTGGATAGTCACGTCGACGACCTTGTCAGGGCCTTCACGTCCGACGATGACGGCGTGATCGTGGCCGGCGAAGGCGTATGGTGGATGGTCCCGGCGCTGGCGGAGGTGCCTGGTGACGGCGACGATAAGTCAACGACGCCACGACGCCTGTGGGTGATCCGTAAGCGCGCAGTGTTTACATGTCCGATCGATTGTTTGTCACGCTTGTTTACCCTATACAAAGAGGTTCGGCTTGGCCCTAAAGATTGTGAGAGCATTTTGGGAGGAAGCCCCTCGTGTAAAGAGATACGATAGATGCATTGGTAATCTTAACGCTGCGCGTGAACTTAACGGCCGGCCTGGTGGTGGGTCGGCGGGCTCATTTACCTTTTGGCCCCGGTGAGCCCCGAGCGGGGCTGTGGGGACCATAGCGCCATATGTGTCTTCTGAGTGAACCCATTGATCCTGCGATAAGAACCTCCGGAGAGGGAGTGGCGACAGCTGATTGAGCTGTGGGCGGGTTGGTTCGCCCGGCCATGAGGGGCTCGCGAGGGGAGGCAGATGATGCTAGCTTTGGACGCAAAGCCGAAACCAGAACACGAGAGATTTCTCGAATGAGACTAAACACCCCTTCCCCAAACGCACGCAGGGCTCAAACTCAAATCCAACTTAAATTCAAATCGAAGAAACTTGTCAACAGAGAAAAAAGGCAAAAAAGCAAAAGGCCGATCCGCACCTAGTCTAGTCTTCGACGCCTTCTCACCAGCGTGGAGCTAAGTGCTGCCACTGGAGTGGAGGGAGCCCTGTGGCCCGAGGCCGGCGCCTCGAGACTCCCGGGCGTACAGCCCCACTCATTATTACGTGAGAGTGTCACGGGCGGCGAAGCCACAGCACTGGGCCTTCTTCATGTGTACCGCCTTGCTTCATATCGCCAGATGAGGGCCCCGCTTGCGCCACACTCTACCGCCATCGACGGCGGCCGGAGACCAAGGACGACGCCAATGGGGTAGAGCGGTCGCCGCCGTTCCCCGACGACCATGGGTCCTTCCGCCGGGCAGGCCCCGAGGCACCTCCCGGCAGAGGGCCTACCTCCGAGAACATCTTGCGCCAAGCGCCGCAGGATTTAACCTGCTCTCAGCCCTCTCCGCAGCCCCGATGCCCTCCTCCTGATGGGTAAGAGGCTGCAGAGTCGGGGCAGCCACCTCTCGTGACAGCCTGCACCTCCTGCGGCACATGGTTAGCATAAGCTTGCTCCGGAGGAATTAATGGTACCTGATAGTTGCTGCTGCCGGCGCGGTAGCCGTGGCCCTCTCGAGGTTCCCGAAAGAGCTCAGCTTGTGGTGTCTCCTCGCCCTAGCTTGGCCCAAGGAACGAGCCATGGTCTTCTTCTTGTGCGCACTCTTGGTCCATCATGCGGGGCACATAAGCTTCTGGGGACGCCGCCCCGTAGGCCTCGCTGTAGTGCCCCATGTGCCACGCATTCCGGCCCAGAACACCGTCTTGAGAGTGGTGGCGCGGTGGTCCGCCGAGGCCCAAGGTCACGGCATGCGCTCCTTCGCCGACCAGAGATGGAGTCCGCGCGGCTTTCCACCTGGTGATGCCGGCCAGGTTGGCGTCGAGTAGGCCCTGGAGCCCGCTTGAGGTTACATGAGCGCGCATGGGGCCGCCATACGGCGCGCTCTGGGCCAGAGGTGGCAGCCGGACGCAGAAAGGAGGTGCTCCTGAGGCGGTGGCGCTCAGAGCTCGTGACCCGCCCAACAAAGCATGTCGCGCCGCCTCGAAGCCGGCACCATAGCTGTTCTCGGGCCACCGTGAGCACGGCCTTGAGTTCGCTTCGCCCCTGCGGGTGTGCGGCGCCGCGGCTGGGCGTGGCTTGAGAGTTTCAGTTGCTGACCGCGCCGCTGCGGCGTGAGGGCAGGCGGCGTTGTCTGCCGCCGCGCTTCTACGCCGCTTTGCGGAGCGCGAGCTGCCTAAGGTGCAAGGTTGAGGTCGCCCTGGGCTGGTGGCACGGCGTGGGCGGGCCACGCCGCCCAGCGGCCGGTGTCGGCTGCCGGGTCGCTTGACATCGAACGACGAGGTGACGAAACACGAGGTGGCGGAGGAAGGATTCCGCGCACTTTACCGGGCGTACAAATGTCGATTTCGGTTCCGCAGACCTCGAGGTTCAACACCGGGTGCGACGGAGATCTTTCCCCTACCAGCTCGTGCGTGAATGGTTAGTGAGGGATCTAAAACTACGAACAAATAACACACAAGGGACACAAGGTTTATACTGGTTCGGGCCACCGATGTGGTGTAATACCCTACTCCAGTGTGTGGTGTGGTGGATTGCCTCAGGGGCTGATGATGAACAATACAAAGGGAGAACAGCCTCGCGAGGGGCTGTTCTTGAGCTGGTGTGATGAACTACTTGAGTGAGTCCAATCGCTTCTCTCTCTCTCTAGGGGATTCGACTTGTCTTCCGTCCGTCCCCTCTCTTTGTGGTGGCTAGTCCTATTTATAGAGGGAGGCCCTGGGCCTCTTCCCAAATAATGAGCGGGAAGGGCGCCAACAATTGGCCATTTTGAAGGGGAACATCTGGTACACCTATCCTAACTAAAGTTGGTCTTCGGCTGCCAAAGGCTCTGAAAGTGACGCCGTCCCGGGCTCCACGATGACCTCCTTCCTGCCGTTATGCTGGTCCTGGTCTTGTTGCACCGAAGCGGTAACCTTTGCCTGATGCCTTGGCATGTGCTTGCCTCCTTTGCACCAAAGGGGAAATGAGGACACTGCGCAGGCCGGCGCCCGCCTGGCATCCGCCTGGCCTCGATCGTCACGGCTTGCGTCACAGGGCACCCTCATGAGGTACCCCGCCTTGATCTCTCCACCTCCTCGCGAGCCTGCCTGACGAGGCTGCTCCTGAGGAAGGTTCCTGTCGTCCGCCCCGCGAGGCTTGGCCCCTCGCGAGGGTCTTGAGCTTGAGGTGATGAAGCTGGGCCTTGCTGGGCCCCCACTTGAGCCACGCTGCAGGCAGGCATGTCTGGGGACCCCCGTTCCCAGAACGCTGACTGGTTGAGCCGCATTGCAGGACGTGCCCTGATGGTGCCCCCCCCCCCCGCCTATGCCCATGGTATTTTCAGTGCGTAATTATGTACGCTGCAGGCATGATCGCTACGCTTTGATCGACTAGGACGGCGGCTCAATTTCTAGGCGAGCTCAACGTGCTAAAGTATCTTGTTGCAAGTTACTCCGACTCGCTTGACGGTGTCCGGGGGCTGTATTGCCGAATTGGTGGTTTGCCTTAAAAGGTTGCTTTGTGCTTCTACTGCGAGGGCCGCAGTGTTCTCCTCCATGCGGAGCGAGCGCTCTGTGTTTCCATTGACTGTTATGACCCCCCTAGGTCCTGGCATCTTGAGCTTGAGGCATGCGTAACGCGGTACCGCATTGAATTTTGTAAATGCGGTTCGCCCGAGCAAAGGCATGATAGCCATCATGAACAGGACGATATCAAGATTAACTCCTCGCCCGAAGTTGTCCAAGATCCAAGACCACTTCCAGGTGATTGAGCCCGTAATGGGCCTCTACACTGGATGACACCTTAAAGGTGGTTTTGTGGGTTTGATCTCGAGGGATCTATACCCATTTTATGATTGTATCCTGACAGAGCAGGTTCGGCTACGCCGCCGGCCCATGAGGACTCAAGTGAGGTGAAATCCCAATGATGGGGTCTAGGACCACGCGGGGATCCGCCATGACGGATACTAGTGGGTGGTCCTCGCGATCGAAGGTGATCGGACAAGAGGACCATGGGTTGAACTTTGGGGCTACATGCTCCATCGCATAGACGCCCCTTAGTGCATGCTTCCGCTCCTCTTGGGAATGTGGGTTGCATGTATCATGTTCACCGCCTTCACTTGTGGGGAACTCTTCGTCCTCCCTGTTCGGGCAATCGGTGATGAAGCCATGTACCTAGGGTAGGGTCATGGACCTGTCCTGCATACCCTCCCCAAGGACATCTCTTGAAGAAACCACCTTTAGTCAACCTGAAGGATTCCACTCGACGGACCTGAAGACACTGACCATGAAGCCAACCACTGACCGCCAGAGATCTACAATACCGCACGCAAACGGTCGGTCATTAATTGGCTTTTATGGTCATCATAGCACTTTATTTGGGACGTTACCAGTAACTCCCGATCTTAATGTACCTTAATCCCTGCATAACTGAGGGCTGGAGGGTCCGCGAACTCTATATAAGCCACCCCTCCTCAAGTAAAGGGTTCGCACTCAGAACTCATACGCACATAATACGATCGACCGCCTCCGGCCCGAGACGTAGGGTTGTTACTTCCTCCGAGAAGGGCCTGAACTCGTAAACATCTTGCGTATACAACTACTCCATAGCTAGGATCTTGCCTCTCCATTCCTACCCCCTATTCTACTGTCATACTTAGAACCACGACAGCCGGGGCTCCTGCTCATCATCATTATGCAGCCCCTTGTCCTTGTTTTCAGCATTCAACTTGCCGGCCTGCTTGAACACCCAACATTCTCTGTTGGTGTGATTGGCTGGCTTATCGAGGGTGCCGTGGATTTGACACGAGCGATCAAGTATACGATCCAAACTGGACGGGGCCGGAGTACTTCTTTTGAATGGCTTTTTCCGCTGACCGGATCTAGAGCCTCTGAATCTGGCATTGACTGCCGTATCTTCGGTGTTTTCGCTGTTGTTGCGGCGCTTGTGTCTGTTACGACGTGGTCTGCCGTTAGCATCTTTAGTATCTGAAGTGCCTGGATTCCTTGATGTGTTGTTGCTGCAAGCCAGCCAGCTATCCTCGCCCGCGCAAAAGCGGGTCATGAGTGTTGTGAGGGCTGCCATAGACTTCGGCTTCTCCTTGCCGAGGTGCCGGGCGAGCCATTCGTCACGGATGTTATGTTTGAATGCCGCTAAGGCCTCAGCATCCGGACAATCGACAATTTGGTTTTTCTTAGTTAGGAACCGTGTCCAGAATTGTCTGGCCGATTCCCCTGACTGCTGAGTTATATGGCTCAAGTCATCCGCATCCGGTGGTCGCACGTAAGTGCCCTGGAAGTTGTCAAGGAATGCATCTTCCAAATCCTCCCAACTGCCGACGGAGTCTGCTGGCAAGCTATTCAGCCAATGCCGAGTTGGTCCATTGAGTTTTAGTGGGAGGTACTTGATGGCATGTAGATCATCACCGCGAGCCATGTGGATGTGGAGGAGGAAATCCTCGATCCATACCGCGGGATCTGTTGTACCATCGCACGATCTCGATGTTTACGGGTTTAAAACCTCCGGAATTCGTGATCCATAACTTCATCAGTGAAGCATAGGGGGTGTGCGACGCCTATGTGCTGGGTTATATCACGACATAGTTCATATGAGTCTTGTCTGCTGTATTCGGCCCGGCCGGATTTGCTTTTAGTGTATCCGGCGTGACAATCATCGTCGCGTGTTGGTGCGCGCCCCCGTGATCCGTAGATCGATCTTGCATGTTTTGCCCTGCTTTCCAATACGTCTCGCAGGTCCCGCGTGTTGCCCCGGGCCTTTGTATTTTTGTTTGAGTGGCGGTGGGGTGCAGGCTGAAATGCCTCTCTGTCTTGGCCACGAGGTGGCCAGTCCGCCGCATCATACGCTGGTGATGTAGGTTTCAATGCTTCCTCCTCGAGTCGGGGTAGCAACCTGCGCTTTGGGTAACTCTTGGAGGGGCGTTCGAGTTCGTATTCCTCGGCCGCAAGGACTTCAGTCCATCTGTCTGCTAGCAAATCTTGATCAGCTTGAAGCTGTTGTTGCTTTTTCTTCAGGCTATTTGTTGTGGCTATAAGCCGGCGCTTGAAGCGCTCCTTCTTGACGGGATCCTCAGGCATGATAAATTCTTCATCGCCGAGGCTCGCCTCGTCTTCGGAGAGAGGCATGTAATTATCATCCTCCGCTTCTTCATCTGCTGCCCGTTCTAGAGGGCTAGCTTGTTCATCCTCCCGCTCTAAATCTTGCTGCAGGGGATTGTCGTCGTCTTTGGCACTATCCGGAGTGTTATCGTCTCCTGTGCCGGTATCACTACTTTTGCTATGACGGGACTTAGAGCAGCGCCGCTGACGTCGGCGCTTGGGTTGCTTCTTGAAGGGGTCATCCTCCACTGTCTTATCGCCACTGCCTTCTTTGGGGGTATCCACCATATATATATCATATGATGAGGTGGCGGTCCAGCGCCCTGTGGGCGGTGGTTCCAATTCGTCTCCTGCATCGTCGTCCATACCGTCGATGTCTTCGGAGTTGAAGTTGAGCATGTCGGTTAAATCGTCGACAGTGGCTACTAAGTGGGTGGTGGGTGGGGAGCGAATTTCTTCATCGCCCGCATCCCATTCTAGCCGGACATAGTTCGGCCAAGGTTCTCCTGACAAGGAGAGGGACCTTAATGAATTAAGCATGTCACCGAAAGGCGAGTGCTGAAAGATATCCGCTGAGGTAAACTCCATGATCGGCGCCCAATCGGATTCGATAGGCATGGACGCAGGCGGCTCGGAGTCCGTGGCCGGAGATGAATCCAGTGTTTCGGCAACACAGCTCTCGTAAGAGGTGAAGTCAGTATCCGGCTCTATCACCACTGAGAGTGCGGCCTCCACGGCAGAGTCTATCCACCCATCCTCGGATGGTGCAATTTGCTCCGGATTAAGGGCCGGAGTAGCTGCAGGTGTGATCTCCCGAACACTGTCCGGCAGCAGAGCTAAATCATGCTCGTCGAGATCATGTGGCGCACCTGCCATGGGCTCGAATCCGTCGAAGATCAAATCTCCACGGACATCGGCAGTGTAGTTCAAGTTTCCGAACCTGACCTGGTGGCCAGGGGCGTAGCCCTCGATCTGCTCTAGACGGCCAAGTGAGTTAGCCCGCAGTGCGAAGCCGCCGAATACGAAGATCTGTCCGGGGAGGAAAACCTCACCCTGGACCGCATCGTTACCAATGATCGAAGGAGCCATCAAGCCTTATGGTGACGGAACAGTGGAACTCTCAATGAAAGCACCAATGTCGGTGTCAAAACCGGCAGATCTCGGGTAGGGGGTCCCAAACTATGTGTCTAAGGCGGATGGGAATAGGAGGTAGGGGAGACGATGTTTACCCAGGTTTAGGCCCTCTCGACAGAGGTAATACCCTACTTCCTACTTGATTGATCTTGATGATATGAGTATTACAAGAGTTGATCTACCACGAGATCGTAGAGGCTAAACCCTAGAAGCTAGCCTATGGTATTGATTGTTGTCCTCGTCCTACGGACTAAACCCTCTGATTTATATAGACACCGGAGGGGGCTAGGGTTACACAGAGTCGGTTACAAGGGAGGAGATCTACATATCCAGATTGCAAGCTTGCCTTCCGCGCCAAGGAGAGTCCCATCCGCACACGTGGACTAAGTCTTCAATCTTGTACCTTCATAGTCCAACAGTCCGCCAAAGGATATAGTCCGCTGTCCGAGACCCCTAATCCAGACTCCTCAATGCCAAGGCCAAGCCCAAAAGGCCCTCCAGAAATTGAGGCGGTTAAGAAGATAGCGGCGGTAAGGCATTCATTATGCAAAGCAAGCATGTGAAGGAAACTTTCTTTTACTTACCCAAGTTCGAGCTCTCCAGAGCTGCTCGCAGATCTACCCCGCAGGTGTCGATGTCATGAGTTCTACCGGTCCGAGGAGGAGAGCTCGACGGAGAAGTTGTTCGTCACAATATACTAGGACCAAACACCTAATGCCCTTGAGCGACCAGCTGAAGCAACTGGTCGAGCTCCACAAGGCGGCCGAACAGGCCATGAAGGGTCTCGATAGTCCGGATGTGGGCCTGGCGAGCCCCCGCCGATAGCTACTTCGGTCCGTGAGGCGGCCAGAATGCTCGCCCATGGCTTGAAGTCATAAAGCGTCCGTCTACATCGAGGGTGCGCGCATGGCTTTTGCCCGGGCGAAGGTGCACTGGGCGAAGCTGGACGCCGAAAAGCTGGTGAAGGAGGGGCCGCCGGATGGCAAGGAGCATCGCCACCCCAAAAAGTATTATGAAAGTGTCATGAAGGGTTCTCGCCTTGTGGCGGAGGAATGTGCTAAGGATGTAATATTTTAATAAATGTACTCATGTGATCCTGTAATGTGAAACGAGTTCATTTGTGCTATGAAACGCTCTTGAATTATATTACCTTCTGTGCGGCCGTTTATCAAATCTGAGAGTTGGCCAGTCGTCGGCTTCTGCCCCCATGTAACTAGTACTGAGGTGTTCGGGATAAACCTGAGCACTCTTTATCCCAATTTTGGGTCCTTCGAAGGAGGTGTTCAACACAACGAACCAGGCAATCGGACTATAAAGCTTTATCACTCTCACTTAGCCATAGAAGTCTACAATTTTAAATTTTGGTGAAGCCCCTAGTATTCGGAAGGACGAATTTGGGGCGCTATATACGCCTAAGTCAGGCAAAGCCGACTCCTCGCCCGAAGCGGTAAAAGTCTTTAAGGACTTGAGACCTCTCGAACAGCGACCAGCTCTCACCGCATCATGACAGTCAGTTTTCGGCTTTCTCTACTGAGGTGCTCGTCCGGAAGTACCGGGACACAATCACAGTAGTTCTATCAGCGCTACCTTAGCTGATATAGCGGAACGTAAGGTACCAAAACATGGGAGCCGGGCAAACCCAACTATTGACCCAAGACATGATTCGGAGCTGATGCATATAGTGTTATAAGTTCGGGGTGCCGCACTGTTGAAAGTGTTCGGACTTCTCACGCCGTACTGATGGGGTATAGTGAAGTTCTCGGCGATCGGGTCGCATCGTAATGTACGGGTGCAATTTGTCGTAAATAAACAGACAAGAAAAAAGGAAGGGTAATGCAATAATAGACTAATGCTATGCATTGTTATTTAAATAATACGTCGAAGCATATTGATACAAGTAATGCAATAAGCAAAAAAATAGGACTATTTGACATGTCCTATCCAAGGGCAAGCTACGTATGGGTATTTAAAACAGGTATTTCGATAGTTATCAGAGACCACCTGGAGATTGTACGTCTTAGCTTCTTGCCTCCTTGGTATTTCCTTCCCGTAATGCGCCCAAGAATCGATCATTAAAAGGGCTTCCAGAGAGTAAGGTCCTGAAAGAGAGAAAATGATAAAGGTATACAGCCCCTGGGGCGGTTGAGCCACATTGTGGGGCGTGTCCTGGCCGTGCCCCCGCCTATGCCCATGGTATTTTTAGTGCGTAATTATGTACGCGCGGCAATGATTTCGTCGCTTGACTGGGACTAAGGCGGAGGCCGAATTGCTAGGCGAGCTCTGAACGTGCCAGGAGATCCTATTGCAGGTTACTCCGGACTCGCTTGAAGGTGTCCGGGGGCTTTATCGCTGAATTGGCGGTTTGCCTTAAAAGGTTGCTTTGTGCATCTGCTGCGAGGGCGCGTGTGCTCCTCCTCCGCGGAGCGAGCGTCGGCGTTTCTATTGACTGTTATAACCCCACGAGGTCCCGGCATTTTGAGCTTGAGGTATGCATAACGCGGTACCGCATTGAATCTGGCAATGCGGTTCGCTCGAGCAAAGGCGTGATAGCCACCGCGAACGGGACGATATCGAAGATTAACTCCTCACTTCGGAAGTTGTCCGGAGATCCGAAGACCACTTCCAGTGTGATTGAGCCCGTGCGGTGGACCTCTACACCTGGGATGACACCTTTAAAGGTGGTTTTAGTGGGTTTGATCCTCGAGGGGTCTATACCCATTTTGCGCACTGTATCTTGATAAAGCAGGTTCAGGCTGCTGCCGCCGTCCATAAGGACTCGGGTGAGGTGAAATCCATCAATGATGGGATCAAGGACCAATGCAGAACCGCCATGACGGATAATAGTGGGGTGGTCCCTACGATTGAAAGTGATCGGACAAGAAGACCATGGGTTGAACTTTGGGGCGACTGGCTCCATCGCGTAGACGTCCCTTAGTGCACGCTTCCGACCCTCTTGGGAATATGGGTTGCGTATATCATGTTCACCGTTTTCACTTGGGGAGGAAATTTCTTCTGTCCTCCTGCTTTGTTCGGCGGACGGGACTCATCCTGGTCGTCGCTATGCAGCCCCTTTTCCTTGTTTTCGGTATTCAACTTGCCAGCATGCTTGAACACCCAGCATTCTCTGTTGGTGTGATTGGCTGGCTTATCGGGGGTGCCTTGAATTTGACACGAGCGATCGAGTATGCGGTCCAAACTGGACGGGCCCGGGATGCTTCTTTTGAATGACTTCTTCCGCTGACCAGATTTAGAGCCACTGAATCCGGGATTGACTGCCGTGTCTTCGGCGTTGTCACCGTTGTTGCGGCGCTTGTGTTTGTTGCGATGTGGTCTGCCGTTACTATCTTTGGCATCTGAATTGCCATGACTTCTTGATGTGTTGTTGCTGCGAGCCAGCCAGCTATCCTCGCCCGCGCAAAAGCGGGTCATGAGTGTCGTGAGGGCTGCCATAGACTTCGGCGTCTCCTGGCCGAGGTACCGGGTGAAACACTCATCACGGATGTTATGTTTAAATCCCGCTAAGGCCTCTACATCCGGATAGTCGACAATTTGGTTCTTCTTAGTTAGGAACCGGGTCCAGAATTTCCTGGCCGATTCTCCTGGCTGTTGAGTTATATGACTTAAATCATCAGCATCCGGTGGTCGCATATGAGTGCCTTGAATGTTGTCAAGGAATGCATCTTCCAAATCCTCCCAACCGCCAATGGAGTGTGCTGGCAAGCTATTCAGCCAATGCCGAGCTAGTCCTTTGAGTTTTAGTGGGAGGTACTTGATGGCATGTAGATCATCACCGCGAGCCATGTGGATGTGTAGGAGGAAATCCTCGATCCATACCGCGGGATCTGTTGTACCATCACATGATTCAATATTTATGGGTTTAAAGCCCTCTGGGAATTCGTGATCCATTACTTCATCAGTGAAGCATAGGGGGTGTGCGGCACCTCTGTGCCGGGCTATATCACGACGCAGTTCATACGAGTCTTGTCTGCTGTATTAGGCCCGACCGGATTTTCTTTTAGTATATCCGCGGATTTGTCATCGTCCCGCGCTGGGGCGCGCTCGTGATCCGTAGATCGATCTTGCATGTTTTGCTTTGTTTTCCAATACGTCTCGCAGGTCCTGCGTGTTGCCCCGGGCCTTGGTATTTTTGTTTGAATGGCGGCGGGGTGCGGGCTGGACTTCGGGCTGATATGCCTTTCTGTCTTGGCCACGAGGTGGCCGATCCGCCGCATCATACACTGGTGATGTAGGTTTCAATGTTTCCTCCTCGAGTTGGGGTAGCAACCTGCGCTTTGGGTAACTCTTGGTTGGGCGCCGAGTTCAGATTCCTCACCGCCAGACTTTAGTCCATCTATCCGCTTAGCGATCCCGATCAACTCGGGTTGTTGTTGCTTTTTCTTCGTGCTGTTTGTCGTGGCTATAGGCGGCGCTTGAAGCGCTCCTTCTCGACGGGATCCTCAGGCACGATAAATTCTTCGTCGCTGAGGCTCACCTCGTCTTTGGAGAGAGGCATGTAATTGTCATCCTCTGATTCTCTGGCTGCTGCCTGTTTCAGAGGGCTAGCTTGTTCATCCTCCCGCTCGAGGTCTGGCTGGAGGGGATTATCGTTGTCTTCGGCACTATCCGGAGCCTTACTGTCTCTTGTGCCGGTATGGCCGCTTTTGCTATGGCGAGACTTAGAGCAGCGCCGCTGACGTCGGTGCTTGGATTGCTTCTTGAAGGGATTATCCTCCGTTGTCTTATCGCCATCCCTTTCTTTGGGGGTGTCCATCATGAATATGTCATACGATGAGGTGGTGAGAGCTTGTGCAACCCTTCCCTGGAGAGCACCCGCCTCAGGACGAGATCACCCACCTCGAGCGTCCCGGAGCGGACGCTGCGACAGTGGTACCGCCGCAGCGCCTGCTAGTACCTCTCAACTCTTAGCGAGGCTTCACGGCGACGTTCCTCCCCCAGCACGAGGTCCATCCCCCGCATGGTGTCCCTCTGCGTTTCATCAAACGCCAGGACCCGCGTGGAGCGATTCCTGACCTCGTGTGGGAGAACTGCTTCTGCTCCGTAGACAAGGAAGAACGGGGTCTCGCCTCTCCTGGAGCGATCTCGCCCTCCGTAAGCCCTCTGTCAGCTCTCGTCGTCGCGCGCCCACGGGCATGCTGTAGCCGACCGTCGTTTCCCTCCTCGGTGTCCTCTTCCTCTTCTTGTCCCCGAGCTCCTCTAGTCTCCGTGACCTCTGCGGCTCGTCCGCACCCCCCCTCGTCGCGTTCTCGCGCCTCCCCGTGATCGCTGGCCGTTGCCAGAGCCTCGGCCGGACGTGCCCGGCGGCACCCAAGCCCATCCCTCTCGCCCGCCTATATAGTCCCCCCGCGGCCTCCCGAGCACTCCATCGCTCCCCCTCACTCCCAGAAGCCTTCCCAACCTCTCCATTTGCCTCCAGAGCTCCTCCTCCTCTCTCACAACCGCCATGGCCTCTTACAGTATAAAGTCTATCCGTATTGTAATCTATCTCTATTAGTCTAGTCTTGGAGCCCAAGCTTTGTAATCTATATAAACAGCCCTTGAGGCCCCAATCAATACAACAATTACTTCTCCAATATCTCAATCTATCATGGTATCTCGACGCCTAGGTTTTCCAGACTGGTATGGCTCCGCCACCGCAGACCGCCGCCCGGCCGATTCGCCCCTCTTCTCCATGGCCGAGTTCCGCGCGCCGGTGCCCCATCCCCTACCTCTTCCTCTACAACTACCCAAACACCTCCCCCAAACCCGTCATCCACGCGCTCGCGCCACAAGCTCCGTCGCCATGGCCTCCTCAAGATGATCCTTGGACTGGCCTCGCCTGGCTTGGTCGATGCCTTGGTCGGCCCCTCGCCAGAGTGGTGCCTCTCCTGCGACACGGGCACGTGGAGCCCCGGTCTTCGCCCAGCCACCAGCTCTCCGGGACTCCTTGACCCTGTGCAGTGGGCGACGTCTACACAGCCACTCCCACTCCGCCTACCAAGACGCCAGACCGCCATCGCCTCCAACACCATGTCGGTCTTCTACGGCAACATGCAGGCCCCAATCGTGATAC
This sequence comes from Aegilops longissima, assembly GCA_021605205.1. NCBI lineage: Eukaryota > Viridiplantae > Streptophyta > Magnoliopsida > Poales > Poaceae > Aegilops > Aegilops longissima. The sequence goes on along the minus strand of CM038681.1, from coordinate 424,298,704 downwards.
TACCCATCCGCTATCCCCACGCCAACATGCAAGCTCCTGGCCCCTCTGCTCCTCCCCAACAGCCGGCTTGGGACCAAGTCGCCTTCATCAATGCCATGAACAATTTTGTCCTCAACGACGCAGTAATGGATTGGATTTTCGATTCGGTGCATCAATGCATATGTCTTCAAATATGAATTTATTGTCAGCTTGTTTTCCTCTCGCTTTTTCCACTATCACCATTGGCGATGGCTCCACCATCCTCGTTTCATGCACCGTCACTCTTACATCCCTTCCTCTCATGCCAATTTTCTTCTCCGCAATATTCTTGTGGTTCCTTCCATCATCAAAAATCTTATTTCTGTTAGACAATTTTGCATTGACAACAAAGTTATCCTGGCCTTTGACCCTTTTGGTTTGTCTGTGAAGAATCGACAACGGGGCGGTCCTCGCTTCGGTACAATAGCACGGGCTATCTTTATCCTCTTCATGGCGGCGCCCACATCCACCCTCGTGCCATGCTGCATCCGTTGATCTATGGCATCGTCGCCTCGGTCATCCCAAAGAAAACACTTTGACGCCTTTACTCCAAGAATTTTGTATCCCTAGTTCTAGCTGTCCCATAATCCTCTCTCTCGTAATGCATGTCAATGCGGCAAACATGTTAGATTACCTTTTGGAACCTCTACTACCATTAGTACTTTTCCTTTTGAGTTACTTCACTATGATTTATGGACCTCCCGGTCCCTAGTGTTTCGGGTTATAAATATTATCTTGTGATCTTGGATGATTATTCTCACTATACTTGGACCTTTCCTCTCCGCGCTAAATCTGAAGTACCTGCAATCTTTCTCAACTTTCGACAATATGTAATCACACACTTTGGCTTGCCAATTCGATTTATTCAATGTGATAATGGTCGTGAATTTGATAACACCCAAAACCGCACCTTCTTTCTCTCCCAAGGAATTCTTCTTCGCTTTTCATGCCCTTATACATCTTCTCAAAATGGTAAAGCTGAACGATGTCTTCGCTCTATTAATGATGTTCTTCGCACATTGCTTTTACAAGCCTCTCTTCCTTCCCGTTTTTGGGTTGAAGCCCTTCGCACCGCCACACTCCTTCTTATTATTCGACCAACTAAAACTTGCCCTCTTTATTCGCCTTTCCAATCTCTTTTTCTCTCCCACCCTGACTATTATTTTCTGCGTGTTTTTGGCTGTCTATGCTTTCCCAACATCGCCTCTACCGCCTCCAACAAACTAGAACCACGCTCACTACCTTGCATTCACCTTGGTCTTTCCGATGATCACAAAGGATATCGTTGTTTCAACCATCTTCCGGTCAGATCATTCTCTCGTCATGTCACATTCGATGAAAATACTTTTCCTTTTTCTGTCACTACAACCACAACACCAATTCCACCACAATCCGCCACCACCAAAACCCCTTCCCTAGTTCGCCTTCGGTCATCTCGATGCCATGGAATCTTGTTACGTCTCTCACCGGAATCGCCCAATGTTAGCCACCCTCCTGCCCGTCCCCCACCTCTCCATAGAATCGCATCCTCTACCCCAGCCGCTTTTCCTCACCACATCCTACCACGGCAACCCCTCGACACCCACCACCTCTGATTCTTCTTCCTCACCGTCCTCTTCAACCGAAAACCCACCGCCACCCAATGCCGTTTTATACCACCGCCACCAATGATCATGTCATGTGCACTCGTGGAAAACAGTATTTCTTCTCCCCACCAAACGCCTCAATCTTACCGCCACCCCAACCATCTCTCCTATTCCAACCAGTTATAAGCGAGCTCTTCTTGACCCTCTCGGCTTTACGCTGTATGCGCGATGAATTTGAAGCTCTTCAAACAAAATAATACATGGACTCTTGTTCCCAAACCTCCCGGTGTTAACATTGTTTCGCAAATGGGTTTTTCGTCATAAATTTCATTCCGATGGCACTCTGGCTCGTTACAAAGCTCGTTGGGTGTGTCGTGGTTTCGGTCTTCACCATCCCCTGCATATTGTAGTTCATCACGAAGCTCTTGTAGCTTGGTGGGAGCGACTGAAGGATTCTGTCAATGACCGCCTCGTCCGGGAGGTTAATGTCCAGCTGGGACAAAGCGGTTGTGCAACCTGCATATTTTGAGTATGTGCTCACTTGATGAACTGTTTTCCTCCATCTTACAACTGTAGAATTTGTCGGAGACTTCATATCTCTCGACCCGGGCATGAGCTTGGAAAACCATTTTCAGCTCCTCGAACATCTCATATGCTCCGTGTTGCTCAAAACGCTTTTGGAGCCCCGGTTCTAAGCTATAAAGCATGCCACACTGAACGAGGGAGTAATCACCAGCACGAGACTGCCAAGCATTCATAATGTCTTGGTTCTCTGGGATGGGTGCATCACCTAGCGGTGCTTCTAGGACATATTGTTTCTTGGCTGCTATGAGGATGATCCTCAGGTTCCGGACCCAGTCCGAATAGTTGCTGCCATCGTCTTTCAGCTTGGTTTTGAAGAAAAGTATTTTTAACATCAAGTTGATGAATAGGCCAAGAAGAGGAAATAGCAAGACTAAGAACAACACGAATAGTGCTTGGTTTAACAACAGGAGAAAAAGTCTCATCAAAGTCAATACCAGCTCTTTGGGGTGGCAGTTCTCGGCGAGGCTTCGCCAAGCACACGCTGGAGGAGGAGAGGTGTTGGGAGGGAGGGCTGCGCCTTGAAGTGTGTTGCAGCCCTCCCTCACCCCTCTATTTATAGGGAAGGGGCAGTACGGCCCCTCTAGATGAGATCTAGAGGGGGGCGGCCAAGGGGAGGGGGCTTGCCCCCAAGCAAGGGGGCGCCCCCACTAGGGTTCCCCCCAACCCTAGGCGCATGGGCCCAAGGGGCGCGCCCAGCCCTCGGGGCTGGTTCCTGCCCTGTGGCCCATGAGGCCCTCCGGAGGGTGGCCCTCCCGGTGGCCCCGTACAATACCGATATGACCCGAAACTTTCCGGTGTCCGCTTGACAACTTCCCATATATAAATCTTTACCTCTGGACCATTCCGGAACTCCTCATGACGTCCGGGATCTCATCCGGGACTCCGAACAACATTCGGTAATCACATACAAGTCTTCCTGATAACCCTAGCGTCACCGAACCTTAAGTGTGTAGACCCTACGGGTTCGGGAGACATGCAGACATGACCGAGACGACTCTCCGGTCAATAACCAACAGCGGGATCTGGATACCCATGTTGGCTCCCACATGCTCCTCGATGATGTCATCGGATGAACCACGATGTCGAGGATTTAATCAATCTCGTATACTATTCCCTTTGTCAGACGGTATGTTACTTGCCCAAGATTCGATCGTCGGTATCCCAATACCTCGTTCAATCTCGTCCCATGTGGGAGGGCCCGTTTCGGGTCGCCCATGTCTTGAGGCCTGGCGCCGCGCGCCTGGAGACGTAGGACGGGATCCCCATCCAGAGCGCCTGGAACATTCAGCACCTCCGGTGGTTCTACCCATGAAGAAAGGCCCAAGTGCCTGTGAAGGTCTCCACTCGTGACACTCTCAAGTAATAATGAGTGAGGCTGTACACGCCCCGGAGTCTCAGGAGTGCTGCCCTCGGGCCTCGGGGGCTCCCTCGCACATCCTAGTGGCAACACTTAGCTCCGCGCTGGTGAGAAGACAGAAGACTAGACTAGGTGCCGGATGGGGCTTTTCATTTGCTTTCCGCAGTTGGCTTGCCCCTCTTTAATGAGAATTTGCTTTCCGGTGTTCCTTGCTTGCTTGGTTTCCCTGCCCTTTTCCCCCTTTTTCTTCTGCCCTCGGTTCCTCGTTTTGACCCGTTCTCTCCCTGCATGCCTCGCGAGGGGGCTGGACAGGTGCCTCGTGAGTGTTTTCCTGTTCTTCGCAAGGCACCATCGCTCGAGCTCGCAAGCTGGTATACCTGCCTTAATCCGTGCCCCACAAGTACCGCGATGCGAGGCGCTGGGTCATGGCCGACCGCGCCTGCGACCAGGGCTCGGAAGAACTCGGAGGGTAAGAGTTTCCTAATGAATTTTTGCAGTCCCCAGACGCCTCCGAGCCATGAAGGCCTCGTCAGGTACTAACGCATGCTTCACGAGGCGAAAACTACCACTTCGAGCGCGTCGAGCTAAGTTATTCCTATGCACCTACATAAAACATTGATGCTGCAACAAAACATAGGAAAGATAAACATAGCATAGCCACTTGGAAATCATAGTTGTTACATGCCCCAGCGGAGCCCCATACTTGTCTCTCTCTTAATGCAGGAAGGAAGGAAAAAATGAAACAAAAGTGGCACGTGCTCCCGCGGCAGTTCACGAGGATGGGCCTATGGCGCTCTCCTGAGCTCAGCCAGACCCCTCCTCGCGCTTCACTGGAGTGCGGAGACGGGACGACCCGCTGCCACCTTTGAAGCGGGCGCGGCGGTGCAGTGGCTGGTCGTAGCCGCCGCTGCTGGAGCTGTCACCGGAGGAAGAACCGCCGTAACTGGACGAGCAGCGGCCTACGCCAGGAGCAGGACCATCCTCACCCTCGTCGCGACCGTCGCCAAGGCCGAGCACCTCGTCGCCGTCATTGTCCTTGGGGCAGCACTCAACGCGTCGGCCATCTTCTCTGAACACCCTCACATAGAGGGTCGTGTTGATGTCGTATTTGAAGTGGAGGATGCACCGCATGCCTAGGCCGCGCGCGCGGGCAAACGTCTACCAGCCACGGGCCAGGGTTGCGTTGCCCGCGACGAAGACCTCAACCGTGACCCAGGAAGCTTTGCTGCAGCAGTCGTCCGCCTGCAGCCAGAGCCCACCTGGACTTGTGGCCGGCAGCTCGCCGATGAAGAAGCATGGGAGCTGAAGCCAGGAGTCGGCCGGGTTCTCCGATCACACGACAAACTCCGGCAGCACCTCCGCCGAGTGGAAGCAAGACCGGGGGTCGTGCAACCATGGCGCGCCTCCCTTCATCGACGGGGCTGCGACAACTTGGGCGACTCCTACCATGCGAAGGGGTGCCGCCGTGGCCGCGGGGGGCCACGACATGGGTCACGGTGTGCTTGCGGGGGCGGCCTCGCCCACGCTTTAGCGGCGGAGAGCCGGGCCCCTCTTGGCGAGCCTTCCCCTTCTCCGCGGCCGAGAACCTCCCCGCAGGCACCATGGGTGTCGCTACTGGCAATGTAGCAAAGGAGAAGAAGCGAGCGGAACGGGAAGAGATGGGCGACGGGGGCTCCGCCCCCTCCTCATTTATAGCAGGAGAAGGCCAACCGGTGATCCCCACGACCACAGGTAATGATGGTTTTTCCTTGCATGCAACAGGGACTCATCAAGTCGGGTGGTTGTCGAGGCAGCGTGGGGAAACGGAGACGCCCACGTCCAATCAATCGCCACACGTCAACCAAGGCCGCCGGCTGTTGGGGCCCGTGGCGCTCCGCACTTGCCCTTTGGCTTCGCCTCGAAGCCAAGTCCGAGCGCACCTTAGGCCTGGGGGCTACTGTCGGCGTTCTGGGAACGGGGGTCCCCAGACTTGCCTTCCTGCAGCCCACGGCGTGGCTCCACGAGCGGGCCTGTACGGCCCATCTTCACCAGCAAACGCCCAAGACCCTCGCGAGGGGCCAAGCCTCGTGAGGCGGACGACACAAGACCTCCTCGGGAGCAGCCTCACACTACAAAGAAAATACACTTCCGTGATGATACGTATTTGTCACAGTAGGTCGCGTTTTTTGTCATGCATGTACATCCATCACAAATTTATGACAGAATCAAGATAGTCATACCTGTGCTGTCGTAGAAGTGTTCCATGACAGTACCAAAATTATCTTCACGGAAGTGTCCACTTCCATTACAATAAATCGCGCGTCACAGAAGTGCTTTCGTCAAGGGTGACTGACACGTGGCATCCACCGTAACGGAACGCCGTTAAGCTATTGGGTCGGGTTTTGGATCCGATAACCCGTTAACAGCCCTGACCAATGGGAAATTTCCATGTGTAAAAGTCTTATTGGCCGGACGAAACACGTGTCAGCTCGTCAGTGGGTCAGATAGGCCCCTATGATACCTCGACACGTGGCATGGTCCAACAGAGGCCCATTCCTTTGAAAAGGCCGGCCCGTTTGACTTGGTCAAAAGGTGGCGGGCCGGCCCATGGAAAGCCTGTTAATGGCATGTTCGCATATAGCCCATTTACAGCCCGCTAACCCAAGGCCCGTTACGCCCTATTCGAATTAGGCCCAGTAGCGTCATCTGGGCCATCCAATATGATTCCAGCCCGTTTTGACTTCTGGCCCATGTATGGCCCATGAAGTCTTTCGGCCCATATGAGGCCCTATGTAACTCTTGGCCTATTAACGGATCGTGGTGAAACTGGCCCGTAATGAACAAATGTATCACTTTACACCCATTAACGGCCCGTGGTGGCGGCCCGAAGAACAAATGTATCACTTTATACCCATTAACGGCCCGTTATTCCGTTGGGCGTTTCCAGCCCATGTTATCTTTCGGCCTTCTCAGAGCCCATTTATTCTTGGGCTATTTTCCAGCATTCGTTTACTTACGGCCCGTTACTATCATTTTCTGCTTGTGGTCCAAATTCAGCTCGTGGTTAAAGTCGGCCCGTTTGTGGTCCGTTAATACGTTGGGCCGTTTTCATAGCGTCATCAAATATGTCCTATTAACAATGGCCCGTTATGGTTGGCCCATGAACGGACGATTCCAACTCTAGCCCGTTTACGGCCGAATGCGATCTGTTTGGCCCATGTTTGTGCCAATCGATCATCTGGCCCGTATAAGGCCCATTGATGATCTGCCCGTAGAGGCCCATTGTTTCTACGGCCCATAGAAGGCCCACTGTTTATACGGCCCGTAGAAGGCCCACTGTTTCTACAGCCCGTAGGAGGCCCAGTGTCACTATAGTAAATATTAGCCCATGGTTATTGTGGCCTAGTTTTAAAAAATAGGTTATTGCAGCCACTAGCAAACCGCGGAAAAAGAACTTCACTGACTACAAGCAAACAAATAAACAAGACAACAAGGAAATAAATAAGCAAGCAACTTACACTAGGCTATCACGGCTATTACACATATTACATCCACTGGGCATCAAAGTTCGCCACTAGTGCAAATATAGGGAACACAAGAGCAAAACAAGTCGAGGCTGAAACCACTTGAGAAGAGCTCAAGAAACAATATCACAGGTACCCATAATGTGGCAAGATGCTTAGCAAGCTTATTAACTTTCTCTTGTTTGGCGCTTAAGTCCTCCAGTAACTTGTTGTTGCACCGAAAGTATGCATCTGAATTCTGCAGGACTTCCTCAGTCCTTGACTTCTGTCGCATAACATCTCGATCGATGTCTTTCAACTTGAAGTTGAGACTCAAGAAGCCGAACTGATTCAGGCAACGAGTTTGAAGAGCTGGTGCCAGCAGTGGTAGCCGAGAACTTTCGAACACTACATCAAGACAGGACTTTGGGGTTGTCTCAGTGTCTTCAATATAGTTTTTATCAGCTTTCTTGGAGACCAACAGGATGTCTCACTATCTTGAACCTTATCTGCATTACTTCCTTTACCATTGCATAACAGGGACTCTTCTCCAATATTTTATCCGCGTTCTAAAGAGAAACAAACAAACACATCTCAGGTTTACAATGTAGTATATGAAACTCATTTTGGTAAACCAGTTCAAGTAGTAAGGTGGACAGGATAACAGCATGAAACAAACATATATCTATGTAGTATGGTCCTTTGTATGGTCTATATCATTCTAGTTTATATTGCCAAATCAAGATAGATACAGTTCGAATCATATCTATTTAAAACAAAGCAGCATAGACAGAATATAAGTGTGGGAAACTACACAGCAATAACAACACTTGTAATGTGCATCGCATGAGAACATAACTATTTATTCAATTGAAACTAAAATCAACATAGAGTAAGTTACAACTGCAAATAGCCAAACACGTTGAAGAAACAGGTTTAAAATATACTTGTTGCACCATTGGAGTTTCAATTGCATCCTTCAAATTTGAAATTAGTTGGTATCGATAAATCTGGTGATGCAAGAGCAAAGTAGTATGAACCATAGCTACGGAACTGACACGAGAACAATTCTTCTTCTTCTTTAAGCGTTGACTTGGGTTGGAGTGGTGGTCCTCGTGATTTGGGAACTGCAGTTGCCTTACTAACTGCTCGTGTTTGGGTGCTCTGTGGTGGAGACGGTGTTGTGTCAACGGGAACTGGGTGTCTATCTGCTGGGGTTGGGGTTAGAAGGGGTGTAGCTGGTTCTCTGTCCAACTGGGTAGGGTACAATCTGCATGAGTGTGGGTTATGTGTGGTGGGGCTGGTTCTTGGGCAAGTACAACCGTGGTTCTATCTGCATCGACAGGTAGCACGATCTTTCTCGAAGACCGTGTTTTACTCCCACGATCTGCCATCACTCCCTCCAATTGAAATGGCTGATAAACAAGAAAAGTAATTGAATGTACAAACATTGTAAGATAGACAGGTGCAATGGATAGTAGGGAAGAAAACAGGGCATGAAATAATTCACATTTATGTTGTCTAAGCAAACAGAATAGCAGGACATAATTTCACATATATGATGGCTAATTAAACAGGATAGCATGACACAATTTCACATGTATGATGGCTAACTAAACAGGATAGAATGACATACTTCAAAATATGATGACTATGTAAACAGGATGACATGATATAACTATACGATGTGTCTATTAAAGTGGTTGGCATGCCATAAATCACAAACATGCCGTCGATGGAAACATGATGGCATGATATAATTCACGGATAGAATGACATAATTTAAAATATGATGACTATGTAAACAGGATGAGATGATATAACTATATTATGTCTTTAGAAAATGGGTTGGCATGCCATAATTCAGATACATGCTGTCTATGTAAACATCATGGCATGACATAATTCAAATATATGATTTATATACTAAGGAAGTGAGCAGAGGGCAATCGCATATATGATGTGTCAACTAAGGAGATGGCATTCAATATTGTGTATATGATGTAAAAACTAAGCATTGCAATACAACATATGCATTATATGAGTAATATAACCCTGCCAAGTTTGAGCATACACCTCAGGGGGATAATAGGACTGGTCATCGCCTCTGAATCCTCCTCTGAAGAGCTATCTCAGTAACCAGCAAGATATCTGCTTCAAGAGTAGCATTGTCTGCTCTAAAGACCTTGTTTTCACTCCAGATTTCTCCATCACCAATTCAAATGGCTGATGCATAGGAAGAGCAGTTGAATATAAAAAACATTGTCGACAAAAGCAATGAGAAATACAAAAAAATGGACGGCATGATATAATTCACATATATGACGCTTGCCTAAACAACATGGCATTGCATAATTCACATACATAATGCCTTGCAACAAGATAACATTGCATAATTCACATATATAATGTCTTGCAACAAGATGGCATTGCATAATTCACATATATGGTAATTAAACACTAAACAGGTGGCATTCACACAAAGCATGTCTAAACTAAGCAAATGACATAGCAATGCAAGATACCATACGCACGATATGAGCAACATAACCCTGCCAAGTTAGGGCATGCACCTCGGGGAAATATGACTGGTCATCTGTCTCGAATCCTCCTCCGAGGAGCTATCGGTAACCAACAAGACATGCGCTTTGTCGATAGCATTATGCGCTCTGAAGACCTTGTTTCCACTCCAGATTTTTCCATGACCGTGCCGAATGGCTGATGCACAGGAAGAGTAATTGAATGTACTAAAATTGTTGACAAATTTAACACGTAATAAAAAATGATGGCATGATATAATTCACATATAAGATGGTGGCTAACCAGGGTGGCATTGCAAAATTCACATATATGATGCCTGGCTAGACAAGATGGCATTGCATGATTCACATATACGATAAAGAAACTAAACAGATGGCATTGACACAAAGCATGTCTAAACTAAGCAGATGACATCTTTAATGTATACAATAAGCAATGCAAGGCACCATATGCATGATATTACCAACATCAGCATGCCAAGTTAGAGCGAAGACCTCATGGGGTAAATAGGAGTGGTCTTCTCCTTCTGAATCCCCCTCATGACAGTTATCTTCCTCTTGATTACGATCCGAAATGGGTGGAGGGGGGGCTGCCTTTGCGCCCACCATGGAACGACGTCTGCATGAAATTTTATTGCCACACAAGGCTCGTCTCTTTTGCTCTACATGATCAGTTCCATTATGTACAATAACTGGCATGCATAGGAATAAAACATAGTGAGATTATGTAAGGAGTGCATGCACAAATCCAGAGTGATGGTAGCAAACTGTGGATAGACCCAAAACCAATGATAGCAGGAAGATAATAGCTTTAGTTAAAAAATACAGATAATGGCTCCTTTAATGTTTGTTTGCACCCAACATGAAACTCATAGTAGACACCGGAGATTAACCAGATAGTCTTGATTGCTGCCCCAATATGTACCCCACAACCATTTAAAACTCAAGTTTCAGCATTAGTTTGGACCTGACTCGAGTCTAATAGGTGAACATGACGATAATGTAGCATGTCATCATATTAAGCGGCGCATAAAGTAAGCGGACACGGAAGAGTGCGACCTCTCTTGCGGACCGTGTAGTCCTCAAGGTCATCTGCTCGATTGATGATGGTAATGCAGTTGCCATGGTTTGCTGGTGCGGGAAGAAGATTTGAGGCGGCGAAGACATGTCTGGAGAGCGGATCCTGCTGTGGTGAACCCTTCCGTCATTGGAGCAGCTGAGCTGGGTGGAACACTGGCGCTTGCAGAGCAGGACAAACCACACAAGGTTTTCTTTGACACATATCTGTAATGAAGTAATTGAGTAAGGGCTTGTTTGAATTTGAGGATTCTAACAATGCAGGATAGGAAATAGACATGAATAGGATAGGAATGCACATGCAAAGCAGAGAATTTAAAAACACAGGATTTACGCCAATCTGGGTGTTTGATTCACAACAATTGGAAGATCACAGGATGCAAAAAAGCATGGTGAGATTAAGTCAAACCACAAGAAAATGTACGGTTATAATGCTATTATGCTACTATCTCTTAGTATTGTGCTTGATGAATAGGAATATGAAAAGGAGGAGAAGTGGAAATTAGAATTCCTACGGTTTTTCTTTCAAGGAGACACTAAAGGAACTGAACTTAACTGTCGAAACTGAACTTAACTGTCGAAACTGAATTTTGCTGTCGAAACTGAATTTTGCTGTCGAAACTGAACGCACTAGCAAGGTGAGGCTACATGTCGGTTGACTGACTTTTTCATCCCTGGTCAGTCGATTTTGCAGTCGTTGGATACGAAATCAAGGGCCTGCGGTTCATCTTCAACCTCCACCCCCCTGAGCCGGCCAAACAGCAGCCTCCCGCCGCGCCATGTGTGGCGGCGCCGCCTCGGCCGCCTTGAAAACACTCCCCACCGCCGGTCCACCGCCACAGCCAGCCATCCTCTAGGCCCCCCCGTGTCGAGCTTTTTCTCTGGCGATCCCCACGCCACCGCCCCGCCAACGCCCCGCCACCGTCGGCGACCACCGCCTCCATCCTTAACCCTAAGATAGATAGTGGGGTACCTCTCTGGCGAGCCCCCCTCCCCGCTGCGGCTGGTTCTTCCTTCACCCTGGCGAGCCCCCCCCCCCCCCCACCACCACCTGAAAATCGACTGACCCAAAAGTTGATTCATTCGACTGAAGTGTAGCTAAATCGGAGCAGCATCGCAAGCAAGAGCAAGAGCGAGAGCAGCAGCGCGAGCAAGAGCAATAGCAAGAGCAAACCAGGCAGGGGACCGAGAGCAAGAGCAGAGCAGCAGCGCGAGCGAGAGCTAAAGTAGCAGCAGCTCCTACTGATGTGGACGTCGCCGCCGAGGGAGCGACGCCGTGGAGGAAGTGTCCTGCGACGCCGCCATGGATGGAGCCGTGCCGTGTCGGCTCGGGACCGAGCGCCGGCAGCACCGCGAGATCGAATCAAGAAGAAAATGTGGCGATTAGTGTACAACCTCTTTGGTGGCGCCGATTAGGCCGCAGCTTCATCCGAGGAAACGGTGATGATGATGCTCTTCCGGTGGTTCAGGTGAAGACGGCGGTGTGGGAATGGAGGTGGCGCAAAAGACGAGGGGAACGTCGGGGCAGCTCCTTGGAGGTAGAGGACGGGGTGGCTGAACCGGCGGGACGATGAGATCGACGACGGATCCTCATCCGCACGGTGGATGAGGGACGTCGAGGTGTTCTTGTGGACGGCGTCGTCGGGAAGAGGCCCCGGCTGGGTGGCGGACGGAGCAGGGTGTGGGGTTTCGTCGCGGGTTTTCGCGGCCTCGGTGTACGAATGGGTGGGCGGATGGGATGGCAGTGGGGAACCATGGCTTAGAGACGCGCTTGTCCGAAATGTGGGGTAAGTTACGAAAGTACCCCCACCGATTTGAGGCGGTTCTTTCGGTTCAGGGGTACCACGGGCATTTCGCGTGTCGGGATTTCACAGGAGGTGGGAGTTTTCGCGCGTTGTAATTTCGGAATAGCAAGGTGCGGGTTGAGATGGAGGGAGTTGTCGGAGCACAACGAGACAAAGATATATCTTAAATATTTCGGGCTAACAAGGCGCAGGTTGAAGAGGCGGGAGTTTCGCAGCACGATAGACAGAGACGCTAGCTTGAATTTTCGGCATAACAAGGCGCGGCTTGAAATTTCGGAAGAACAAGCTTAACGTGTACCAAAAAAAATTGCACCTCAACACGGACAACACACACGCAAACACCATTTAGACTAGAGTAAGGTACACGTGCATTGCGCGCATGAGATTCGGCAACCAAATTATGAATAAATACCACATTATAGCATGCAAGCTTTGAGTCATATATGCATGATGTAGATGTTCGTTTAATTCTTATAGTTCATTTCATTCAAAATCATCTGGTTTTTATAAGAAAGCTAATCTATTTTAAGATTCATGGAATTGTGCGTTGTAAGACATAAAGTAAAAACAAATAATGGCAAATCATGTAGAAAAACATTTGGGCAATTCTGATACGGAAGATTCTAGAACAAATAAGAAGTGCTTGTGTTTTGATGTTTGTGCATTATGCTTAAGTTCAACCATGGAGTCTTCTAGATTATACATGTGGCGAAATCTGGTGGAATCTAGATGATATCCAACGGCCAATAGTGCTCAAATTTGCCATCTTTGGACCATCGGATTCGCCTCATCCAACGACCATCTTTCAAAGTTAAAGTTACCCGCACACAATATAAAAAAATATAATATAATATATATAGGGGTATAGATATAGATATGTGATGCGAAAGCCGCCCATCATCTCCAATTAGAATAGTGTGTCCATGCACGGATGCGACGTGGCTAAATGATGTCTGCCATCGGTATCTCAAATTCAAATCAGTCTGACCTTGTTCAATGTGTATACATTACAACATGCTCGTTTCCAAACCACACCGCTCAGATCTCCGTTATATTCATGCATGCATGGGTTTCAAACATCAGGATCTCTTATTCAAATATTTGAATTCAACTTTACATTGATTATGACCTCACCTATTCTTTTACACCCACATAGTAGTCTTCTCTTTATAATTGTACCACTAACTTTATCTCATGCATGCATGCACACACACTACCAGTCGGCATTATCCATCGCACGCATGCAATCTTTTTCTTCAGGTCGGTCTCCCATGAAGGCACACACCCACACACATCCCCCTCTCCATCATATCGGGCATTCTTTATCTCTCACGCGTGCATGCACAACGATCGATGTTCCTCTATGTATGTGTGTATATAGCTAGGTCTTTCATAGTTTTCCACACAAACCGATCAATCGATATATCCAGTGAGGTCTCACCCTCTTTCCCACGTCCACATCGATCAATCTATACCTCTCTATATAGGATTAACATATATAGCTAATACACCCACATTAATTATATATCCAACGTCCCCTCTCATCATCCATGCCTTCGCTTCATCTCTCGGATCGTGCACAATGGCGAAGACAGGGGCGATAAGGCCCTGCCCCCTCCCCCTAACATCACTATATATCGAGGCTAATATGAATGTGATCATTAGACAATTGCTGCTAAAATGGTTTAAGTTCATGAATTGACCCTCCTCGTAAAGGATTAGCAATGCTTGGCCCCCTAGCTCATTTATTTTTCATGGCTCCACCACTGCGCGCAACAGCGCACGTGTTCGCCCCCTCTCTCTAAATATCGATCTCGCACTTGTGCATTCCTTCATAGTCTCCCTCCACTCGGCCCCTCGCACCATCTTCTAGCCCCCACTGGATTTTGCCACATGTACAATCTAGCAGACTCCATGGTTGAACTTAAGCATAATGCACAAACCTCAAAACAACAGTGGTTCTCTTTTGTTCTAGAATCTTCCGTATCATAACTGCCCAAACTTTTTTCTAGTTGAATTGCCATTATTTGTTTTTACTTTATGCTTTACAACGTACAATTCCATGAATCATAAAATAGATTAAGAGCTTCTTTGATTCAAAGGATTCTCAAAGGAATTTTGGAGGATTCTAATCATTAGGAATTTTTCCTATCTTGGTTGTTTGATTAGAGGATTGTAAACCATAGGAATTTTTCCATATGATTCATTTGCACTAGATTTCATAGGAAACATCCCATCCACTCAAACCTCTTTGAAAGAATTCTGCGTTTTTCTATGCACAATCAAACACTCATACAATCTTGTAGGATTCAAGGCGACATTCCACTATAATCCCATGTTTTTCCTATTCCCGCGTTCTTAGCTTTTTATAAAAACTAATTGATTTTGAATGAGATGAACTATAAGAATTAAGCGAAGGGCTACATCAGGCATATATGACTCAGAGCTTACATGCTATAGTGTGGTATTTATTCATAATTTGGTTGCAAAATCTGATCGCGCAATGCACGTGTACCTTACTAGTACTTGAGTATGTGCAAAACACGTAAATTAGAATACCAATGGCACGCTACACAGTGTCTCTCTTATAGTTCATGAAGCCACGTGGCACATGTGGAGGCGTTGTCGCGACCTCCTTGCGTGGATTGATCATAGTGACGTGCTGCTGGTTCCAGAAGAATGTACTCGTCCTCCACGAGCCATCTTGGCGGTACATGCACGAAGCGAAGATGTGCACGCACGCCACGCACACACTCATTCCCTCGCACGCACACGCAGGTACACGGGCGGACACAATTTTTTACCAAGATCCACCCCATGTGATAATTTGAAGCATGTAAAGTCGTTCACTTCATTGATGGTCAATTAATACAGCGCATGCAAATTGAGTGGACGTGAGGGCGGAAGAAAGACATTATTACTCCACTGCGCGCATGCGAGTAGTTAAATCATGGGTTGCTAGTAGTACTTCCATTGGTCTCCTTCGTATTTTGTGCCAATTTTTTATAGTAACATAATATTTACGCATTTGAGCAGTGTAGTACTTGAAATTTATGTTCCGCTAAACTCATCGGGAGCCGTTTCGGGCCTCGAAACCAAAACCATCAATTAATCTTTACCTTCTTCCCATCACATTCGAAAGCCTGCTCACAAGTACTAGTACGTACCAAACCTGAACGTGTTCCCACTATGTGGGTATTAGTACTAGTGCTAGTACTTAGGTTATAAAAAGGGGAACTACCTAACCGAAAATTACTCTACCTTTCGTCCTCATAAGTGCTTCTTCTTCTTCTTCGGTTGGTGAGCAGAGCTCTAGGTCGAGAACTACTCGTAACAAGGGAGCGGCAACCAAGGCTGCAGAAAAAAAAAAGAGGGCTCGCCGCCATGCAGAGACCTCGAAAGATCTCTCACGGGCAGGCGATGGCTCCCAGGAGTGCCCTAGCCGCGGAGGCGAACATGCCGAGCCGGCGGAGCTGGAGTCGTTATCCCTCGACGGCATGCCCGATTAGCTCAATAAGCAGAAGGAGTTCATCCAAGGCTTGATGGAGTTGCTGAAGGAGAGCCTCGACGACATGCCCGCTGAGCTCAATCAGCGGGGAGTTGACCGCCCGGCTTGGTGATGCTGTGAAGAAGAGCATTGCCTTGGAGAAGAAGGCGACCGGCGAAATCCTGCGACTTCAGGAGGACAAGGCGAAGCTCTGCCACGAGATCGACCTGTTGAAGGAGAAGAACGCCGGCTGGAAGAAGCTGCATGAGAATAGTAGTTCCTCGATGAAGATGTTGCAGGCCCTCGTCATGGAACAGAAGGAGGAGTTGGAGAAGCTCCGCATCCAGCACCCGGCTGCTGTCAAGGTATGTAATGCGGCCGTGTAACAGATGATGAAGGCTCGCGTCGAGAAATCCCGCGTCATGGACACAATGATGAAGATGGCGGAGGAGACGCGCAAGGAAATGGAGGTCGTGGAGGCGATGAAGAAGCAGTTACGACTCCGCGGCGAATTAGATCATTTGGGGTGATAATCTTCCTTCTTCTTTTGCTCATGTGTTTCATCTTTTTCTTCGGGTGTTTCGCCGCACGTGTCAAATTCTTTGCGAGGCATGAATAGAACAATGGTTTTTTTAAGGGAATGAATAGAACAATGCTAACAATGAGATGAATAGCAAATTAGATCATTTTTTATCGCCATATGGCACTGGGCTGCTGTGTTTCGTGCTCCTCCGTCGCAATACTACTCCAATTGGAAAACTTGAGTATACGCAACGATTCTTTGCTCCTCCTCTATCAGGTCGTCGGCGCATTTATACGAGCAGTCAAATCACAAGGCCCCGCCTTCCAACAGTAATGAGCCGTCAAATCACAAAGGCCCTCGCCTCTCGTGAAACCGACCAAGCTAGACTACCCCGCCCTCTAGCCTTTTAAAACATGTATACTTTTGTACAACAGTAGTATCGATGGATTGCGCCATGGAGCAAAACTTGAAACTAAAAAAAAGGTGGTACATATAGAGAGCGCTCGTCACCAAATTATGCATATAGTACTATTAAAAAGGCTAGTCACAATAATGGTGTCCAGCACAACCCACCCCTCAAATAAAACTAAGAGGGTGCTTGGATACGTTTCAGTCCCATGACTAAAAGTAGTGGGACTAAAACATGCTAGCCTCACCCATGCTTGGATCCAAATACTAAAAAGGTTAAAATCAAGTTAATGAGCATTTATTATCCTCCAAACCCTCCAATCGAGAACTACTTTGTGTTAAAGGAGAGGAGTTAAATGAGTAGAGAGAGGACTAATCCACATTTTAGTAGGGGTACCCCTGACTAAAAAAATTTAGTCTCAAGACTAGTTTTAGCCCCTCTTTAGTCAGGGTTGCTTGGAACTTTAGCCTCTTAAAGAGACTATTTTTAGTCAGACTAAAATAAGTCCCTTGGATCCAAGCACCCTCTAAGCATCCTGGAATTCTTTGACAAAACTAAGCACCCTAAAATTCTTTGACAACTAAACTGTTGGCTATATGATGTTGGCCATATATACTGTACGTATATAATGTGAAGAAACAAGTGGTAGTACTATACCAACTAAAAGATGAAATGTAAGAAATACTAGTATGTACGTACTGAAGAGTTAAAGTAACGACAGGAAACATAATTGCGACTTGGTGGAGGGAGGATCGTCTACCACGAGTGAACAAACAAATTGCGACTTGACGCGTTATGTTAAATTAAAAAAAGAGGCAAACCATGTGGGGCCTACCTTAGAGGCAAGGCTCTATACACTAGAGTACTTTTGATGTGTCCCGTCAACTCGTATAACGAGGAGAAGCTTGATTAGTACGCCGTCTCCCCCGCCCACGGGCGCGGTGGCTCACAGGATGAGGTGAAGCTTGCTTACGAGTAGTACTACTACTACTACTACTACTACTACTACTACTAATGTACGCCTTTACGCCCGCTCCCTCTCCCACGCGCGCGGTGGCTCGCAGCACGAGGAGAAAATTTTACTACTCCCTCTGTTTTGTCCTTGAGGAAGTTCTTAAAATCCTGGCACTCAACGTCAGCATGGCATATGTGGTAGACGAAGCAAACATTATGTACGCAAACTTGGATCACGGCGGGCTTCTTCCTCTCTTCGTACTTTAGATCCTTCTCTCATCCCAGGACTGTGGTGTACTCAACATCTAGCCCAGCGACCCACCCATCATCTGAGTTTTCGAACATGCGTCGTGCAGGCGAAAGGCATCCTTTCACCGTCGCGGAAGAAGCGGGTGTAGATGACGTCGAACTCATCGCCGGTGATGGTTCTAACCTTGTACTCACCGCCGATCGTGGAGATTTGGGACGCCATGGATTTGGGAGGAGGGTTAGGATTAGTGGAACTGCCATAATGTGAATGGGCGGGACGACTAGGAGCGAACCGCCGTAGTATTGAAGGACGTGCGGGTACGAGTAGGAGCGAACTACCAGCGTGCGAACGGCAGGGTAGTGCCTTTCCATTCTCCCATGATACGGGCTTCCGAGAGCCCTTGGATCTGAGATCGAATGGTTGCATGGCATGATTCTAGACCTATGGGTGAATATCCTATCCTTGAGGGTTATTCTGCAAATTTTTACAACTCTAACCAACCAGATGAAATTCGTGCAAACACGGACTGATTTCATATAAGCATGAAGGATTTTGTATAAAAAAGCCGCATCTTCATATAAACATGATGGATTTCATTACATTTACATGAACTAAGAGGTGCCAATCCGGCCCTCTTGTATAATTAATACTCCCTCCGTCCGAAAATACTTGTCCTAGAAATGGATGTATCTAGACTTATTTTAGTTCTAAATGGCCGCCCGTGGATCCCTTTGTCTTCCTCATGTCCGTCAGACACTTGCGGGGTCGACGAAGGTCCTCAGAAGAGACGAAGGTCCTCGGAAGAGACGAAGGGGTTGTTTGGTTTGAGACTAAGTTTGCCAAAGCTTGCCACACCTAAGGTTAGGCAAGTTTGACCAACTTAGGTGTGTGTTTGGTTCAAGCCACATCTTAGGCAAGCCACACTATAGTCCCACATCACATACACACACAAAAGTGTGGCAAGATTCCCTTAGGCTTGCCAACTTGTGGCTCTTATTTTGAAGAACTAACCTTAGACAAGTGTAGCAAACATTGTATGGCAAGGTGTGGCACTCCTAGGCCTAGAACCAAACAGCCCCAAAGCAGCAAATAAACCACCTGAATCCGCGGTCGTCGCCTCGGCGGTGGCCTTCATGGGTCCCAAGTGGAGGCGGCCTCCCGTGTTCTACTTCTCCTCGATGATGGCGGCGGACACGGAGGGCGGACGGGAGGAGCTCGGCCGGTGTTGCGTTTAATTCCGGCCCGCTCATGTACGGACATGTGGCCGGAGTAGGATTCTCGGTTTGCATGCGGGTTTAACGGAGGGGTTTAATGGAGGCGCCGGGCGTGCAGCGGGCGGCGCAGTACTATTCGATTTGATAGCAGTAATGAGCCGTCAAATCACAAAGGCCCTCGCCTCTCGTGAAACCGACCGAGCTAGACTGCCCCGCCCTCTAGCCTTTTAAAAAATGTATATACTCCACTTTTGTACAGTAGTAGTATCGATGGATTGCGCCATGGAGCAAAACTTGAAATTAAAAAAAAAGGTGGTACATATAGAAAGCGCTCATCGCCAAATTATGCATATAGTACTATTAAAAATGCTTGTCACAATAATGGTGTCCAACACAAGTGCACAACCCACCCCTCAAATAAAACTAAGCACCCTGGAATTCTTTGACAAAACTAAGCACCCTGAAATTCTTTGACAACTAAACTGCTGGCTATATGATGTTGGCCATATATATTGTACGTATATAATGTGAAGAAACGAGTGGTAGTACTATACCAACTAAAAGATAAATGTAAGAAATACTAGTATGTACGTACTGAAGAGTTAAAGTAACAAGAAGAAACATAACATAGTTCTGCTGGGGGCTCAGCACAACACACCCCTCAAATTAAATTAAGCACACCTGAAATTAAACTTGCAACTATTCCGGTAGACACTGCATTAGAACCACCATGAGCAACGACACTGCCACCTTACTCGGAGTCCTCGTCCACATCCTCGACTTCGTCCTGGTCCCTCTTCCTCTTGGCCGATACTTCTTTGCTGGAACCGCACACTTGGCTGTTGCTCTTCATCCAACCCTTGTAGATATTGAAGCAAAGGTAGCCATCCATTGCAGCGTAGTGGATGTGGTCTATATCTAGTACATTCCGCTACCATGCATGATGATGAAACGTGTATGGAGGTTTCACCAGTTTACCCGAAGGATGAACCATGGCTCCTGCCAGGGTCAGCATTGAAGGCTGACGAGAGGACACCAGCCGATTCTTCTGGAGGTCGAAGGTGTTGCCTACAACGAGGCCTATCCGACGCAGGACTTTTTTGTCGTTACCAAAGTCTACAGTAACGAATTTGACTAGGTTGCTCTCAAGGAAGTCCTTAAAATCCTAGCACTCAGCGTCGGCATGGCATATGTGGTAGACCAAGCATAAGTCATGCACGCAAACCTAGATCACGGCGGGCTTCTTCCTCTCTTCATCCTTTAGATCCTTCTCTCGTCCCAGGACTGTGGTGTACTCAACATCTAGCCCAGCGACCCACTCATCATCGAGTCTTGAACATGCGTGCAAGGCGAAAGGCATCCTTTCACCGTCGCGGAAGAATGGGTGTATATGACATCGAACTCATCGCGGTGATGGTTCTAACCTTGTACTCACCGCCGATCGGGGAGATTTGGGGCGCCATGGATTTGGGAGGAGGGTTAGGATTAGTGGAACTGCCGTAATGTGAATGGACGGGACGACTAGGAGCGAACCGCCGTAGTATTGAAGGACGCGCGGGGACGAGTAGGAGCGAACTGCCAGCGTGTGAACGGTAGGGTAGTGGCTTTCCATTCTCCCATGATACGGGCTTCCGAGAGCCCTTGGATCTGAGATCGAACAGTTGCATGGCGTGATTCTAGACCTATGGTGAATATCCTATCCTGGAGGGTTATTCTGTAAATTTTCAGCAACTTAGCATGCAACCGTTTGATCTCAGATCCAAGGGCTGCCAGCAGCCCGTATCGTGGTCGCGCCTACCACGACCGTCGCGTCGCTCGTGCGGTCGCGCCCTTGGAGATTTAACACGGTGCGTTAGGCTATCTGATGTTCGCATGTCATACATAGTCATCACTTAGTCACTCATACTACAACAAGGTTTTGGCTATAAGGTTGGCTATAAGTGTATTTATTTTTTTACTTCTCTCTATCTCTTTCTTCGTACTCCCTCTGTCCCATAATATAAGAATGTTTTTGACACTAGTGTAGTGCCAAAAACGTTCTTATATTATGGGACACGGGGATTACTAGTATTTATTGCATTTGCCAAGGAGTGACATCTTCCAATGAAATGGTGTTGCTAAGTTTGCTTCATTTAATTAGCTATAGACTCAAAATTGTCTTTTCACCTAGGTACACGCGCTTAGCACCATTTCTTCCTTGGGTCACCAAACTAGTCTCTCTCTTCTTGATTAACTTGCCACATCAGACTTTATGCCTATGTGGCAAGCTTAAGCACCTGTAGGAGCAAGTAAAAGTAAGTACACCCTCCGTCCAGGTGTGTAAGTCATCTTACGTTGTGCACCGTGACCAAGGCAGAGAGGAAAACGAGAAAACTTAATGTATTTTTGCTAATTAATAGCATTGCATGCAATGAACTAACCACTGCATGTCATGTTTGGTAGTCTCAAGTCATTGAAAGCATGTACGGCCAACATCTCTTATTGGTTGATATGTCACAGAACGAGGAACGAGGAGAGAGTTAATGTACCGTGCCTAAGTGTTTTGGGATTATTTGGTTTTCGTAAGGTGACTTACACACCTAGACGGAGGGAGTACAATAGTGCGCTTTACATGGCATTTTTGCATATGTGGACGAAAGAGAGGTAAGGAAAAAGTGGAGAAGTGGGCTCTCATGCAAGAGCCAGCCTCTACTACATGGTGGAGGATTGGGAGAGGCACCTGTATGGAGGTGGTCAGGAATCGGGAGACTCACACCGGTCGTAGCGCCGCAGTTAAATGATAATGGCAAGTCAAATCACAGGGCCCCACCTATCCAGCAGTAATTCGCTGTCAAATCACACAGCCCTACGTTTGCAGCAGCCTACTCCCTCGTCTTCTCGCGTCTCTGTCGAACCGACTAGGCGGAACTGCCCCGCCGCCTACCACGCAGGAAAAGCCCCGCCCTCGACTTTTAAATAGTATACAGTATACTAATTTTGTATCCGTGGATTGCGCCCGCGCCATGGAGCAAAGCGTCTAGAAAACGGCGGTACACATGTACGGAGTATACAGCACGCCCGTCGCGTTCGCGTCACACCCCAGACGGTCGGTCTGTCTGGCACGCTGCTCTTCGAATGGAATGCGCGTCATATTGCGTTTGCACACACATGTGGGACGGCAATTGAGAACCGACCATAGGCACACTCCCGGCCCGCAAGTCGGGTGACTTAATAGAAGAGGAGGCGGCGATAGTACTAGAGAAGTGTTGTACTACGTTGGTGCTCGGGCGATCCACGCAAGACACGGAAGATCAGTTCATCCATGCATGTGACCAGACTCCAGCAGACACGCCTGGATTGGCTATCGTATACATATCGTGCAGGCTGTGTTGTACATGGTTGTAGTTGTGGTGAGAAATCTAAAAAAAAGGTTTCTTGTTATCTCGCAAAATTAGGTGACATGTGCTTCGGATCACTGCGAGGGTTAAACAGCGACAACTGAGTTGGGCTAGTCATTGGGGGCACATGCACGAACAGTGACTACTCGGCTGCCATCTAGGTCAAGCCGGCTATGTTAATTAGGACATCTATCGACGGACCCCTTTTCTATGAGTTTATCTTTAATTTGAGCTTTTTTCCTCGTCTAGTTTGTCCGTCGGGATTCATATTGTCTCCTTTGGGCAGTGAGGTTATGATTTCTTGTCATGTGGCATTTTTCGTGTTATATATTATAATCCGGCGCTCGGATCAAAATGGCGACAAGCTGTGCCTCACAGGGCACGTGCATGAAGACTTCTCGGCAGTCATTGGCGAGGTCAAGCCGGCTCCGGTGGACAAAAGAAAACTAGTACTACTCCACTATATAGGCAGGATCCTCCGCTTGCTTGCTAGTGTTGCTCTCTTCACTTTGTCTCGGCCTCTCGGATCTAAACACGGCGGTGGCCACACACTCTCTCTCTCTCTCTGCTCACCGCTGGTCACAGATCCAGCCGGATCCTCTCCGTCGGGGAAGGTGAGAAGGTGCAACGTTCACTGTGGTCGTCCTCGGCGATGGCTCTTACCCTTCCGCTGGGCGTGTCGATCAGCCTGCCTTGCCGTTCTCTCCCAAGCACCATTGGCGAGGGAGGCCTCCGACCCCTTCTTCCTCGCTGCCGTAGTGTGGGCAGATCCGGCCTCCCGCCGCCAACCTAGCGACATCCCGGCGACCATCAGGTATAACTTCCTTCAAAACCGGCCTTGCTCTACTTCCCGAGCTCCTGACGTCGCTGCATTTGTATCTTTTACTATTTCTCAGGCCCCCTCGTAGATAGGATCGATCGGCTGTTCAAAAACCACCTAATTTTTTTTACATTTATGAGGTAAAACTAGTTCATGCACTCGAATCTAGTACTACTTGGTTCAAACAAGGAAGAAAGGGGGTAGGGTGGGGGAGGATTTGTTACCTGAATCTAGGACTTGGTCTAAAGAGGAAATAATGGGGGCGAAAAGTAGCAGAGACTGGCTATCCAACTAGTCTCTAGGTCTAATAGGGAAATAAAGGGAAACGCAG
Organism: Aegilops longissima; assembly: GCA_021605205.1. Classification (NCBI taxonomy): domain Eukaryota; kingdom Viridiplantae; phylum Streptophyta; class Magnoliopsida; order Poales; family Poaceae; genus Aegilops; species Aegilops longissima. Next base: position 424,274,889 of record CM038681.1, on the reverse strand, counting down.
TACAAACTCAATATAAACCCGATCTTTTTAGTCACCCTCCTTTCCACCTTTTTTGTGCAAACAGAGATATACATTTCACGCTCGATCTTAGTTGAACTGCACAAATGATATCCAAATTATAGTTGAACATTCCAGGAGCTTCACAACCAACCTTGATGTTGCTCAATTTTATTGCAACTAATGAAGAAGAAGCTCTGTGGGTTTCGTTTTCTGATGGAAATGGAACCGGGCTGGAGCCCTTTTCTTAGAAAAAAAATTGAAGAAGAAGCTGCTAGCTCATGAGACATTGCTTCATTTTAGGTGAACTGCACCAAAAGATCCCATGAATAGAATCATCCATGTTGGTGACTGAAAGAGCCAGCTTCAGCATCCCAGTCTAAGCACCCTCAGCCTCCATCCTTGCGACGCATGGTACACCTTGTTTGCCACCTGCTTGACCCTAGTGTCACTGATAAAATGAAGTAATAATACAGTTAAAATAGAGCGAGTGTCATGTCTATCATTTCATTTCCAATGTAGATAAAGAAAGTGCTTCTCTTTGTTAATGTATGTTTCATCAAGTAGTCCCATTGTTAATGTTTAAGCGTTTCTGCAAACTGGGGTCCTTAATTTTAGTTGATATGGACAAAAATAGAGATTTGAATGTCTCAAGGCGCCTCTGTGTACTACCACTATACACTGATGTTCATCACTGGCAGAAGGTGTATCTGGGAGACTTGGGACGATGTCCAGTATGAGGCGTACCGTATGAGGCGTCATGAGGCCCATCTCGCCCTCGCAGCATGGCATACTATGATACTATCGCAATATTTTCTTCTATTTATTTTGTGTGTTTCATCAACTAGTGCCACTATAATGTAATCACGCTTTTCATTATCTCTGCAAACAGGGTTATTCAGCTGCATTTTGGTGGAACTGCACAAATGTGCGTATGGAACCGGCATATATGCAGAGTGCGAGGTGTGCCAAGTAAAATTACCGACACCAACCATGCTGCATGCACGCATTGGCATCCACCACCACCCGTGGGATGTGTGGCGCTCTCTATGGATGGATCTTTCTCGGCAGCAAATCATCTAACCAAATACTAGTAGCTTATTTGGGAGTTTTCTAGGGAGTACTCTTTTACGAAAGAAGCACCAATCTATTTTTCTTTATTTGTACCTTTGTGTCACAACTTTGACCCAAAGGTCCAGAGCTATTTTAGGGTGATTGGCGTAGTACTTGGAGACTGATTGTAAGCATGATTTTCATTAGCTGTGACAATGATTGTAAGCATGAGCAGGTGGAAGATTAGGTTAGTGCGAAGCTTACCTTAAACCCTACCACCGCCGTTGAAGCGAGGCGAGCGTCGAGGGAACCGTGGAGAATGGCGGGGAAGCGACGTCGTGCCATCCGGCCTCCTCTTGCAGTGGGAGAACGTATACTCCTGTGGCTCCGGCTGGCTCTTCAACCTCACGAACGGCACACCATACTCGATCGATTCGTTATCCTCTGGGTGCTCGACCTTCGACCTGTACGCCCACCACCTCCGCCTGAATTTCGCCTCGGGCGAATCTGTCTGCTCCATCACCCAGAGGAGATACTCGATGAACTCGGAGGACTGCGGCGTGACTGCCGCCGAGGAGTACATGTACAACGCCGCCCACATCGTCGCCATCTCGCTCTTTCGCATACATTGCCACATGGCCCGTACCGTCCTCGAAATCTCCCACTCATTGTCAAACCACTAAGGATCTCCTTCAACCTAGCTAACTTTGCCTGGTCGCCGCCGGCGATCTGCCTGATTCGCTGCTGCATCCTCTCCATAGATGTCCTTACAGTGGTCGGTGCTAGCTTTGGAAGATGGGAGGAGAGCGATGGTCTTGCAATAGAGAAGAGGGAGAGGCGAGACGGTGGTTTTGGATTGGAGATGATGGAGAGGAGAGGAGGTGGTTTTGCAATGGAGAAGATCAGAAGAGGGAGAGGCGAGACGGTGGTTTTGGAATGGAGATGATGGAGAGGAGAGGAGGTGGTTTTGCAATGGAGAAGATCAGAAGAGGAAGAGGCGAGATAGTGGTTTTGGAATGGAGATGATAGAGAGGAGAGGAGGTGGTTTTGCAATGGAGAAGAGGGAGAGGAGTGTGCGGCAGCCATTTAGGAATGGACGAGAGGGCCGGCACGCTGTGACTAGATCAAAATCAAAATCAATTTACCCTTCAATTAAGAAAGCGACCCCACATTAACTAGTCTCCCTTTTATTCTGGATCATAATTGACCATGATTTTTGCACATAAAAAATACTTCCAAGACCAGCGCCGCTCTTCCGCTCTTCTCCTCTTAAACCACCGCTGCTCCTCTCCTGTTCCAATCTAAATGCAGCGCCGCTCCTCTCCTATTCCATTTCAAAACTACCGCCCCTCCTCTCCTATTCCATTCCAAAACCAGTGTCGCTCCTCCCCCGTTCTAATCCAAAACCAGCGCTGCTCCTCTCCTCTTCCATTCAAAAACCACCGCCGGCGAGTGAAGGTGTTGTGGAGAAGTAGATCGATGGAGGAGTACAACCGATACATGAGGATCGCAGACGGCGACCCTGTGAAGCTAGCTAGGATGTTGGAGATACAGTCTTGGTTTGACAACAAGGACCAACTAGCGGCGACGGCGACATCCATGGCCAAATATCTGCAATGAGCGAAAAGCGGTGATACTCCCGAGAGAGTATTTGGAGTACATAGAGCTGCTCCTCTCGGGCCATGGAGTAAACAAATTCACGAATCCGATCGTGAGGGAGCGGTGGTGGGAGTATCGATCCCAGATGGAGCATCCACCGAGATTGAAGGATCGAGCATCTACTGGTGCCGTTTGTGAGGGTGTCTGCCAGGCGAGCTGGTGGAGTCTTCGTCGACCGAACCCAACTGCAAGAGGAGAAAAGCAGTTGGCGATGACGCTTCCCGCCATCGTCTCCTCGCCGTTCACATCGTCTCACAGGCGGCTGTCTGCCGCCGAGGAATAGGAGGGCTGCCCCCCAGCCCAATAGTCGGGCAGGTTGTGAATTGTCGGGAGGAGCTTAGGGTTGTCGAGATTTGCAGGTTCTGAATTGTTTTTGTGTTGTGTATTTTGAGAGTACTTTCAAATATGAATGTCTTTTGAATTTCAGATTTGCAGTATTGAGCATATGAAGTATTTTATGAATTCTAGAGATCTATTTTAGCACTTCAAAAATGTAGTTTCATAGGAGTATAAAAGTGCGAGACAATGTGGTTCTCGAGAAGAAAGCGCAAGTTTCAGCCAGATAAGATAAGCGCAAGTTCATTTCGAGATAAACTGCAACTTTGAGGCGAGCATTTATATTAACACGGCCTTTTCAAACAAGGTTAACATCATGTTGCAAGTTTTATTCATGGTCGAAAATGGAACACCATATAGTTAACATCATGCTGATCAACATTCATGCATAGCATATCTTCATATGATGCACAGTCAAAATGCCCACACAATGTCGAGTGTGCGAAACACATAGAAAATGAGGGACGAAGTTTTGGCAAGTGTTGGACGTGTTTTTCGGCTGCCCCGTCTAGGCTTTCATTTTTAACATGCGCAACCCACGACCTCGGATGGCAGGTCCATCGGCCTATTTGTATTTTCTTAGGGTCTTCATGTATCGACCGGCCTATGGACCTCCCATCCGAGTTTTTACTTTTGGCAGCCCAATTTTGTATTTTTTGAAGAAAACGCAGAGGTCTGTTCTATTTTTCTATATAAGAATAGGAACGTCGGGTCCAACTTATGTTTCCCTTCTAACTATATTATATATATTTAAATTATTTTATATGTTATTATATATTATTTTTATTGTCATCATATATTCAACAGATACTTACATATGTAAGAAAACAATATCCCACATCTTATTAACTTATAAAAATAATTTCTTAACAAATAAAATCCTGGATTGTTTTGGCACGAAAATCCTAGTGATTGTGTACAAAAGCTTGGTAAGATTTAAGGACGAATGTAATAATATCACTAATTGTTTAAATATATTTATAACAAAATGCTCAGCCCCTTTTTATTTTTTGATAACATTGCTGGCCCAACCCAATATTATAATTAGAATCAGCCCAGCAAAATCGTGTATTTCGAGAAAATGCAAATGGCCTCTAATTTTCTAGGAAATAAAATAAATGGGCCGCATGGACGCTACATTATTTGTTCACCCAGCCCAGCTAATGGATGTAATTCAAAAAAAAGATCAAATTGACTGTAAATTCTACCTCGCAAAAAAGACTGTAAATTCTGAAAAAATGGGTTGAATACGTGCCACATTTTTTGAGGCTGAAATGTGGGCCAATATGTCGAAGCCAACGCAAGTCGTTGTCAATTTACTCAACAAATGATTCTGACATGTTAGCCGTTGGATTTACATCCAACGACCGGCATCCATCTTCAATCTCTCGTCTTCTTCCTCTAGCGCCGCCGGGACCACCTCCCGCCTCCTACTACTAGCAGCTCTGCTTAGCACGCTTGGCTATGAAGCGCTACTCCACTGTTGGCCAGGCCATCCCTCCACCCCTCCACACCTCCGGTTCTTCTCCACCGACTGCCGAACCACACCGCATTAGAACCAGTTAACCCTCGTACACCTATCCGTCTGCGACTCTACTCCCGCGTCTTCCCATCTCTGGCTCGTTGCTGTCCGGGGCCTCGCCGTCGTCCACCACCTTGGATGCGCTCGGTGCGGCGTGGTCAACATGGTCAACGAACGACACCATGAAGTAGACTGTGCATGGAGAGGCTGACAGCTGGGTCCACGGCCGCACACAAGGAAATGCCATCTTATTACGCGCAAAATAATGATTCCTCCACCTGACATCTGGGACCCACCGGAAGGGCCTCTGTATTTCACGAAAATAACATGCCCCCCGCTGACATGTCGGACCCACCAGCTATCTTCGCACGCAAGGAAGTGCCTCCTTATTACGCACAAAAAAATGAATACTACCCCTGCCAGCTGGAACCCAGCATAGTGGGAGGCTGACTTGTGGGCCTACCAAGTTGACGGGGACGGAGGACTTTGTCAACTTAGTCAATATGAATGATTCTAGCTTGTGTTATCGTACGATGTTCATCCAACGGCCGTAGTGCTTCTTCAACCTCTGGTCTTCTTGCTCCAGCCTTCCAAACCAGCGCCGGTCGTGCCGCGTGCTCCTGCCTCTCGTGGCCGGCTGTGATGCCGCGGAGGCCTCACCGCTCCCTACTACTCCCACCGCTGGCTAGGCTATCCCTCTACTCACCCACACCCCCTGTTATTCTGCGGCAACAGTAGCCTCACACCGCAGCCAAACCAGTGAACCCTCGTACTCCTCTTCACATGGGCATCCACTGCTGCATCTTCCCCGGCTCCGAGTCGTCCCCTTCCTAGTCCTCGCCGTCGTCCACCGCCGTGGTGCTCTCGGCGCGGCATGGTCAACATGGTCAAGGAACGATTTCCATCGGACGTGGACTATACATGGAGAGGCTGACAGCTGGGTCCACGGCCGCAGCAAGGAAGTGCCTCCTTATTACGTGCAAAATAATGATTCCTCCACCTGACAGCGGGGACCCACCGGACGGGCCACCGTATTTTCGCGAAAAAAACGTTTCCCCCTGACTGCTGGGACCCACCAGCTACATCTTCGCACACAAGGAAGTGCGTCCGGGCAAAAAAAATGATTCGCCCCCCAGACTGCTGGGACCCACCAGCTACATCTTCGCACGCAAGGAAGTGCATTCGGGCAAAAAAAATGATTCACCCCCTGACTGCTGGGACCCACCAGCTACATCTTCGCACGCAAGGAAGTGCCGGACAGTCGGGACCCACCTGGTCGAAGCGTACGTAGCGTTGTCATTCTGGTCGTGAACGTGTATGTACATATATACTGGTGGATGTAGAGGCGCGCACGTGTCGTAGTAGAGGCGCGCACGTAGCATGTACACGCGTCGTCAGCATGCCGGTGCAAGAAAGAAAATATGGCCACGCATCGGCTCATTGTTCAACCACGTCTGCTGCTTCTCCTCCACGGGCTCTGTTCATCCAGCCTCCACATGCCGCTACTCCACGAGCTCTTGTTCAACCACCCTGCACCGTCTCTGTTCATCCAGCCCTCCACACCACGGGTCCTGCTCAACCACCCTCCACGGGCACCCCTCCACCGTCTCTGTTCATCCAGCCCTCCACACCACGGGTCCTGTTCATCCACCCTCCACGGGCACCCCTCCACCGTCTCTGTTCATCCAGCCCTCCACCACACCACGAGGTCCTGTTCATACTGAGGCAACGCCACCGCCACTGTTCATCAACCCCCCCATAGCGCCTTTGTTCATCCTGAGGCAGCATCGATCGGCTTGATTAGTAGCGAGAGCGGCGAATCGCTCGATCAGGTTCGATTAACAGCCATCGATCGATCGCTCGGGTTCGATAGCGTGTAGCCTGCGGTGCAATCGCCGGGTTCGATTAGAGCCCAACGCCTCGCTTTCGGGTTCGATTAGAGCTAACGCCCTACACACGCAGCAGCGTATGTACGAGAAAGCGTGCATCGCTCGCCCCGACCTCCCACCGTAACCGGAATTCCCGAAATTTTCCTCCCCTCGCTTCTACCACGGTTTTTCCGTCATGGGCGGCCCAAAGAATGTCATGCAGCTGTGTCTCCGGCCCGCCCAGGACGAAAAGCCCATTTTCTGTCATGATTTTTTGTCATAGAAGTAGGAGCCCACCACATCTATGATGGTACCGGGTTTGTCACAATTATCGGCATAGAAGTGTCATATGTATGACAGAAATTTTTTTCGTTCGGCCCAAAAGGTCACGGATGTGTCTTTTTTTTGTAGTGTCACCAGGCTGGCTCGCGAGGGGCGGAGAGATCAAGGCAAAGGGGAACCTCGCGAGGTTCCCGTGACGTAAGCCATGACGACCAAGGCCAGGTGGGCGCCAGCGCGCGCAGTGTCCTCGTTTCCTCCTTGGTGCTAAAGAGGTAAGCGCAGGCGAGGAGTACCGAGGCATCAGGCAAAGGTTTCCATATCGTTGCAACGAGACCAAGACCAGCAGGACGGCAGGACAGAGGTCACCATGGAGCCCAAGATGGCGTCACCACCAGAGCCTTTAGCAGGCGAAGACCACCTTTAGTCAGGATAACTTGTACTAGTTGTTCCCCTTCAAACTGGCCGTTGTGGAACCCCTTCCCGCTCAATATTTGGGAAGAGGACCAGGGCCTCTATAAATAGGACTAGCCACCACCGTAGGAGGCAACTCATCTTGGATCGGAGCCATTCCATCCTCATCCACCACACAAGCTCACTGAGCACAAGAGCGCCTCTCCTCAGGAGGCTGTTCTTCCCTTGTAATGTTCATCATCAGCCCAAGAGGCAATCCACCACACCACACTGGAGTAGGGTATTACACCACAACGGTGGCCCGAACCAGTATAAATCTTGTGTCCCTTTGTTCTTCGGGTTCGTTGAGCTAGGCCGTGAGATCGTGGAATGTGTGAGCTTAGGGGGAGGAGAGATCTTCGTGCGCACCCCAGTGTTCGAACCTTGAGGGTTTTGCCGGAACCCGTGATCCCACAACTACCTCTTCCCTCCCTAAGCTCCATTGTTGCTAAAAGCTCCATTTTCGCCCGATCTCTCTCCCTAGCCAATCAAACTTGTTGATTTTCTAGGGATTGGTTGAGAAGGCCCCGATCTACACTTCCACCAAGAGAAATTTGATTCCCCCACTAATCCCTTGCGGATCTTGTTACTCTTGGGTGTTTGAGCACCCTAGACGGTTGGGGTCACCACGGACCCATAGTCCATTGTGGTGAAGCTTCGTGGTGTCGTTGGGAGCCTCCAATTAAGTTGAGGAGATTGCCCAACCTTGTTTGTAAAGGTTCGGTCGCCGCCTTCAAGGGCACCAATAGTGGAATCACAGCATCTCGCATTGTGTGAGGGCGTGATGAGAATACGGTGGCCCTAGTGGCTTCTTTGGGAGCACTGTGCCTCCACACCGCTCCAACGGAGACGTACTTCCTCTCAAGGGAAGGAACTTCGGCAACACATCCTCGTCTCCATCGGTTCTACTCTTGGTTATCTCTTACCTTTACTTGTGCAAGCTTATATTGTGTTGTATCCCTTGCTAGCTTGTGTGCTTGTTGTTGTTGCATCATATAGGTTGCTCACCTAGTTGCATATCTAGACAACCTACTTCGATGCAAAGTTTAAATTGGTAAAGAAAAGCTAAAAATTGTTAGTTGCCTATTCACCCCTCCCTCTAGTCAACTATATCGATCCTTTCATCCATCCTTGTGGATGCCTCGTGGCTTCCCTGACTTGCCCTCCAAGTCCTCTGGATGTCTTCTGGTCCAAGAAAAATCATCGCGAAAGTTTCATTCCATTTGGACTCCGTTTGGTATTCATATTCTGCGAAACTCTAAAACAAGGAAAAACATAAACTGACACTGGGCTCTAGAATAATAAGTTAGTCCCAAAAATAATATTAAATAGCATACTAATGCATATAAAACATTCAAAACAGATATTATAATATCATGGAACAATAAAAAATTATAGATACGTTGGAGACGTATCAAACCTTTCTAGAGAAGGAGCTTCTCTCAAAAAAAATAAGTGGGAGGAAAGTAGAACTTGATGAGGTAATTGTACCTTCTCTCAATTTGGAAAGTAGCACATCAGAGAAATCTGTTCCCGTGATGCCTACACCAACTAGAGAGGAAGCTAATGAGGATGATCATGAAACTTCATATCAAGTTACTACTAAACCTCGTAGGTCAACCAGAGCACGATCCGCACTAGAGTGGTACGGTAATCCTATTCTAGAAGTCATGTTACTAGACCAAGGCGAACCTACGAACTATGAAGAAGCTATGATGAGCCCAGATTCTGATAAATGGCTTGAGGCCATGAAATCTGAGATAGGATCCATGTATAAGAACAAAGTATGGACTTTGGTGGACTTGCCCAATGATCGACAAGCCATTGAGAATAAATGGATCTTCAAGAAGAAGACAGACGCTGATGGTAATGTCACCATCTACAAAGCTCGACTTGTTGTGAAATGTTTTCGAAAAGTTCAAGGAGTTGACTACGATGAGACCTTCTCACCCGTAGCGATGCTTAAGTCAGTATGAATCATGTTAGCAATTGCCGCATTTTATAATTATGAAATCTGGCAAATGGATGTCAAAACTGCATTCCTTAATGGATTTCTTAAAGAAGAGTTGTATATGATGCAACTAGAAGGTTTTGTCGATCCTAAAGGTGCTAACAAAGTGTGCAAACTCCAGGGATCCATCTATGGACTGGTGCAAGCATCTCGGAGTTGGAATATACGCTTTGATGTGGTGATCAAAGCATATGGTTTTGTACAGACTTATGGTGAAGCCTGTATTTACAAGAAAGTGAGTGGGAGCTCCGTAGCATTTCTGATATTATATGTGGATTAAATATTGTTGATCGGGAATGATATAGAATTTCTGGATAGCATAAAAGGATACTTGAATAAGAATTTTTCAATGAAATACATCGGTGAAGCTGCTTATATATTGGGCATCAAGATCTATAGAGATAGATCAAGACGCTTCATAGGACTTTCACAAAGCACATGCCTTGATAAAGTTTTGAAGAAGTTCAAAATGGACCAGTCAAAGAAAGGGTTCTTTCCTGTGTTACAAGGTGTGAAGTTGAGTAAGACTCAAAACCCGACCACGGCAAAATATATAGAGAGAATGAAAGTCATTCCCTATGTCTCAGTCATAGGTTCTATAAAGTATGCCATGCTGTGTACCAGACCTGTTGTGTACCTTGCCATGAGTTTGGCAAGGGGGTACTGATATCTACTACACAACCTTCTTCTTGTAGACGTTGTTGGGAATCCAAGTGCAGAGGTTTGTAGGACAGTAGCAAATTTCCCTCACGTGGATGACCTAAGGTTTATCAATCCGTGGGAGGCGTAGGATGAAGATGGTCTCTCTCAAGCAACCCTACAACCAAATAACAAAGACTCTCTTGTGTCCCCAACACACCCAATATAATGGTAAATTGTATAGGTGCACTAGTTCGGCGAAGAGATGGTGATACAAGTGCAATATGGATGGTAGATATAGGTTTTTGTAATCTAAAAATATAAAAACAGCAAGTTAGCAAGTGGTAAAAGTGAGCGTAAACGGTATTGCAATGCTAGGAAACAAGGCCTAGGGTTCATACTTTCACTAGTGCAAGTTCTGTCAACAAGGATAACATAATTGGTTCATATAACTATCCCTCAACATGCAACAAAGAGTCACTCCAAAGTCACTAATTGCGAAGAACAAACGAAGAGATTATTGTAGGGTACGAAACCACCTCAAAGTTATTCTTTCCGATCAATCCATTGGGCTATTCCTATAAGTGTCACAAACAGCCCTAGAGTTCGTAGTAAAATAATATCTTAAGACACACATCAACCAAAACCCTAATGTCACCTAGATACTCCAATGTCACCCCAAGTATCCGCGGGTATGATTATACGATATGCATCACACAATCTCAGATTCATCTATTCAAACCAACACAAAGAACTTCAAAGAGTGCCCCAAAGTTTCTACCGGAGAGTCAAGACGAAAACGTGTGCCAACCCCTATGCATAGATTCCCAAGGTCACGGAACCCGCAAGTTGATCACCAAAACATACATCAAGTGAATCAATAGAATACCCCATCGTCACCACAGGTATCCCACGCTAGACATAGATCAAGTTTTCTCAAATCCTTAAAGACTCAATCCGATAAGATACTTCAAAGGGAAAAATCAATCCATTACAAGAGAGTAGAGGGGGAGAAACATCATAAGATCCAACTATAATAGCAAAGCTCGCGATACATCAAGATCATGCCATATCAAGAACACGAGAGAGAGAGAGATCGAACACATAGCTACTGGTACATACCCTCAGCCCCGAGGGTGAACTACTCCCTCCTCGTCATGGAGAGCGCCGGGATGATGAAGATGGCCACCAGAGATGATTCCCCCTCCGTGAGGTCTTGAACAGGTCTGATTGGTTTTTGGTGGCTACAGAGGCTTGCGGCGGCGGAACTCCTGGTCTAGGTTTCTTTCTAGGGGGGTTCCTGTATTTATAGGAATTTTTGGCGTCGGTCTCACGTCAGGGGGGTCTACGAGTCATCCACGAGATAGGGGGCGCGCCCAGGGGGTAGGGCGCACCCTCCACCCTTGTGGATGGCTCGGGACTCTTCTGTCCCAACTCTTTTACTCCGGGGGCTTCTTTTGGTCCATAAAAAATCATCAAAAATTGGCACGTCAATTGGACTCCGTTTGGTATTCCTTTTACGTAAAACTCAAAAACAAGGAAAAAACAAACCGCTTTGGGCTCTAGGTTAATAGGTTAGTCCCAAAATCATATAAAACAACATATAAATGCATATAAAACATCCAAGATGGATAATATAATAGCATGGAAGAATAAAAAATTATAGATACGTTGAAGACGTATCAGGTACAATAGTGATCCAGGAGTAGATCACTAGACAATGGTCAAAATTATTCATTAGGTACCTGAAGAGGACTAAGGAAATGTTTCTCGGTTATGGAGGTGATAAAGAGTTTGTTGTAAACAGTTACGTCGATGCAATCTTTGACATCAACCCAGATGACTCTAAGTCTCGATCTGGATACATATTGAAAGTGGGAGCAATTAGCTAGAGTAGCTCCATGCAGAGCATTGTAGACATAGAAATTTGCAAAATACATACGGATCTGAATGTGATAGACTCGTTGACTAAACCTCTCTCACAAGCAAAACATGATCACACCTTAGTACTCTTTGGGTGTTAATCACATGGCGATGTGAACTAGATTATTGACTCTAGTAAACTCTTTGGGTGTTGGTCACATGGCGATGTGAACTATGGGTGTTAAATCACTGTAACATCCCAAATTTTCAATTTGGAATGTTATACATTAAGTCATCATGCATATCATATTTTCTTGCATTTTTCCGATCCTAGAAAATTTCACGCAACTCAAGGACCCTCGGAGAGAGTTGGAGATTTCATTATTTTCATATTTGGGTTTCTCAAATTTTGAAAATAGGATCATTTGGATTTATTTATTTTATCTTCAAATATTTTTCCAATAAAAAAATAAGAGAGGGAATAATATGACTTTCCCAAAATTTAGGAAAAAAATGAAGATTTAGTAAATAAATCAAATTTTGGGTTTTTCGAGGTTTATTTGCTTTAGGGAAAAAATGAGTATTTTAAAAAAAATGCATTTTAGCCCGTATTAAAGTTCATTTTGTTAGACTCATTTTTAGGAGTCGGGAAAATTTATTTATTTATTTTTTAAGTTTGGAGTTCGTTTAGATTTATTTTAATTGTTTTCGGTTTTTAAAAAACTCGCGCCCTTTGGGCCAAGGGCCCACCTGCCCAACCACCCCTTGACCCAGGCGCCCCCTCCTCGCGCTCCCCTTGGGAGGAGTCCCCCGCCGCCGCCACCCCGAGTCCGGCTCGGCCACGCCGCCGCCGCCGTTGCCCCCTCCCCAAGCAACCCCCCCCTCCCTCCTTATAAGCCGCCGCCCCCCCCCCTCTCTCCTCCCCACCCAGCGCCGCCGCCGCCCAACCCGCAGCCCATGACGCCGCCGAGCCGCCCGCCGCCGCCCGCCATCGCCCGGCGTCGCCGTCGTCGCCGTGCGCCCGCCGCCGAGCCCACCCGACCCGCCGGAGCCCGAGCCCCGCCGGCGACCTCGTCGGAGGTAGCCACGCGTCACCCCCCACGGTCGGTTTTGTTTAAAAACCGTCCGGTTTTCTTCGTTGTTCGGTTTTTTTAAAAAACCCTAGATTGGTTTATTTCTTTTTCTCGGTTTAGTTAATTAGTGAGCGTTCACCGATCCGTTCGTTCTAACGAACGCGTTAGCGGTTAGTTTCTGTTAACGAGCGTCCGTTCGTTTAACCGTTCGTCGTTTTTCTTTTAAATCGGATTTAATCCGTTATTTTCTGATTTCGATTTCCGATCCAATCTTCGAATCAGTTTATCTTCTTGCTCGTTTATCGGAATCAGGTGATTCAAGCGCCTGGAGTTTCGTTTCGAAACCGTCGTTCCGACTAATCCACTTAAACAAAGTTTTGCTACTGTAAAATTTGACCTAGTTTCAAGTTGCTAGAACCGAGTCGTTTTCTTTTGACGTTTGACTTTCGTTGCTTTATTTGATTCGATTCCTTTGCACCCAGGGTTCTTAAGTTGAATTTTCTGGTTAGATCTTCTATCCGAGATTTCCCTGTGCATTAGATGAGTACTTATTGTATGCTTGTTGTTTGTCTGCGTTAGATCACCCGGAGTGCGCCGCTTGTTATTTCGAGTCTCTAGGTTTCGCGGATCGTCAGCAAGGCAAGTAACACTTGATCATACCTTTTTTCTACTACACAGTTTTATGCATTAGATCTATTCCTCAAACACTTGCATGATTAGGATCTAATTAAATTGTGGGATGGGAAGTAGATTGAGGTAGTACCTATTTCCTGTTTTACTTATGAAACCTCGGGAGTTACTTCTATGTTTGCTTATTATGCCATGCTATGCCGATGAGCGTGGATTGGGTGAGTGAATATCCATGACAGATGTGAGATTGTTAATTAATGGTTTATCTAAGGTGGCAACTTAAACACACATCCGGGTGGATTGAGGCACTGGTTTCTATCAGACTTGCTGTATTTCTTGGACCGCCACCTGGGCTCAAAGGGATCATAAGATTATTCAAACTAGAAACTTCGTGTGCAGCCACAAGCCATTATGGGCTCTGGCATAGCTTAGTAAGTTGTGTGAACTCTTACGGGTAGGCTAGCTGATGTAGGGGATGTAGGTTGGTACGGTCTACCCACATGTAAGGTGCTAGTGCTTCGAAAGGCGTGTCTCGGTCATCCGTCTCTCAAACACCATGTAGTGCGAGAACCAAGCGGAGGCGATCGAGTCTTGTGGGGAAAAGTCATAAACCTCTGCAGAGTGTATAAACTAATCATGATTAGCCGTGTCCCCGTTATGGGCGTCTTGAGTATCTAGTACTTGAATATCATGTGAATCTCATCATGTTACTTCTAATTAATGTTATTGGGTTTTAATGAGTACTTTTAATTGGGATTGAGGATCTGTCAACCATTCTCAATGTTTAACAACCACCATGATAGTTAAACAAATTTATTCCTTTGCATGAGGAAAAATTAGCTTTATGCAAAAGCTGTAACAGAGAGCTTTTCCACCAGCCATATATGCATGTAGTATAGGCTTATTCCTTCATTTCTCTCTATGTGTTACATTGCGGCATATTCCATGTCTTGACCCGTTTTGGGCTGCAACTTTCATGTTCGAGACTTTTAGAACGACAGTAAGGTGTTTTAGGTCGTGGTTCTATACTCGATGATGCCGATGGAGTTGATGGACTCACTTATCTTCCAAGTCTTCCGCTGTTATCGTTATTAGATGGCCTTAAGCCATATTTATTGTAATAAGTCCCCTTTTGGACAACGCTGTAATGAGTGTGTGATTGCTAATCTGCTATAAATCCTTGAAGTATTGTGTGGCGTCGGCATTCTTGATCCAGGATGACACCGAGCACGAGACTTGATCCATTGGTCGGGTCGCTCTGAGAGATGGTATCGAGCACCTGTTGTTCGTAGGACACGACCACTAAGTTAAAGCCATAGATCACTACTCTCTTCTCATTTTCTAACTCCTCATCTTTTCTACTCTTTAGGATGAAGGACGCCAAGATCAAGTACACCCAACCGGATGAAGGCACACCTTTTGGATTTCACTTGAAGGAAGTCACCAAGTACGAACATTGGACTACCAAGTTTCAGGGACTTTCAACGCCACTCTGCTGAAGAGGGCTGGAAGATTCAAGCTCATGTACCGGGAAGGACTTTCGCCCCAATCACCAAGCCTATAGATAGTGTTTTGATTGCACCAACATGGAGTGCAGGAAAGAGCATGGCAGCTCATATCACCATGGGACGCATTGGAGAAGTTTATCAAGAAGACCTCAAAGACACCATCTATCAGATTTGTGGACGCCGAGATGAACAATGGGAGATAGTCAGCACCAAGAAGGATAGATCCATTGCAGCTTTTATCCGGGAGTTAAATCAGCACATTCGGCGCCGGAGAACCGGATGTGCAATGATATGTTAGAGTTGAAGAATGCAAAGGAAGGATCATCGAACTTGAAGAAGAACTAAAGTCTACACATAAGGACTACATGGACGAGATCGTAACTCTAGCAAGACACAATAACGATCTTAAGTACGAGATTGAAGAAATCAAGAAGAAATTGGCGCTCAAGAATGAAGACCAGTATGTCGGTTGTCCAAGTGACTACATCAACATCGACGACACCGATTCGGATCCAAGTGAACCCGACTTTGAAGATGAAGCTGGAGCAGACGTCATGGAGTCTTCCACCGGTTCAAATTAGTAGATGACCCCCACATATTAGTAGTATTTCCTCCATGTAACATTTTAGTACACGCACTTTTGCGATAGTTAGATCGTTGTAAGCCCTTTGTTTGAATTGAATGAAGTGATTTTGTGTGCATTTGCTCATATACATTGGGTAGTGTTTCTCCTTAGACCCCACTCTATTCTTAATTTCTCGTCTTTTCTAAACCCATCGGATGCCTCCAGGGCGCTACCCGGTTTGTTTTCCGCCAGAGATCACCCAGTTGATTCAGCAGAGAACACTTTGATCCAAACACTAGTGCAGAATCAAAAACAACAACAACAACCCGCCACCACCACCACTGCGGATCACTTGACACGTTTCTTAAGACTGAATCCGCGGTGTTTTCCGATAGCACCGAGCCTATAGTAGCGGATGATTGGCTCCGTAAGATAGGAAGGAGTTGACCACTGCGGGATGTACAGATGGAGAGAAGGTGAAGTTTGCTGCACACCAACTTGAATGACCAGCAGCAGCATGGTGGGAGAATTTTACAGCCACTTACCTCTGAGACACGGTCACATGGGATCAGCTTGACAAGCTTTCCGCCTTGCCCATGTTTCAGCAGGAGCTATGGCCATGAAGAAGCGTGAGTTTCGCAACTTACGCCAAGGAGGAAGGACTGTTGGCGATATGTGGATGATTTTAGTAAGTTAGCACGTTATGCCCCGGATAGCGTTGCTACGGATCTGACTAAGCGGGAGAAGTTTGGAAGGATTGAATGATGAGTTAAGCATGCAGTTGATGGTAGCAAGTTTCAATAACTACCAGGAGTTGGTAGACCGAGCCCTCATGATTGAAGGAAAGCAGCAGCAAATTGAGAACCGCAAGAGGAAGTATGGGCGGGAAGTATAACTCGGAGCTCAGTGAAGCCTCGTTATACCCTAAACAAGGAATTCAGTTTCACATACCCATGGAGGAGGTAATTCGCACAACCATAATGGCACCAAAAATGGGAGCGGGAATGGAGGAAGCAATGGACAGAACCGCACCAACCCGTCAACACCATCCAAGGTAGACTGAGTCACATCACTTGCTTTAAGTGCCGCAAGACGGGTATTATGCAAATGACTGTCGAAGGCGAATGGAAATGGCAATGGAAGCTCGGAAAGAAGCCAAACCCTTTCAACAGGGGACGGTGAACCACATTGATGTGGAGGAGGTTGAAGAACAGCCCGATGCACGATGTCGGTAAGTTTTTGGTTAAGTCATTTCTGCAGTTGTTCTTTTCGATCTTGGTGCATCGCATTCATACATATCAAGGGATTTGTGGATAAGTACAAATTACCGACCCAAGCCCTTAGGTCACCCATGCTAGTAACCTCACGGAGCAGAATACATGGCTAGTATATGGTGTGATCGATTGCCATTAAGGATTGGACACTATGTTTTCCCTCGGACCTAATAGTTACGGAATCCCAAGGATTGGATGTGATATTAGGCATGGATTGGTTATCAAGTATGGAGGAACATAGATTGCACCACTAAGTCAATTTTGCTCACCACACCGAAGGAAGAAGGATCAAATGCATTATCACGGCACGAGCGAGGAGAGCGCAAGTAAATTGCTTATCGGGAGTTGTGCGGGAAGAAGTACCGGTGGTGAAGGATTTCTCGATGTATTTCGGAAGAGTTGCGGGAATGCCACGGATAGAGACATTGAGTTTTGATTGAACTTTTGCGAGAACAGGTCCAATATCAAAGCGACCATACAGTATGCTCGCACGAGGATTTGGCGGAAATCAAGAAGCAGATTAAGGAACTATTGGATAAAGGTTTTATCGCCCAAGTTCTTCACCTTGGGGATCACCCGTACTGTTAGTGGAGAAGAAGGATGGATCGTTAAGGATGGTTGTTGATTATCGTGGATTGAATGAAGTAACAATCAAGAACAAGTACCCACTACCAATGATAAATGATCTGTTTGATCGTTTGCAAGGAGCTAAAGTGTTTTCCAAGATTGATTTGCGATCAGGGTACCATCAGTTGAAGATTCGAGAGCAGGACATACCTAAGACAGCATTTACCACGAGATATGGACTGTATGAGTACACCGTTATGTCATTTGGACTGACTAACGCGCCAGCCTATTTCATGAACCTAATGAACAAAGTGTTTATGGAGTTTTTGGATAAGTTCGTCGTGGTGTTCATAGATGATATTTTGATTTTCTCAAAGAATGAAGAGGAACATAAGGAACATTTGCGATTGGTTTTGGACAAACTAAGGGAACACCAGTTATATGCCAAGTTCAGCAAATGTGAGTTTTGGCTAAAGGAAGTTGGATTTCTTGGACATGTTATATCCGGAGAAGGAATAGCAGTTGACCCCACAAAGGTTGAGACCGTAACCAAATGGGAAGCACCAACGACAGTTGGAGAGATTCGGAGTTTCCTTGGACTCGCAGGATACTACCGAAGATTCATTGAGAATTTCTCAAGGATTGTAAAGCCTATGATGAATTGTTGAAGAAGGATACCAAGTTCATATGGGTGAGGACTGCGAGGCAAGTTTTCAGGAGTTGAAGAAAAGATTGGTTACCTCACCGGTGTTAATATTGCGGATCGGACCAAGGATTATGAGGTGTATTTGCACGCTTCACGTCGAGGACTTGGAGCAGTGCTTATGCAGGAAGGAAGAGTTGTTTAGTATGCTTCACGACAGCTTAAGCCTCATGAGTTGAATTATGCCACACATGATTTGGAATTAGCAGCCGTTGTGCATGCATTGAAGACATGGAGACATTTTCTCATTGGAAATCATTGTGAGGTGTACACGGATCACAAGAGTTTGAAGTACATCTTCACACGAAGGAATTAAATCTCGATGAGGAGATGGTTGGAGCTTATCAAGGATTATGATATGAGATTGCATTATCACCCGGAAAGGCTAACGTTGTAGCAGGCGCATTGAGCCGTAAGAGCCACGTCAATACCCTAATGATGGGAGGAATACCCAATGAGTTAGCCGAGGACCTTCGAGAGCTATGTTTGGAAATAGTTCCGAGAGGCTATGTAGCAGCATTGGAGATTCAGTCTACAGCGATGGACAAAATCGAGAAGCCAAAAAGCGGATAAGGAAGTTGCCTCTATAAAGGAGAAAATGAGCAAAGGAAAAGCTAAAGGATTTCGTGAGGATGAGCACGATACCCTATGGTTTGAGGACCGTGTTTATGTGCCAAATAACCCGGAGATCAGGAAGTTGATTTTGCAAGAAGCCCATGATTCGCCCTATTCAATTCACCCAGGAAATACCAAGATGTATTTGGATTTGAAGAATACTTTCTGGTGGACCGGAATGAAGAAGGATATTGCGGATTATGTAGCAGTTTGCGATGTATGTCAGAGAGTAAAGGCAGAACATCAGAAGCCAGCAGGATTGTTACAACCATTGCCGATACCCGAATGGAAGTGGGATAAACTAGGCATGGATTTCATCACAGGTTTGCCAAAGACTCGTTCAGGATATGACTCGATTTGGGTTATAGTCGACCGCTTGACGAAGGTAGCTCATTTCATTCCAGTCAAGACTATCTATAGCAGTGCTAAGTTGGCAAAGATATACATGACCAGAATTGTGTGTTTACGGAGTTCGAGGAGTATCGTGTCAGATAGAGGAACCCAATTTACCTCAAAGTTTTGGGATCGGTTGCACGAAACATTGGGAACCAGGCTGGAATTCAGACTGACTTTCCACCCACAGACCGATGGACAGGAGAGAGTCAATCAGATTTTGGAGGATATCTTTGAGAGCTTGTGCACTAGATTATGGATCTAGTTGGGATGATAATTTGCCGTATGCAGAATTTTCTTATAACAACAGTTACCAAACCAGCTTGAAGATGGCACCTTTCGAGGCTCTGTATGGAAGGAGATGCAGGACACCGTTGTCATGGGGAATAAACCGGAGATCGTCGATTGTTTGGACCAGATTTGATTAAGGAGTCTCGAGCAGAAGGTTAAGTTGATTCGCGATAGGCTCAAGGTAGCCCAGTCCGCACGGAGAAGAGCTATGCGGATTCAAAAGCAAGGCTATAGAATATGAAGTTGGAGACAGAGTATATCTTAGAGTATCCCGCCGAGGAGTTAAGCGTTTTGGAGTTAAAGGAAAATTAGCACCACGTTTCGTTGGACCGTATAAGATTTTGCAACGCATGGGAGAAGTTGCTTATAAACTGGAATTGCCAGAGGGACTGTCAGGAGTTCATGATGTATTCCATATTTCTCGATTGAAGAAATGTCACGCCGAGATGGCGGAAGTACCGTTAAGAATCTGATGCCGCTTGAAGCAATTCAGTTGCAGGAGGATTTGACATATGAGGAAAAACCAGTCAAGATTCTCGATTATGCCAGCAGAGTTACTCGCAGCAAGGTTATCAAGTTTTGCAAGGTTCAGTGGAGCCACCACACTGAGGATGAAGCCACCTAGGAAAGAGAGGAAGATTCGCTCAAGGACCACCCTCACCTATTTTCTAGCCAACCCGAATCTCGAGGGCGAGATTCATCTTAAGGGGGGTAGGTTTGTAACATCCCAAATTTTCAATTTGGAATGTTATACATTAAGTCATCATGCATATCATATTTTCTTGCATTTTTCCGATCCTAGAAAATTTCACGCAACTCAAGGACCCTCAGAGAGAGTTGGAGATTTCATTATTTTCATATTTGGGTTTTCTCAAATTTTGAAAATAGGATCATTTGGATTTATTTATTTTATCTTCAAATATTTTTCCAATAAAAAAATAAGAGAGGGAATAATATGACTTTCCCAAAATTTAGGAAAAAAAATGAAGATTTAGTAAATAAATCAAATTTGGGTTTTCGAGGTTTATTTGCTTTAGGGAAAAAATGAGTATTTAAAAAATATATATGCATTTTGGCCCCGTATTAAAGTTCATTTTTTTCGACTCATTTTTAGGAGTCGGGGAAAATTTATTTTTATTTTTTTTAAGTTTGGAGTTCGTTTAGATTTATTTTAATTCGTTTTCGGTTTAAAAAAAAACCCCCCGCGCCCCGCCTAGGCCAAGGGCCCAGCCGGCCCAACCACCGCCGCCGGACCAGCCCCCTCCTCGCGCTCCCGCTTGGGAGGAGTCCCGCCGCCGCCGCCACCCGAGTCCGGCTCGGCCACGCCGCCGCCGCCGTTGCCCCCTCCCAAGCAACCCCACCCTCCCTCCTTATAAGCCCCCCCTCTCTCCTCCCCACCCAGCCGACGCCGCCTAACCTCAGCCCCCGCCCGACGCCGCCGAGCCTGACGCCGCCATTGCCGCCGCCGTCGCCCAGCGTCGCCGTCGCCGTCTTGCGCCGTTGTCGACCCGCCGCCGCCGCCGAGCCCACCCGACCCGCTGAAGCCGGAGCCCTTGGCGACCTCGTCGGAGGTAGCCACCGCGTCACCCCGGTCGGTTTTGTTTAAAAAAAACCGTCCGGTGTTCTTTCGTTGTTCGGTTTTTTTTTAAACCCTAGATTGGTTTATTTCTTTTTCTCGGTTTAGTTAATTAGTGAACGTTCACCGATCCGTTCGTTCTAACGAACGCGTTCGCCGGTTAGTTTCTGTTAACGAATGTCCATTCGTTTAACCGTTCGTCGTTTTTCTTCTAAATCGAATTTAATCCGTTATTTTCCGATTTCGATTTCCGATCCAATCTTCGAATCAGTTTATCTTCTTGCTCGTTTATCGGAATCAGGTGATTCAAGCGCCTGGAGTTTCGTTTCGAAACCGCCGTTCCGACTAATCCACTTAAACAAAGTTTTGCTACTGTAAAATTTGACCTAGTTTCAAGTTGCTAGAACCGAGTCGTTTTCTTTCGACGTTTGACTTTCGTTGCTTTATTTGATTCGATTCTTTTGCACCCAGGGTTCTTAAGTTGAATTTTCTGGTTAGATCTTCTATCCGAGATTTCCCTGTGCATTAGATGAGTACTTATTGTATGCTTGTTGTTTGTCTGCGTTAGATCACCCGGAGTGTGCCGCTTGTTACTTCGAGTCTCTAGGTTTCGCGGATTGTCAGCAAGGCAAGTAACACCTGATCATACCTTTTTTCTACTACCCAGTTTTATGCATTAGATCTATTCCCCAAACACTTGCATGATTAGGATCTAATTAAATTGTGGGATGGGAAGTAGATTGAGGTAGTACCTATTACCTGTTTTACTTATGACACCTTGGGAGTTACTTCTACGTTTGCTTATTATGCCATGCTATGCCAGTAGACATGGATTGGGTGAGTGAATATCCATGACAGATGTGAGATTGTTAATTAATGGTTTATCTAAGGTGGCAACTTAAACACACATCTGGGTGGATTGAGGCACCTGGTTTCTATCAGACTTGCTGTATTTCTTGGACCGCCACCCGTGCTCAAAGGGATCATAAGATTATTCAAACTAGAAACTTCCGTGTGCAGCCACAAGCCATTATGGGCTCTGGCATAGCTTAGTAAGTTGTGTGAACTCTTACGGGTAGGCTAGCTGATGTAGGGGATGTAGGTTGGTACAGTCTACCCACATGTAAGGTGCTAGTGCTTCTGAAAGACTGTGTCTCGGTCATCCGTCTCTCAAACACCATGTAGTGCGAGAACCAAACGGAGGCGATCGAGTCTTGTGGAGAAAAGTGTGCAAACCTCTGCAGAGTGTATAAACTAATCATGATTAGTCGTGTCCCCGATTATGGACGTCTTGAGTATCTAGTACTTGAATATCATGTGAATCTCATCATGTTACTTCTAATTAATGTTATTGGGTTTTAATGAGTACTTTTAATTGGGATTGAGGATCTGTCAACCATTCTCAATGTTTAACAACCACCATGATAGTTAAACAAATTTATTCCTTTGCGTAGGGAAAAATTAGCTTTATGCAAAACTGTAATCAGAGAGCTTTTCCACCAGCCATATATGCATGTAGTATAGGCTTATTCCTTCATTTCTCTCTATGTGTTACATTGCAAGCATATTCCATGTGTTGACCGTTTTGGGCTGCAACTTTCATGTTGCAGACTTTTCGAACTGACAGTAAGGTGTTTTAGGTCGTGGTTCTATACTCATTGATGCCGATGGAGTTGATGGACTCACTTATCTTCCAAGTCTTCCATTGTTATCGTTATTAGATGGCCTTAAGCCATATTTATTGTAATAAGTCCCTTTTGGACAACGCTGTAATGAGTGTGTGATTGCTACTCGCTATAAATCCTTCAATCTTGTGTGGTGTCAGCATTACTGATCCAAGGATGACACCTGAGCACAGAGACTTGATCCATTCGGGTCGGGTCGCTACAATCACATGGTGATGTGAACTAGATTATTGACTCTACTGCAAGTGGGAGACTGTTGGAAATATGCCCTAGAGGCAATAATAAAATGGTCATTATTATATTTCCTAAATCATGATAAAGGTTTATTATTCATGCTAGAATTGTATTGATCGGAAACTTAAATACATGTGTGAATACATAAACAAACACCGTGTCCCTAGTGAGCCTGTACTAGACTAGCTCGTTGATCAAAGATGGTTAAGGTTTCCTAACCATGGACATGAGTTGTCATTTCATAATGGGATCACATCATTAGGAGAATGATGTGATGGACAAGACCCATCCGTTAGCTTAGCATAATGATCTTCAGTTTGTTGCTATTGCTTTCTTCATGTCAAATACATATTCCTTCGACTATGAGATTATGCGACTCTCGGATCCGTAGGAATGCCTTGTGTGCTATCAAACATCACAACGTAACTGGGTCATCATAAATACGCTCTATAGGTATCTTCGAAGGTTTTTATTGAGTTGGCATTGATCGAGATTAGGATTTGTCACTCCGACTATCGGAGAGGTATCTCTGCGCCCTCTCAGTAATACACATCATAAGCTTGCAAGCAAATGACTAAGGAGTTAGACGCAAGGTGATGTATTACGTAACGAGTAAAGAGACTTGTCGGTAACGATATTGAACTAGGTATGAAGATACCGACGATCGAATCTCGGGCAAGTAACATACCGATAGACAAAGGGAATTACGTATGTTGTCATAACGGTTCGACCGATAAAGATCTTTGTAGAATATGTAGGAGCCAATATGGGCATCCATTTTCCGCTATTGTTTATTGACCGGAGAGGTGTCTCGGTCATGTCTACATAGTTCTCAAACCCGTAGGGTCCGCACGCTTAACGTTCGTTGACGATATAATGTTATATGAGTTATATGATTTGGTGACTGAATGTTGTTCGGAGTCCCGGATGAGATCACGGACATGGCAAGGAGTCTCAAAATGTTCGAGAGGTAAAGATCGATATATAGGACGATGGTATTTGGACACCGGAAGTGTTTTGGGACGTACCGGGAAGGAATCGGGTCACCTGAAGGGGTTCCGGGCACCCCCCGGCAAGTTATGGGCTTAATGGGCTAAAGGGAGGGACAGACCAGCCCACTAAGGGGCTGGTGTGCCCCTCCACTTGTTTGGACAGCCCTAGGGAAGGAAAAGGGGGAGGGCTAGCCCTTCCTGCCTTTCCCTCTCATGGGAGAAAGGAAAGGGAGGGGCGCCACCCTCCCCTGCCTTTCCCCGCACTCCAAATAAGAAAAGAAGGGGGCGTGGCTTGGGAGGGACCCCAAGTAGGATTCATTCTACTTGGGCGCCTCCTTTGGCTGCTCCTCTCACCCTCCCACCTATATATATGTGGGAGGGGGCGCCTAGCACACACCAGACAATTGCCTAGCCGTGTGCGCCCCCCCCCCCCCATCGTTTACACCCCCGGTCATATTTTCGTAGTGCTTAGGCGAAGCCCTGCGGAGATCACTTCACCATCACCGTCACCACACCATTGTGCTGACGGAACTCATCTACAACTCGACGTCTTGCTGGATCAAGAAGGTGAGGGACGTCACTGAGCTGAACTTGTGCAGAACGCGGAGGTGTCGTGCGTTCGGTACTTGATCGGTTGAAGCACGAAGAAGTTCGACTACATCAACCGCGTTGTGAAACGCTTCCGCTTACGTTCTACGAGGGTACGTAGACACACTCTCCCCCTCATTGCTATGCATCTCCATGGATAGATCATTGTGTGTGCGTAGAATTTTGTTTGTTTGTCATGCAACGATTCCCAACAGGTTTGCCAAGTGGGCCATGTCAAGAAAACCCATAGCGCGTAGAGGGAATATTTCCAAAGACTTGGCGCATACTCCAAGACTTTAAGGTCTTCAACAACACAATTACCTTATACGTAGCCGACTTTGCTGTAACCCTAGACCCCTGGTATCTATATAAACTAGATGATACCCCCGTGCGTTGCTGTGGGAATTGGTTGCAATATTATTTTCATGAGATTTGGATGCCTAACATTTGAAGATGAGAATGAAGAAAAAATGTGTTATATTTTATTATTATATAGTTCTAAAATTTATAGAATAGGACATAAGGATAAAATATGGCCATATGATAGGAGAGGTAAAGCGCAGTTGTAACATTATTGTTACACAGCTAGTTGAGATGTATGTTCTAAACATTCAAACACATAGTGAATAACATACAACTATATAGCTCTCGAAGTTGGTATGTAAACAATAATGTACCAGTGAGTTATTAAAAATAAAAGAGATAAAAAATGATGACTTGCGTAGAAAACTTGCAGACTCACATGGTTTTCTCTTTTACATTACAAACAAAACAACAATTAGAAATAAAGCCAGTAGATGAGGAGATCACATCATCCATGCAGCTAGTTAGTATTCATGACAACATGCCGTTAGCACTTCAGGCTTACAGGAACTGTTCCTGAAACACAACTATTTGTTTACTTGTGTTGTCCTTGGCAGTCTTAAAAGTGACCAAAATTAAGAATAATTCTTAGGGGAGATAACCGTAACACTTGGAGAAAGGACTCTTCATAACTTGGTTCATGACCGCTCCATCGAGATAGTTGATAGATGGGCAGGGGCTGCAAGATCTCCTGCTCAAACCGAGGCTATATGGTGAAGCGCCATGTGCTTGGACAATAATCTACAATACTCAAGAATGGTCTGAGCAATTTGTTGTAAACTTTCTTCTCTAGTCTCCGACAGCGCTTGTGCCTTTGCACCCAAGTGCACTGGACAAGTCTTGCTTTGTACTTGTAACTTTCATCAGGCCTTGGCCTGTTTTGAAATATAAGGTCGGCAGCCAGCCACCTTCTTTGTTTCAAAAATAATTTCCTGTAAACTTTTTTCTTGTTTTGATGTTGTGCACTCCTGCTAATGGTTAATTTCTTTTTGTAAAGATTTATTCTCCTATGTTTCCAATCAAAATAAATTATGGGACTCCAGCCTATTGGAACCAAGTCAGTCTAACTTGTTGTGCTAAAACAACCGATCCATGTACCATAACTATCTATGCTCATAATACGGATGGGCATTAACCTAAACACAACTACAAATAAAGACAGTCATGAGAAGAAATAAGAAGAAAATGATGTGGGATAACCTCATGCTAAATTAGCAAGAAGGTAAGAGGAATATTGGGAGTCGGGGCATGGAAGACTCAAGGACAACCTGATATGTGATATAGGTGCCGTGAGGGAAGCACCAGTAGGGTAGCCAGTGACCGGGAATCCAAATTTTTCCTAAGCATAGTAATTTGTATGAGTGAAACAAAGATAATCATGGAATAACACAGGGGATTACTTACCTCCTCATACGCGAGATTTCAGTGCCGTTGATGGCAAGATAGGAGCAGGGGCCTTGTCTATGACACAGTGTGGGAAGATATACATGATTCTTTTAGGTGGATACGCTGGGGATGATGGTACCACATCGGTCGGTGGTGCATTCGCTACTGCCTAGAGGCAGAGAGCTTCAGTTTAATGTCTCCTTCTGCTTAATTTAGTATGTCCAACATGTTGATGCATGGTAAATCCATGGGGCAGCAAGCCAGCAATAGGCGGCGTATGGTCGACGGATGGAGGTGTATGGTCGTCATTTGGCATCGTGGTGAGGCCGATGGCAGAGGACCTGCCAAGGTTGTCATCTCAATCTGCTATGAAGCTGGACCAGTGGAAGATGGTGGCGACGAGACATGTGAGTGCTCGGACCGGTTTGAGCCCCGGACCCGGCAGATGGCTCGAGCGGGGCCTCCGGCTTTAGATGTAGGTTTAGGTGAGAGGTCTGGGTATGTGGCCCAGCTTGCACCCCTTCATCATTTGGATAGGAGTAGCGTCAGATGTTGTCAAGATGGCGGATTCACGCATATTGTTGTTCTACTTTGTAAGGTCCTCGAGCATAATCAATAAAATGGCCGCATGCATCTCCCAGATGCAGAGGCCGGGGGTCATCCTCCTTTTCTAAAAAAACCCTTTAGTACCTTGATTTGTCCACGACAAAAATGAAATAATCTTGTAGAGCAAGGACGCTAGATGTGATGGAGGGTACGGGAAAATAGCAGATATGTTGCTTATGGAAAAATAGCTCAATCCATTATTTTGGAATTCCTTTGGTTGATAAGATGAAAAGGAAGATGATCTGGCACAGAAGAAAGGGGAAGGAAATGTGCCCTGCAGTAAAGAAAAATTCCGAAACGAAGCCCTTGCCTCGTAGTATTAATAGTGAAAGAGTCGATTGGTGGTGGAGTACCTGAAGAGATACAGCCACATACGGCCAGGCCAAATACTGAAGCCGAAGCTCTGCATTTTCTTCTCTAAACACTAATGACGTCTGTGTATAACCACTTGTAGGATAATTCAATAGTGGGGACATTTGGAATAAAATATATTTTTTAGATGAGATGGCATGTGTGGGGCACATGTGGTGAGGTGGATAGCTTGCATGTGAAGAGAAATATGAAAGTGGGATGAACTATTTAGGTATTATAGATGAGGGGCTAGGGCTTGTAGATGACATCATCGATCTTGTGGTAGATCAACCTGCACTTTGTACTCCATCCTAAATCAATACAACACAAGGTTTTATCTTCTTAGAGAGCCCAAACTTGGGTAAAATCCCTTGTCTCTATTACCATCGTGTCAAGGCTACTAGCTCGGGACCCCTATCCAAGATATGCCAGAATCGACTCCATCAGAATGGTCGGCGTGATTGCGATGTGTACTCATCGGCAATGGTTGGGGTGTGGTTTTATAGGCTAAGGTTATGTGGGTGGGAAAGAGGGAAAGAACGGAAACCCTCGATGCATGCGGGAATGTGATTGCCGAAGTGGCGTATGGCCGACGACTGGACGTGTGGCCTCATACGTCCATTTTGCATCATGCTTTTATATCGATGTTTATTGCATTATGCATGGGCTGTTATTACACATTATGTCACAATACTTATACCTATTCTCTCTTATTTTACAAGGTTTACATAAGGAGGGAGAATGCCGGCAGCTGGAATTCTGGGCTGGAAAAGGAGCAAATATTAGAGACCTATTCTACACAACTACAAAAGTCCTGAAACTCCACGGAAGTTTTTTTGGAAATAATGAAAAATACTGAGAGGAAGAAATACCAGAGGGGGCCCACACCCTGGCCACGAGGGTGGGGGCGCGCCCTACCCCCTGGGCGCGCCCCTGCCTCGTGGGCCCCCTGTTGGCCCTCCGGTGCCCATCTTCTGCTATATGAAGTCTTTTGTCCGAAGAAAAATTGGAAGCAAGCTTTCGGGACGAGACTCCGCCGCCACGAGGCGGAACCTTGGCGGAACCAATCTAGGGCTTCGGCAGAGCTGTTCTGCCGGGGAAACTTCCCTCCGGGAGGGGGAAATCATCGCCATCGGCATCACCAACGCTCCTCTCATCGGGAGGGGCCCAATCTCCATCAACATCTTCACTAGCACCATCTCCTCTCAAACCCTAGTTCATCTCTTGTATCCAATTCTTGTCTCTAAGTTTGGGATTGGTACCTGTAGGTTGCTAGTAGTGTTGATTACTCCTTGTAGTTGATGCTAGTTGGTTTATTTGGTGGAAGATCATATGTTTAGATCCTATATGCATATTAATACTCCTCTGATTATGAACATGAATATGCTTTGTGAGTAGTTACGTTTGTTCATGAGGACATGGGAGAAGTCTTGCTATCAGTAGTCATGTGAATTTGGTATTCGTTTGATATTTTGATGAGATGTATGTTGTCTCTCCTCTAGTGGTGTTATGTGAACGTCGACTACATGACACTTCACCATTATTTGGGCCTAGAGGAAGGCATTGGGAAATAATAAGTATATGATGGGTTGCTAGAGTGACAGAAGCTTAAACCCTAGTTTATGCGTTGCTTCGTAAGGGGCTGATTTGGATCCATATGTTTCATGCTATGGTTAGGTTTACCTTAATACTTCTTTTGTAGTTGTGGATGCTTGCAATAGGAGTTAATCATAAGTGGGATGCTTGTTCAAGTAAGTACAGCACCCAAGCACCGGTCCACCCACATATCAAATTATCAAAGTACCGAACGTGAATCATATGAACATGATGAAAACTAGCTTGACGATAATTCCCATGTGTCCCTGGGAGCGCTTTTCTCTATATAAGAGTTTGTCCAGGCTTGTCCTTTGCTACAAAAAGGATTGGGCCACCTTGCTGCACTTTACTTACTTTTACTACTTGTTTCTCGTTACAAATTATCTTATCACAAAACTATCTGTTACCTATAATTTCAGTGCTTGCAGAGAATACCTTGCTGAAAACCGCTTATCATTTCCTTCTGCTCCTTGTTGGGTTCGACACTCTTACTTATCGAAAGGACTACGATAGATCCCCTATACTTGTGGGTCATCAAGACTCTTTTCTGGCGCCGTTGCCGGGTGGTGAAGCGCCTTTGGTAGGTGGAATTTGGTAAGGAAAAATTTATATAGTGTGCTGAAATTTATTGTCACTTGTTACTATGGAAAGTAATCCTCTGAGGGGCTTGTTCGGGGTATCTTCACCCCGACCAGTAGAGCAAAGAGTTTCTCCTGAACCTACTGAACCTACTGAAAATGTCTACTTTGAAATTCCTTCAGGTATGATAGAAAAACTGCTAGCTAATCCTTTTGCAGGAGATGGAACATTACACCCTGATGAGCACCTAATATATGTGGATGAAGTTTGTGGATTATTTAAGCTTGCAGGTATGCCCGATGATGTTATCAAGAAGAAGGTCTTCCCTTTATCTTTTAAGGGAGATGCATTGACATGGTATAGGCTATGTGATGATATGGGATCATGGAACTACAAGCGATTGAAATTGGAATTTCATCGAAGTTTTATCCTATGCATCTTGTTCATCATGATCGCAATTATATATATAATTTTGGCCTCATGAAGGAGAAAGCATCGCTCAAGCTTGGGGGAGGCTTAAGTCAATGTTATATTCATGACCCAATCATGAGCTCTCAAGAGAGATGATTATTCAAAAAAAATTATGCTCGGCTTTCTGATAACAATAGCACCATGCTCGATACTTCTTGTGCTGGCTCTTTTATGATGAAGACTATTGAATTCAAATGGGATTTATTGGAAAGAATTAAACGCAACTCTGAAGATTGGGATCTCGACGAAGGTAAGGAGTCAGGTATGACACCTAAGTTTGATTGTGTTAAATCTTTTATGGATACCAATGTTTTCCGTAAATTTAGCACTAAATATGGACTTGACTCAGAGATAGTAGCTTCTTTCTGTGAATCTTTTGCTACTCATGTTGATCTCCCTAAGGAGAAGTGGTTTAAATATCATCCTCCCATAGAAGTAAAAGTAGCTGCACCTATTAAAGTTGAAGAAAAGACTATCACTTATAATGATCCTATTGTTCCTATTGCTTATGTTGAGAAACCACCTTTCCCTGTTAGAATAAAGGACCGTGCTAAAGTTTCAACTGTGGTTCATAAAATCAATATTAGAACTTATACTCCTCCTGAGCAAGTTAAAGTTGAACCTAATATTGCTATTGTTAAAGATCTCTTGGCTGATAATATTGATGGGCATGTTATTTATTTCTGTGATGAAACTGCTGGAATTGCTAAACCTTGTGCTAAAGATAAACATAGACCTGTGGTAGGCATGCCAGTTATTTCTGTTAAAATAGGAGATCATTGTTATCATGGCTTGTGTGATATGCATGCTAGTGCTAGTGCAATACCTATCGACTTATACAAAGAAATTATGCATGATATTGCACCTACTGAGTTAGAAGATACTGATGTCACAATTAAACTTGCCAATAGAGATACTATATCACCAATTGGAATTGTTAGAGATGCTGAAGTCTTGTGTGGGAAAACTAAATATCCTGCTGATTTTCTTGTTCTTGGTTCCCCACAAGATAGCTTTTGTCCCATTATATTTGGCAGACCCTTCTTGAACACTGTTAATGCTAAGATAGACTGCGAAAAGGATGTTGTTACTATTGGTTTAGGTGATATGTATCATGAGTTTAACTTTTCTAAATTTTGTAGACAACACCGTGAAGAGGAATTGCCTAGTAAAGATGAAATTATTGGTCTTGCTTCTATTGCCGTGCCTCCTAGTGATCCTTTAGAACAATATTTGCTAGATCATGAAAATGATATGTTCATGAATGAAAGAAGGGAAATAGATGAAGTATTCTTTAAACAAGGACCTATTCTGAAACACAACTTGCATGTTGAAATCCTAGGGGATCCTCCTCCACCCAAGGGTGATCCCGTGTTTGAGCTTAAACCATTACCTGATACTCTTAAATATGCTTATATTGATGAAAAGGGGATATATCCTGTTATTATTAGTACTAACCTTTCAGAGAAAGAGGAAGAAAAATTATTGAAAACTCTGAAGAAGCACTATGCTGCTATTGGATATATTCTTGATGATCTTAAGGGCATTAGTCCGACTCTATGTCAACACAAAATAAATTTGGAGAAAGATGCCAAACCAGTTATTGATCATCAACGACGTCTAAATCCTAAAATGAAAGAAGTGGTAAGAAAGGAAATACTAAAGCTCCTTGAGGCAGGTATAATCTATCCCGTGGCTGATAGTCAGTGGGTAAGTCATGTCCATTGTGTCCCTAAGAAGGGAGGTATTACTGTCGTTCCTAATGATAAAGATGAATTGATTCCACAAAGAATTATTACAGGTTATAGGATGGTAATTGATTTCCGTGAATTAAATAAAGCTGCTAAAAAGATCATTACACCTTACCTTTTATTGATCAAATGCTAGAAAGATTATCCAAACATACACATTTTTGCTTTCTAGATGGTTATTCTGGTTTCTGTCAAATACCTGTGTCAGCTGATGATCAAGCTAAGACCACATTTACTTGCCCTTTCGGTACCTTTGCTTATAGACGTATGCCTTTTGGTTTATGTAATGCACCTGCTACCTTTCAAAGATGCATGATGGCTATATTCTCTGACTTCTGTGAAAATATTTGTGAGGTTTTCATGGACGATTTCTCCGTCTATGGATCCTCTTCTGATGATTGCTTGAGCAACCTTGATCGAGTTTTGCAGAGATGCGAAGACACTAACCTTGTCTTGAACTGGGAAAAGTGCCACTTTATGGTTAATGAAGGCATTGTCTTAGGGCATAAAATTTCTGAAAGAGGTATTGAAGTTGATAAAGCTAAAGTTGATGCTATTGAAAAGATGCCATGTCCCAAGGACATCAAAGGTATAAGAAGTTCCCTTGGTCATGCTGGATTTTATAGAAGGTTCATTAAGGACTTCTCAAAAATTTCTCGGCCTCTGACTAATTTATTACAAAAAGATATACCATTTGTCTTTGATGATGATTGTGTAGAAGCATTTGAAATACTTAAGAAAGCATTGATCTCTGCACCTATTGTTCAGCCACCTGATTGCAATTTACCTTTTGAAATTATGTGTGATGCTAGTGATTATGCTGTAGGTGCTGTTCTAGGGCAAAGAGTTGATAAGAAATTAAATGTTATTCAATATACTAGTAAAACTCTAGACAATGCCCAAAGAAGTTATGCTATTGCTGAAAAAGAATACTTAGCAGTTGTATTTGCTTGTGATAAGTTCAGACCTTATATTGTTGATTATAAAGTAACTATTCACATCGATAATGCTGCTATTAAATATCTTATGAAAAAGAAAGATGCTAAACCTAGACTTATTAGATGGGTTCTCTTGCTACAAGAATTTGATTTGCATATTATTGATAGAAAGGGAGCTGAGAACCCCGTTGCAGACAACTTGTCTAGGTTAGAAAACATTTTTGATGACCCACTACCTATTGATGATAGATTTCCTGATGAACAATTAAATGTCATAAATACTTCTCGTACTGCTCCATGGTATGCTGATTATGCTAATTACATTGTTGCTAAATTTATACCACCTAGTTTCACATACCAGCAAAAGAAAAGGTTTTTCTATGATTTAAGACATTACTTTTGGGATGACCCACATCTTTATAAAGAAGGAGTATATGGTGTTATTAGAGGTTGTGTACCTGAGCATGAACAGGAACAAATCCTATGCAAGTGTCACTCCGAAGCTTATGGAGGACACCACGCTGGAGATAGAACTGCACATAAGGTATTGCAATCCGGTTTTTATTGGCCTACTCTCTTCAAGGATGCCCGTAAGTTTGTCTTACCTTGTGATGAATGTCAAAGAATTGGTAATATTAGTAGACATCAAGAAATGCCTATGAATTATTCACTTGTTATTGAACCATTCGATGTTTGGGGCTTCGATTATATGGGACCGTTTCCTGCCTCTAATGGGTATACTCATATTTTAGTTGCTGTTGATTACGTTACTAAGTGGGTAGAAGCTATTCCAACTAGTAGTGCTGATCATAACACTTCTATTAAGATGCTTAAAGAAGTTATTTTTCTGAGGTTTTGAGTCCCTAGATATTTAATGACTGATGGTGGTTCACATTTTATTCATGGTGCTTTTCGTAAAATGCTTGCTAAGTATGATGTTAATCATAAAATTACATCTCCATATCACCCACAGTCTAGTGGTCAAGTAGAATTGAGTAATAGAGAACTCAAATTAATTTTGCAAAAGACTGTTAATAGATCTAGAAAGAATTGGTCCAAGAAACTTGATGATGCATTATGGGCCTATAGAACTGCATATAAAAATCCTATGGGTATGTCTCCATATAAAATGGTTTATGGAAAAGCATTTCACTTACCTCTCGAACTATAACATAATGCATATTGGGCCATTAAAGATCTCAATTATGATTTCAAACTTGCCAGTGAGAAGAGGTTATTTGACATTAGCTCACTTGATGAGTGAAGAACCCAAGCCTATGAGAATGCCAAGTTGTTTAAAGAAAAAGTTAAAAGATGGCATGTCAAAAGAATACAAAAGCGTGAGTTTAATGTAGGTGATTATGTATTGCTATACAACTCTCGTTTAAGATTTTTTGCAGGAAAACTTCTCTCTAAATGGGAAGGTCCTTACGTTATCGAGGAGGTCTATCGTTCCGGTGCCATAAAAATCAACAACTTCGAAGGCACAAATCCGAAGGTGGTGAACGGTCAAAGAATCAAACATTATATCTCAGGTAATCCTATAAATGTTGAAACCAATGTTATTGAAACCGTAACACCGGAGGAATACATAAGAGACACTTTCCAGAATGTTTCAGACTCCGAAAAGGAATAGGTATGTGGTACGGTAAGTAAACCGACTCCAAAACAGTTCTAATGGCAATTTTTCTCCGTTTTGGAATACTTAGAAAAATAGAAAAATAAGAAGCAGTCCGGGAAGGACATGAGGGCTCCACGAGGGTGGAGAGCGCGCCCTACCCCCCTGGGCGCGCCCCCTGCCTCGTGGGCACCCCGTGTTCTCTTCGCGCTCTGTTTTCTTACATGATACGTATTTTGGTCGGTAAAAATTCATTATTTATTCTCCCGAAGGTTTTGATTCTTGTATCACGCAAATATCCTCTGTTCGTGTTTCGAGCTGTTGCTGCTGCAGATTTGAGCAAGATGTCATCTCAGGATTCCGATGGAGAGAGCTATGTCTCACACCTCATTGCTGACCCAAAGACCTATGGGGATCTATCTCCTTGTGGTCGAACTACGGATGAGGAGGAGGATGCTCATTTGATGAGGATCAACGATTCAAGTTCAGAGGAGGAGGATGTCCCTCTACCTCAACCTGGGATATGCACGTGAAGTTCAAGAAATCTAGTCTCCCTAAGAGATTTAAACTATCTAACAATCGATCTATCTCGTCTCGTTTTCGACAGAAAAGCAAAGGAGACTTATGTGACAAGATCTTGAAGCTGGAGTCGGAGGTCGATGATTTAAAAGAGGAAATTGCTCTTCTCAATTATAATATGAAGAAGCTGAAGGCACAGTTAACTCCACCACCTTCCTCACCAACAAAGGAGACATAATCACATGGGTATGGGCACTCCCCTTGGCAACTGCAAAGCTTGGGGGATGTGCCCCGGTATCGTATCACCACCACATCTCCTATCTTTACTGTTTTTCTTAGTTCGATCCTTTTTAGTATTATCTTGATCTAGTAGAATAAAGCTTTTGGTATGATCTTGTTTTGAGTTTTGCTTTATGATCCTTCTATTTAATCGAGTCCGTGAGCTATATAATAAAGATTAGTGTTGAGTTAAGGGCTTGATTATTTTGCTATGATCTTGAGGGAATAAAATAAAAAGAAAGAATAAAAAGAAACAAAGGGATCATATTGATCTTATGGAGAGTAATGACTTCATATAGAAAGAGTATGATGATTAAAAGTTGTTGAGAGTTGACAAATTTAGTTTTGGTCATCGTTGCAATTAATAGGAAGTAATAAAGAAAGAGAGGTTTCACATATAAATATACTATCTTGGACATCTTTTATGATTGTGAGCACTCATTAAAATATGACATGCTAAAGAGTTGATGTTGGACAAGGAAGACAACGTAATGGGTTATGTTTTCTTATATCTGAAATAAAGTATTGTCATGGATCATCCAACATGTTGAGCTTGCCTTTCTCCCTCATGCTAGCCAAATTCTTTGCACCAAGTAGAGATACTACTTGTGCTTCCAAAAACCCTTAAACCCAGTTTTGCCATGAGAGTCCACCATATCTACCTATGGATTGAGTAAGATCCTTCAAGTAAGTTGTCATCGGTGCAAGCAATAAAAATTTCTCTCTAAATATGTACTCCCTCCGTTCCTAAATAATTGTCTTTCTAGAGATTTCAACAAGTGACTACATACGGAGCAAAATGAGTGAATCTACACTTTAAAACATGTCTACATACATCCGTATGTTGTAGTCCATTTGAGATGGCTAGAGAGACAAATATTTGGGAACGGAGGGAGTATGATTGATTAGTGTGGAGGAAATAAGCTTTATATGATCTTGTGATGTGGAAGAAATAAAAGCGACGGACTACATAATAAAGGTCCATATCACAAGTGGCAATAAAAAGTGACGTTCTTTCGCATTAAGATTTTGTGCATCCAACTCTGAAAGCGCATGGCAACCTCTGCTTCCCTCTGCGAAGGGCCTATCTTTTACTTTTATCTTCTACCTTATGCAAGAGTCATGGTGATCTTCACCTTTCCTTTTTACATTTTATCCTTTGGCAAGCACAGTGTGTTGGGAAGATCCAAACATATATATCTAATTGGATGTAAGTTAGCATGAACTATTATTGTTGACATTATCCTTGAGGTAAAAGGTTGGGAGGCGAAACTATAAGCCCCTATCTTTCTCTGTGTCCGATTAAAACTCCGTAACCACAAGTATTGCGTGAGTGTTAGCAATTGTGAAAGACTAAATGATAGTTGAGTATGTGGACTTGCTGAAAAGCTCTGACATAGACTCTTTCTGATGTTATGATAAATTACAATTGCTTCAATGACTGAGATTATAGTTTGTTAGTTCTCAACAAAGTTTCTGATTCATACTTTGCATTGTGAATAGATTATTACTTGAGCATAAGAAATCATATGACATTATCCATATATGTTGCTGTTATGAGAATAATCATGATGCCCTCATGTCCGTATTTTATTTTATCGACACCTCTACCTCTAAACATGTGGACATATTTATCGTTATCGGCTTTCGCTTGAGGACAAGCGAGGTCTAAGCTTGGGGGAGTTGATACGTCCATTTTGCATCATGCTTTTATATCGATATTTTGTTGCATTATGGGCTGTTATTACACATTATGTCACAATACTTATGCCTATTCTCTCTTATTTTACAAGGTTTACATAAGGAGGGAGAATGCCGACAGTTGGAATTCTGGGCTGGAAAAGGAGCAAATATTAGAGACCTATTCTGCACAACTCCAAAAGTCCTGAAACTCCACAGAAGTTATTTTTGGAAATAATAAAAAATACTGAGAGGAAGAAATACCAGAGGGGGCCCACACCCTGGCCACGAGGGTGGGGGCGCGCCCTACCCCCTAGGCGCGCCCCCTGCCTTGTGGGCCCCTGTTGGCCCTCCGGTGCCCATCTTCTGCTATATGAAGTCTTTCGTCTGAAGAAAAATCGGAAGCAAGCTTTCGGGACGAGACTCCGCCGCCACGAGGCGGAACCAATCTAGGGCTCCGGCAGAGCTGTTCTGCCAGGGAAACTTCCCTTCGGGAGGGGGAAATCATCGCCATCGGCATCACCAACGCTCCTCTCATCGGGAGGGGGCCAATCTCCATCAATATCTTCACCAGCACCATCTCCTCTCAAACCCTAGTTCATTTCTTGTATCCAATTCTTGTCTCTAAGTTTGGGATTGGTACCTGTAGGTTGATAGTAGTGTTGATTACTCCTTGTAGTTGATGCTAGTTGGTTTATTTGGTGGAAGATCATATGTTCAGATCCTATATGCATATTAATACTCCTCTGATTATGAACATGAATATGTTTTGTGAGTAGTTACGTTTGTTCCTGAGGACACGGGAGAAGTCTGGCTATTAGTAGTCATGTGAATTTGGTATTCATTCGATATTTTGATCAGATGTATGTTGTCTCTCCTCTAGTGGTGTTATGTGAACGTCGACTACATGACACTTCACCATTATTTGGCCTAGAGGAAGGCATTGGGAAGTAATAAATAGATGATGGGTTGCTAGAGTGACAGAAGCTTAAACCCTAGTTTATGCGTTGCTTCGTAAGGGCTAATTTGGATCCATATGTTTCATGCTATGGTTAGGTTTACCTTAATACTTCTTTTGTAGTTGTGGATGCTTGCAATAGGAGTTAATCATAAGTGGGATGCTTGTTCAAGTAAGCACAACACCCAAGCATCGGTCCACTCACATATCAAATTATCAAAATACCGAACGCGAATCATATGAACGTGATGAAAACTAGCTTGACGATAATTCCCATGTGTCCTCGGGAGCGTTTTTATCTATATAAGATTTTGTCCACGCTTGTCCTTTGCCACAAAAAGGATTGGGCCACCTTGCTGCACTTTATTTACTTTTACTACTTGTTGCTCGTTACAAATTATCTTATCACAAAACTATATGTTACCTATAATTTCAGTGCTTGCAGAGAATACCTTGCTGAAAACCGCTTATCATTTCCTTCTGCTCCTCGTTGGGTTCGACACCCTTACTTATCGAAAGGACTATGATAGATCCCCTATACTTGTGGGTCATCATGGCCTCGGATGCGAGGAGGCAGAACATGTAGATCGGGTGACCTACAACAGTCTATGCTAGTGCAAAAATTAATAACTAAAAATCATAGGCGATAGTGAACTAGCAAAACACTGACTATGCAAAGCCCAGCTCCTGTGTTCAAGTCCTAGGACACACAAAAAATTAATTTTTTATGCCCAGTTGCAATAAATGTACCCTGATTCTTAAACTGTGGATAAACATATATAGTGAAGTGTAATTTCATTCTAGCTCATTGATCAGAACATCCAAACTTAATGAAAACTAACCTATTATAGTACATAAAAAACATAAGTTAATTGAAACCTGCAGAAACTGTCTGGATTTGCGTCGTTTGTTGTAGTTCCTATTACTATGTTCCAATACAAAGCTTCCATCATCATACTAGGACTTGAATTATTCATGTTCATTCCAAAAACACAAACTTACACACTCAAAGTACACATCAAAACATCACAACATCAATTACATGCCAATGGTAAATATGGCACATATAACTTGAAATGAAGAGCAACTACTACTTTTGGAATTTCCCACATGTTTGACAACAATATAACCATTTTCAATCCAAATTGATACTACAACAACTACTACAGCTTCAAACTACATAACAACAACCGGAAGTTAAAGGCACTACAAGTTCACTAATTTAATATAACAACAAAGAAAATGATCACTCCTCAATAGACATCTCCTTGGTCGTCCTCAACTTCTCCTTTGTACCCTCTATTCTTTCGGGACATCTACAATCATGTACTCCAACTTATTTTTCTGATCCTTCAGCTTATCCCTATTTTTGTCCACCGACAGCCTCATCACCTTGTGTATATTTGTGATCGAAGCATCATCAAGCTTCTTCTTGTCCAACACTGCCTTCACTTTAAGCAAAGCCCATTCTATGAGGGCCTTCAAAGCTACTGGCCCCTCCTTCTCACCTTTGAACATTCTGAGCTCAGCCTCCAACTTCCTCTCCTCTCCTGCAATCTTAGAGTTTTCTTCAACACTAACAGGGTTATCTTTAACATTATCTCATTTTTACTGCTCATACATCTCCCACGACTCAGCTAGGCACATTCTCAAAGAATTTTGTCACTCGCAGTCAACCCATTCGAGATAGCCACAATTTATTCTTTCCTACCGAATCAACATACATGATATTAAATAAAGACTTGCATTTATTTACTAAGCTCATTCGAGCAA
The DNA here is from genome assembly GCA_021605205.1 of Aegilops longissima. Classification (NCBI taxonomy): domain Eukaryota; kingdom Viridiplantae; phylum Streptophyta; class Magnoliopsida; order Poales; family Poaceae; genus Aegilops; species Aegilops longissima. The sequence continues at coordinate 424,235,647 of CM038681.1, read as the reverse complement.
GACTTGCATTAATTTTTTTAACATAGCTCAGTTAGGGCTCATTAATTTATTCATAAAGCACTTGCATTTACTAAAACAACATACCACACATTTTGCTCATTAAGCTCACTTCAGCAACAGAGCAATCTGCATTTACTGAAACAGCACACCACTACAATGGTTTAGCTGAGCTAAAATTCACTCACATCGTCTGCACTTCTTAGAAATTTCCTTTCAGTGTCAACTGACTTAAAACCCACGAGCATCCTGCAACGAGCCTGGTGGTGGCATAGTGTAGGGAGATCTTTTGCTCGCCCACTCCAATCCTTGTAGTAGGCGGTACCGGACATGTAACGCACCGACCACATTCACTCAATAGAGCTCAGCTAGAAAATGCCCAAATCACTCAAACGCTAACCCCAATCACGTGAGAGACATGCCACACCTCGTGTGTGATCGAATCGTTAGAGTGTCCTCTTCCTCATACTAGGACACCATGGGGGGGCTCTCGAGGAGTCGCGTCGACGATGATGACATCAGAGCTGCTACCTCCCTCACTGGCAAAGTCAAGCAACAAGACATGAGCTTCGACAGAAAGGGGGACATGCAAGAGTCGATTCATCCCTCCTTAATGATCTGCCTTGCGTTGCAGGTTAATTTGTATGAACGTTAGGGGTGTCATTGCACGTTGGCGGCACGTTCTCGGAGCGGTAGTGGTCGTTCAATGGTCCAGGGACCTCGATATATTTTTATTATGTTTGGGGTACTTTTGTATTGCCGATGAACTTTCACAATAGATTTGTGTTTTCTTTTATGAAATATAGATTTGTCTCTTTAAAAAATGTGTCATTGATAACGACGCCAACTTCTGATTGGTTGGCGGGGGATTTTTGCATCGTCCTGCCAAGTTTTTTTTTACGACAATACACCGTCTTTGCTTTTTTTTTTTTTTTTTGAAGTTCCCGTCCTGCCAAATTTATTGATGACGGTTCCACTATTTGTGAGTTTGTCTCAGCATGATATATCCAGATAAACATTAACAACCTCTATACACTCCGTACGTTTTATCGCTCATGGTTCTTCTTTCGGCCTATCTTTTTCCTTGAGTCAAAACTCAAAACTTAGGATATGAGTTGTTCAGTCGACCGTCCATGGATATCTTTGTGCCGGTAAACAATGAATTCTTCCGTACCTTGACAGACAAAATGCTGGTAAACGGGTTGCCTGCTTGACACCTTGCATGGGCGACGCGTGGCTGTGCGCGTCAGCGGGACAGCGATCGAGCCCAGCACATGTAAACGTTCACGCGGAGCGGACCCATTCCTCGCTGGCACTAGCAGTAGCAGTCGTCCGGAGCTAAGCTTCGGCGACATTTGAAATCTCGTCTACAGTAGAAACAACATAGAAAGACGTACGCGCCGTGCCGTCATGGCGGGCGGCAAATTAACATGGGAATATTGGTTGCGTACGTGCGGATGAGAACGATGGAACCAACTTACGAGTACTCCTAGTACCGAAATGGTCAAGTGCTGAAAGATGGAGCCAATAGAAGGTCTTGCACGTTTCTACCTGAGTTATACTATCAAGCCTTGTGGTTCATGAGCTTGCTATTTTATGTACTTGAGCACATCCAGGTGTCTGAGGGAGCACGAATAGTACTGCGTCCAAAACGTAGGCAACCAAACATATACACATCGTCAACACGATTTGGTTTATTATATCAAGAAAAGCCAATGTCGTTGCCGTTCACATCGAAGTCTTGTGTCCGAAGTCAGGCTGAAGTGTTTTCCCGGCTACTCCAATTATCTTTCTTTTCTGAAAGATAGTTTCCCATAAACAAATATAGGATTTCGCTGCAAATCAGCGTTAGATTTTTTAGCTGGCAAATCAAACGGTTTTTGTGGCAAGTTATGTTGTCGCGACGATGACAATTTCTTTTAGCCAGAATTTGTCGTGCTTGCTAATGAAAATTTGCTATCCTTACGACAACATAATTTTTCATAAAAATATTTGATTTGCTATGCTTAAAAATATGACGTCAGATTTTAACATTCCCGAAAATATAATAATAATATATTTATCTACATCACCTTATTATGCTAGCTTGTGCTCAAAGAATAATTAGAATCGTGAGGGAGTACACAATAATGTTGGTTTGGTCTCGGTCAATTGATGAGAAGTCATGGCATCTCAAGACACGTTGCTGGAACGTAATTGGTTAAGAACAAGTCTCCTTAATTAGAACAGGCATTCCTTTAATTAAAACTACTGTAGCAGTTAACCGTCTTAGTCACGAAATATGAGAGGATACTTCGCAGGATCGACACGTGCGGAACTACACATCCACGTCTCCAGGTAGGACCGGCGACGCACCAACTCACTCGCCTAGGATGCATGAGGATAAGGATTAAGGAGGATCAGAAGAAGAAAAGATAGTTTTACTGTAAGGAAACACTTTTTATTTATAGTCTGCTACTGAACCATCCTCAGACCACTTGCATACCGTCGATTCTTATATCATGTTTGAAAATTATTGTATGAACGAATGAAGCAAGAAGCAAACTTATTTTCGGTTAGAAGCAAATTAATTTTACCATGGAAGCACTTTTGTATTGGATGGAAGCAAAGTCTTCCTTAGTTGGAAGCTTGATAAAAATATATATGGGACACAAATTTATGATGGGGAAAGAAATTCTTAGATGCAGAATTTTGTTACACAGAAGCAACGTGCTTGGACACAAATTTTGTGTTACATTCAAGAAAATTTGGTTGAGATCGAAGCAAATTTCTGGCAGGTGGAAGCAAAGTTTCGTTGCGTTAAAAAAATTGTTACATGGGATATATTTTCCGTCGAAGCAAATTTCCTATGCACTAGAAGCAAAAAAAAATATGTCTAGAAAAAATCGCTGAATAAATTACCTCGAAAGAAGCAAGTACGAAAATAGAAGAGTTGAGATGGAATTGAAATTCTATCTTTACGTGATTTTCTGAAGAAGATAATTGAAGGAAGCAAACAAAAATGAGATATGGAAGCATCGTGATCACATGAGCATAACTAGGAAACAACCTAGACTCCTAGAGGGAAGTTGTTCGGGGGAGGAATAAGGGAAACCATAGGGAATCATAATAGGGAGGTTAGCGGGATAGAGGGAGCAATTAAAGGAAGCAGTCAACAAATCTCACGGGGCCCTGATTAACAGATCGAACGACCTGGATGCACTTCATCGGACGGCCCCCCACTAGTCTGATAGATGCAAAATGTCTATAGTCTGATGCCTAGTGGTATCTTTACGTGATTTTCTGAAGAAGATAATTGAAGGAAGCAAACAAAAATGAGATATGGAAGCATCGTGATCACATGGGCATAACTAGGAAACAACCTGGACTCCTAGAGGGAAGCTGTTCGGGGGAGGAATAAGGGAAACCATAGGGAATCATAATAGGGAAACACTTTTTATCTATAGTCTGCTACTGAACCATCCTCAGACCACTTGCGTACCGTCGATTCTTGTATCATGTTTTTAAATTATTGTATGTAAGAATGAAGCAAGAAGCAAACTTATTTTTGGTTAGAAGCGAATTAATTTTACCATGGAAGCACTTTTGTATTGGATGGAAGCAAAGTCTCCCTTAGTTGGAAGCTTGATAAAAAGATATATGGGACACAAATTTATGATGGGGAAAGAAATTCTTAGATGCAGAATTTTGTTACACAGAAGCAACGTGCTTGGACACAAATTTTGTGTTACATTCAAGAAAATTTGGTTGAGATCGAAGCAAATTTCTGGCAGGTGGAAGCAAAGTTTCGTTGCGTTAAAAAAATTGTTACATGGGATATATTTTTCGTCGAAGCAAATTTCCTATGCACTAGAAGCAAAAAATATATGTCTAGAAAAAATCGCTGAATAAATTACCTCGAAAGAAGCAAGTGCGAAAATAGAAGAGTTGAGATGGAACTGAAATTCTATCTTTACGTGATTTTCTGAAGAAGATAATTGAAGGAAGCAAACAAAAATGAGATATGGAAGCATCGTGATCACATGAGCATAACTAGGAAACAACCTAGACTCCTAGAGGGAAGTTGTTCGGGGGAGGAATAAGGGAAACCATAGGGAATCATAATAGGGAGGTTAGCGGGATAGAGGGAGCAATTAAAGGAAGCAGTCAACAAATCTCACGGGGCCCTGATTAACTGATCGAACGACCTGGATGCACTTCATCGGACGGCCCCCCACTAGTCTGATAGATGCAAAATGTCTATAGTCTGATGCCTAGTGGTGTCCCTGTAGGGAAACACTTTTTATCTATAGTCTGCTACTGAACCATCCTCAGACCACTTGCGTACCGTCGATTCTTATATCATGTTTGAAAATTATTGTATGAACGAATGAACTAAGAAGCAAACTTATTTTCGGTTAGAAGCAAATTAATTTTACCATGGAAGCACTTTTGTATTGGATGGAAGCAAAGTCTTCCTTAGTTGGAAGCTTGATAAAAAGATATATGGGACACAAATTTATGATGGGGAAAGAAATTCTTAGATGCAGAATTTTGTTACACAGAAGCAATGTGCTTGGACACAACTTTTCTGTTACATTCAAGAAAATTTGGTTGAGATCGAAGCAAATTTCTGGCAGGTGGAAGCAAAGTTTCGTTGCGTTAAAAAAATTGTTACATGGGATATATTTTTCATCGAAGCAAATTTCCTATGCACTAGAAGCAAAAAATATATGTCTAGAAAAAATCGCTGAATAAATTACCTCGAAAGAAGCAAGTACGAAAATAGAAGAGTTGAGATGGAATTGAGATTCTATCTTTACGTGATTTTCTGAAGAAGATAATTGAAGGAAGCAAACAAAAATGAGATATGGAAGCATCGTGATCACATGAGCATAACTAAGAAACAACCTAGACTCCTAGAGGGAAGTTGTTCGGGGAAGGAATAAGGGAAACCATAGGGAATCATAATAGGGAGGTTAGCGGGATAGAGGGAGCAATTAAAGGAAGCAGTCAACAAATCTCATGGGGCCCTGATTAACAGATCGAACGACCTGGATGCACTTCATCGGACGGCCCCCCACTAGTCTGATAGATGCAAAATGTCTATAGTCTGATGCCTAGTGGTGTCCTTTACTGTATCACGTTTGTCTTATTTACTAGTCTTATATCATATTTTGATTATGATTTTAATTAATAAAATATAAGTAAGCATAGCAAAAAGCAATACAATTGAAAAATAAATTTAAATTTGAATCCACTAATATTTTTTTACAATATACATTAATATTTTGCTAGTCAAATACATGGTAAAATTTTGATAAAAAATACGACGAGGACTAATAAACTCAGACGAAGATAGTACTATTAGTAATATTTACGGGCCAGGCCAGACCAGTTGACTAGCCACCAGAACATAAAATAAAAATGGAAGAAAAAGTATACACTACTCTACTGGTACGAGTTACTGGTACTAGCAAATGCATGCACACAATTGGCACAAGCAAGGCAGCGACCACTGACCAGCAAAGAAAAGAAAAGCAAAGCAAAGCAGACGCCAGATTCTTTCTTTCCTCGCGAGGAAAAGCGAAGAGAGACAAAAGCAGAGGCCCAGCCAGAGGGAGGAGAAGAAGAAGCAGAGAGAGTAGTCTCAATAATTGTTTGGGCATCGGGAATCCCAGCTCCGCATCCATCTCCTAGCGCTGAATTCCAGAGATCTCACACCTCTCTCTCCTCCCTCTCCCCCGTCCTTCTTCCTCCCCTCTCTCCTCCGTTTTGGTGGCGGGGTGGTGCAAGTTGGTTGCAGTGGAGTTGGCACAGGGCGTTGCCTTTTTGGGCGCACAACAAACACATAGGCAGGAGGGCAGGAGGAGGAGGAGGAGGCTTGTGCTTCTCTCGCCTCGCCTTTGCGGGGCCGCCGCTTTTGGGCCTCCTCCTTCCCATTGGAGCGTACAAAGCTGGGCGGCACCATTTAAAGGAAGAGCAGCAGGAGGCGGAGGAGATCGAGCCAAACCCTCGCCAAAGAAAGGAACAAGAGCAGTGAGAGCGCACCACCACCATCACTAGTGCTACTACACTGCACTCCGTCCCAGCCAGCCAGCCAGAGGAGGATCGCGTCGCGCCGCTGTTCCTTCTGCCCTGCCCTTTCGCCGCGGGGCTCCCTCCCTACCGGCCGCGAGGACCGACGGGCGATCCCAAGGTCGGAGGTGCGTTCCTTGACTTGCCCGCCTGCTCACGCTCTCGTCTGCGGATTCCGTAGGACCGGATCGCGGGTGGTTTCTGTTCTTTCTTTCTTGATCTGGGTACGTCGCGCGCCAGTAGGAGGATTCTGACTTGTGATGGGGGTCGGCCGGCGTGCCCTTCGATGTGGAAAGCGAGTCCTCGGTTGGGTTGGGTTGGGTGGGGTGCTCGGCACGTTTGTGCGCGGCCGCCGCCTTTCCTGCAATCATCGTTGCTTGATTTGCTTTCTTCCTTTTCAAACAAGTCTTTCTCTCTCTATTGCTGCTGCTTCTCTTCTCTTCTCCACTGCCAGAGCAGATTAGCGTTCGCGATTCTATCCTTCCTCCAGTCCTGCCACCAACCTGGAGTTCGTCTTCTCTTTTTTTTTCTTCGACCCTGTTATCGCTGTACGGATTCAGTTTGATTGGTATGTCTGCGTCTGAGTTAGTAAATTGCCCACTTGTTTGCTTTTGTAGAGCCCTGGCAGAAACAACCTCACGCTTTCTAACAAAAATTTGAACTTTGGCCATGCATTCTCTGTTATCGTCGCACCAAATTTTTTTACATGCTGCTTAAATATATTAAGAGCATAATACTTGAGCTGAGCTTCAATTCAAAATAGATGACTGATCGTTCGGTGCTACTCCCCAGGCTGTTAGCTTCCTTTTTTTATGCGGTTAGCAGCTGAAAGTTTTTTTTCCTTGTTGTACTAACTACCATTCCAAGCGCAAAGTTTTTTGTTGCATTATTAGTTTAACTTTCATGTAGTTTTGTATATTATTATGCAGAAGCAATAACAATAAGATTGCTCCCTTCATGTTTTCTGCAGAAAGTGTACTCTGCAAGCTTCTCAAATCTGGGTACTGTTTGTAGAGGAGTGGCCCTTTTTCAGTAAAGCTTTGGACATTATCTTGTACTAGTTTGGATGGCATCCATGGTTACTCTGATGTGTTTGTGGAGCCCTGGATGCCAAGTTCACCATTGATGCGCCACTGTGGAGATGCAACTTGTGCTACACCATTTGTCCCCTCATTGCAGAAGAAAGTTGGGTAGCAAAATCAAGCGTTCTTCCGTAGCTTGGTCAAGTGTTTGTGAGGCTCAAGCCGGAGCATCAAATTTTGTCTGGCATGCAGATGTCAACAGATCCTAACCACTACGGCGTATTTCCGCATTCATTCTTCGGCCAACATGTGGTTTCATTTCAGACGAGTGCAATTACCAACGGGCCAGGAGCCATGCCGGTCTGCCTGGACACTTCCAGTGGGATAAATGGTAATCTGGCAATGTTGAACACTACACCTTCGACGATTGTATCCACTGCGTCACCCAACATGATTCCTGATTCTAGCCAGAGCCTAAAGTATGGAGGTCCAATGGCTGTGGAGTGGTCATACCCTGAGTTACAGATGCTTAGTGACGGCCTCCATAGGTATGTTTTCTGCCACTATGTATAGTATAATTACTGACTTTTATAACATCAGTGAGAAAGAGAGCATTTTATCACATGTATATGCTGAGTTAATTCATATAGTTTAACATTAAGATAGAATACACTTGGCAATTGACACCAAGTACGAAATAATTATTCTGCCTATATTGGATCAGAATAACAAGTGTTTATTATGTTAGAGCGTCAAGATAAATATTTGTTTATTTCATGATTAAGATGGATACTTCATTTCTGCTGGACAATAATGACATGAGTGTTTTCAGAAGCATATCACTTTCTTTTATCTTCAGACAAAGGAGTTCACTTTCTTGATGATCTTGTTGCAATAAGTTGTGTTTTTGCAATTCAATTTTTCTAGTAAATAGTGACTTTGCCAATTATGTATAATTGTGTGCACTGGTGATGAAATTGTCAGGTATGCAAGTGAACCGGGAATCATGAAGTATATCAAGATAGCAGCAATGTTGCCAGAGAAGACAGTAAGAGATGTGGCCATGAGATGCCAGTGGATGGCGGTTAGTACCCGATTCGTCTAATCTATTCTGAAGCATCTAGATCACACTTTATCCTTCAGATCCACCTAATGTCGGCAGATCCTTATTTAAAACTTTGAAATGCAAAAAGTATGCAAGATGTTTATCCACTCTTTACATTATATTTTCGAGGTAAAGGAATATGTGCTCCTGTAACAACTTATGGATGGGGACTAACAGTGGCTTATACTTTAATGGCTGTCAGAATGATGTCACTATAATTCCACTCAACCAGTGCCGCATATATGAAAGTAGATCATGCATAGATACACTTATTTGTCGACATCGATATACATACTATAGTGGTCTATTATGGACGATAAAAGTTAGTGTGCTCTGAGCTGGTCCTCCCAAGTATCCTTTTGTGCCATTGTCCCGCAGATTTACATTTGTATTTATCTAGTAGTGTGTACTAGAAAAATATTTGTAGGGATGCAAAGGCTCTGCTTTTGACACTGTTAGCAATGGTTGTGTCTCTACTAATATCGTCAAAAGGATATCCAATGAAAAGTTGATCATGTCATGTTTCATGACAAAAGCATGTATATCTATTAGAAGTGTATAATATACTTGGTCAGTTAGTACAGCTGATACAGTTTCTCATGAGCTGAGTTGATCAATGACCAGTATTGAGCCATGGCAAGCTGAGAATAGTTTGCACGAAAAAAAATGATCGCTGGCTTGTCTTTTCCTAAAATTATATAAACAAATTGTAGAGCACTCAAGAAATCGTTTCAAGTAGTGTTGAAAAGAGGTAACAGAAGCAGAGCATTGGGGTTGAGCTTTGTCTTCAGTAATTATGTGCCTATTAAACAAGTATCCGTTTCAGAGTAAAATTACATGTAAAGCATATGATGTTTCCCTTTTCCATTCTTTACAATACTAATAATGTGCTACTTATACAGGAAAAACAAAATACAAGACGACGGAAGACTGAAGAACACAATGTTGGAAGAAAGATTAAAGATAGAAAGGTATCAATCATTTGCCTTTTCATATGATATGCCTCCTCGCCACTTTCAGAATAGTCTTTCTAGGAAGCAACTTCTGTTCTGACTCCTCAGAAGCATGCACTAAATTTGGAATTGTTTGTGAAAATCATGGTTCTGTTTGTCAAATATATTTGCCTTGCAAAAATGAAGTTGAGAAGTGTTTTTTTTGTCTCTTTTTGCCCGGTTCTCATCAAGGCTGTATCTCAGGACAAAATGGTGGAGTCGTCATTGTGGGCTAACAATCGTTCTGTTCCAACAGACACCAGAGGTTCTTCTGTTACGACAGGTAATAACAGTCGGTAACTGATTTGTATCTGGAGGTTGGTAGGTCACTTTTGTAGATAATCTGTGATTGATTATACCATCATTTTATCCTTTTCTTGCGATTATCATGTTTCACTGCCTGTGTGATAAATTTTTTGAAGCATTCCAAGTAACTTAGATGGCCGCATGCATCTTTCAGATGTAGAGGCCGGGGGTGAGCCTCCTTTTCCACAAAAAAATCCAAGTAACTTAGGGATTTGGGAGAAATAATCCATGCATATTTTGCAAAGAATGAATGATTCAAGACATTTTGAATGGTTTTTCGTATTCCTATGCTTTGTGAGTTAGGGTGTTTCTTAGCTTATAATAATGGATAACAATATTAGCCTATTACTAAAGCTCTGATGCAATTCCTAGGTTGGACTCCTTCGATGGTTACTTTGTTGCTAAAATTTTGCTGGAACTACTTAATACCATTAACACACAGACTCAAGTAGTACTTGTTTTCCCTGTGTATATGAAAACTGTACATATGTTTAAATGAACTAGAACTTACCAGTTCTCAGTACAAGCATATGCAGTTATGCACAGGTCCTATTTTCTAATGACCACGTTTCTACATTTTGCTCTGCAGCCTCTAACATCTTTTTTTTTGCGGGAATGCAGCCTCTGACATCGACCGTGCAATGCTTAATGTATTGGAAGAAAATGCTCGACTTCTCAATCAAATAGAAGCAAATATTTTGACATCACAGGTTGGTGTTTTGTATGTATGGTAGGAGTAATATTGTTATTTCCCCTTGATTTCTTGTGCACGGGAGCTTTGGTTGTGCAGGAGTTTAATTCATTTTAACAATTCCTTTCAGGCTCAGAACAACATTGATCTTTTCCATCGCACAAGAAGTAACATCAATAATCTTCTACAAAGGTAAAAGTCACTATAGAAGGTACAGATTTAGAGATATGTCATTGGTACCCATGCAATTCTAATGTGATGCTGTCAATGAACAGCATGAGCCAAATACCTGGAATAATGAGCAAGATGCCTAGGTTGCCTATTTCAGTGGATGAAAAGCTTTGCAGTTATCTGCTCCCGGGTGTTAATTTGGTAAATGCTCTTCTGCTTTGACCTGCATGGTGGGAACAATCAGTGTTCTAGCGCTGTTCAGATTGTTAAGTTTGAGTAATCAATATCTTAGCCTCTGATGTACAATCATGAATCTAAATACCTATGTGAAAAATCTAGTGTACTGTTAGATTAAAATGCTTATCCGAAGTTGCCAATTGACAATGGCCTTGTACACTGGAAAAAAAAAACAAGCACTCGCTACTGAGAATAATTTGCTTGGCTGCTGATACTAGCTTCTACTCCCTTCGTTCCTAAATATTTGTCTTTCTAGCCATCTCAAATGGACTACAACATATGGATGTATGTAGACATGTTTTAGAGTGTAGATTCATTCATTTTGCTCTGTATGTAGTCACTCGTTGAATCTCTATAAAGACAATTATTTAGGAACGGAGGGAGTATTACCAATCCCGTACTCCAAACTAATTAATGTAGAGTACAAAGTTAATCAAAGTGTCTTTTGATGAAAAACATGTATAAGTAGAAGAATAACCTTTTTTTGCTATTTTAATATTCTCTTGACTAGCACCAGATTGTATAGCACTCTTGATGTCCTTATTGTGTGCATTTGAAGGCCCAAGTTCTTAGCAGCAGCTACCTGAAAGAGGAGCCAAGAGGAAACTGGTGAGCCATTGCAAAGGTGGCTCCTCATTTTTCAGCAATAGATGAAAGGTTTGGAGAGCTCTTTGCCCCGTGTCTGCGTGGAGAAGCAAGAGATGCAAGAAACATCCATCTTTTCCTACCTAATATCTGGAGAGCCACACTGCGGTGTGTGCCTTCAAACACGGCGTCAAATGTGCTCTCTCTGCAAGTCTATATATAATATTAGTCATTGAAAATAGGGAGGGTTTTCGCAATTGCAGTTTTCCTCGTCTTGTTGCACATATTGTTTGGTTTTCTCCCCTGGTCCAGCTTTTGCTCCAGTCCAAGTGATCATCTTAACAAGTAGTGTAGCATAGAAACTTGATACAAATAATTAGCAGGAAAATGAATGCCCATTTGTCACCCTTCTGTGTGTAATGCAAAGCTCTCACTTCACTGTAATCTCTCTTCACTGGACGTGCCGAGTATGATCAACACAACACAAATCTCATCAGATACTCAAGAACGTTGGTAGATAAAGCTCATTGAGTGACCATACCCCATGTTATGACTAGAAGAGGACTCAAACCCCTTAGTTTTTCATGCCCGGAGTTCTGACACGGTTGCTATTTTATCATTGTGGCTCTTCATGCCATTTCAGTTCAAAAAATTACATGACATGTATACAGCCGGACTGCTGTGGTGCAGATCTTGGGTTTTTCCTCTCCTTCTTTGGTCCTTCTTATACTGTTTGGCTAAGCTGATTCAAGTCATTGTATACTGGCTTCCGAAAAATGAATCTGATATCTGATATAAGGCAAAATCTTCAAGTACTTTGATTGATCAATCATATCGTTCATAGTGAGACTTTTCTGGAGAGAGAAAAGACTGGAAAAGCATCTCATATCCGATATTCATCAAGAAAAACTACAGACGCTACAAAGCAAAGACAATATGACACAAAAATCGTACTGGTTGACTTCTTTTGGTTACTAGTAAGATGGCTGTGCTACGCTACGGGGTAAGAAATGATTAGTAGAATATTATTTACTTCAGTTATAATCAAGAGACCCATACGTCGCAACGGGAAAACTTTTTTTTACTTTACGCCCGTGTTCGGCTTTGGTTCAAGGCTCCCAACGCGGTTGAATCATCTCAAAAAGTGTCCGTCCGCGTCCCCCCGCGCCTCGCCTGCGCCTTGCCCAAGCTTCGCCGCCCCCCCCGGGCGCCCGGCCGCTCTCAGCGCTCGGGCACGCCCGCCGTGCTCACCCAACAGGGTTGCTGCAACAGCGGCCGGTGCTGCCGTGGTTGAGGTTGCCAGTCGCGTGGTTGAGGGAGGGCCGGAGGCCTCGACGTTGCTACTTGTGGGCGACGTGGGTGGGGAAGAGAGAAAAAGAAGACGAGAGAGAGGTGGGAGGTGGGTGGGTGTGTGACAGGTGGGCCAGGCCGCACATGCAAAGGACACATTCGGATGACAGAGACACAAAAAACGTTCGGTTTACAAGCAAGTTGGTCAAAAATGGGGTCAAACAGATACAAAATGGATGATATGAGGTCTACGATTGAGCCATCGTTTTTATCCGTTGGACGCAAGACAAATGGGTCGTGCATTAGCCGCGTAACAACCTACAATGCCTGCAGTCCATGCAGTTGTATCGTTCGCCCCAGCTCAAGAACCTGCTCCGCGCAACCCAATGGTGAATCCTACCAAAGCATTACAGCAGCACACGCGGGAAAATATCAGGTGCTCCCAACCTTGGGTACTCCCGGTGCTCCAAATTCAAAAAAACGTTTTTAAATGTTTCAAAAAAATCCGACAAAAAATGTGAATGTTCATAAGGTATGTGACTACACCCCTAAAATATTCTGGTCCAAACTCGAAACACTCATTAACAAATAAAAATGTGAAATCCAGCATGAATAACGTAAAGAAAATGACAAAAAGCAACATTGACACTATTCACATCCGGATTGACACTATTCAAATCCAGCATTTTTTTTGAAAGAAAAGGTAGATCATGTTCTACCTTATGCATTCAAAACAGGCCGGAGCCTGGGCGACCAAGGTCTTTTTACATGAAGGCGTTGTGGCGCCAAGACTGAAGCGCAGCAGAGGCCAACGCCAGGCCTTGAAAAGGAAACAAGGAGAAAGGGGAAAAGGGGAAAATGGAATGGAAATGAAAAAGGAAAGAAGTAAAGGCAGGGAGCTATTCTCACAGAATTACATCAGCCCATGAAAACATCCCTTCCCTAACATTTCCCTCGGGTGCTCTCAGCGTCCATAGCTTGATCAGATCGGCCACCTCAGTAAGAATCCTCCGAGTAGTCCAGCACTTGTCATTAAAAACTTGCTCATTCGGGCATGCAGGCGCAACAGCAGCAGCTGCAAAGAAGACATGCCATAGCGTGCCATGTTTATCCTTTGCAATGTCGAGTCCAAAAAAGTGCTGCAGATTCATGAAACTGCCAAGTCCGATGGGCGGCCTTGGCCCAAACAGCTTGTGCAAGTTTGCACGAAGCAGGATGTGATGCATAGTTTCGCTGCGGGGCAAAGATCACACCCGTTGTGCTTAACAAGCCTTGTCCAATGCTTCCTTAGCATGTTATCCCTAATGTTGTGCCTGTCTTTTAGAGCCAGCCAAAGGAAGACGCGGTGCCTTTTTGTATGATTCGATCCCAAATATAGCGGGCCAGCGGGCAGTCCCGGCCCCTGAACGTAAGCAGCTTGTAAAAGAAAGCCGTAGAAAGCTTGCTATCAAACACAAGTGGCCTCCTTATATCTGCTCTAGCAGTTGTTGGTGAGAAGCAACTTAGCACCTGAGATAATGCCTCGAACTCCCGCAGCGCTGTGTGAGATAAATTAGGGTGTAGTTGCAGCATCCATTGCCCAGATACGTATTGTGATGCTACCGTGCAAGACTTGCAGCTGGCAAAGGTGAAAAGGGTCGGAAAAGAGTTGGATAGCTGGCCATTTTCAGTCCATAGATCATGCCAAAAAGATATAGTTGTGCCATCTCCGAGCTCACACCTTGTGGACTGTATGACAAACTGAATAGAAGATTTGATACAGCGCCAAATGGCAGTGTCCGTGCTGCGCACCGTAAGTGGTATCTCATGACGACGGTATGCTGCTGCAAGCCATTGATAGCATGGAACACCACCAGGTTGTAGAATCCTTGTCATGACCTTGCTTATCATAGCCAAATTGTGTGCAGCGAGGTCACGTACGCCCAAGCCTCCATTCTGCTGCGGCATGGTAACAACATCCCATGTCACCAGACACTGTCCACCTTTAGCTTGGTTCTTCCCTTGCCACAAAAAACCCCGTATAATCTGCTCTAGCTGCTGTAATGACTGCTTTGGCCAGGTGAAGCAGCCCATGAAGTAATTGGGAATCGCTGCTAGAACAACATTAATTAAGGTTAGCCTCCCTCCCCAAGACAGAAACGTGGCGAGCCAACCTGAGAGTCGTTTGTCCACTTTGTGAATAACAGACATTAGCAGTCCATGCGTAATCTTGTGCGTTGATAGGGGTAGCCCAAGATAGGTGCATGGAAAGGCAGTCGGCTGACACTGTAGGATTTGAGTAATCTGTTGACAAACCACCGGGTCCACGCAGATAGGGACGAAGGAACTCTTTTGGAAGTTAATGGATAGGCCAGTGAAGCTTGAAAAAGCATCAAGAACCTTCTTGATGATGCCAACTTGCTGTGTATCCCCTTGTATCAGCAGTAGTGTGTCATCCGCGTACTGTAGGACGGGGAAAGGTCCGTCCCCTCCTAGCGGATGTTTGAGCCGGCCAGCTTGATGTTCTCTGTGACAGCATCTTTGTAGAACATCAGCCACTATGATGAAAAGATAGGGTGACAGCGCATCTCCCTGCCTGAGTCCACATTTGGATTGTATTTTTTCTCCAAGCTGACCATTAAGAAGGATTTGGGAGGAGCTTGATGTAAAAATGTGAGAGATCCAGTGATGCCAACGACTCCCAAAACCCCTTGCCTGAAAAATTTGTAGAAGGGCGTGCCAACTGACACTGTCGAACGCCTTCCGAAAATCGAGTTTCAGCACAATCATAGGCTTCTTTCTCTTGGCTGCTTGTTGTACCAACTCAGCTGCTAACAAAAGTTCTCAATGATGCATCGCCCGGTAGAAAGCTTTTGTAGCGGATGGATCATGTGCAGGATGTGGCGTTGCGATCGTGCAGCAAGAACTTTTGTTATCAGCTTGGGCAGTGTGGACCGAGGAGATGGGCGGAAATCCACGATATCCGTGGCGCTTCCTTCTTGGGTATGAGCACAATGTTTGCTACATTGATGCCGTTGAGGTTGCTGCCCATATCATAAAATTCCTGAAAAAGCCGCATCAGATCCTCCCTCAAACCTCCTTGAAGCACTTGTAGAATTCATTTGTGAAGCCATCAGGTCTCGGGCTTCTATTGTTGGGGCTCTTCTTGATGGCCGTAGCAATCTCCGCCCAGGTGAACGGTTCTTCCAGTGCCCCAAGGTCATTATTGTGATACAGTTGGGATAGATCAATCGTTGGCAGAGAGGGGGATAGTTGTCCTAGCAGATCCCTGTAGTACCCCGTTGCGATTTGCAGCTTGTCATTATCCCCAAAAAACTGTACCCCGTCCTTGATCAAGAGCCTAACTCTGTTCTTCTTATGGTGTTGATTGGCCGCAGCATGAAAAAACCTTGTGTTCTCATCCCCGAGCGTACATCCTCTAATTTTTGCACGGCGCCTCCATGCCAAAGTCTGCCAGAGGATGAGATGTTGTGCTTTTGCTTTTGCATGCTTCCTTAGAGAAACCTCCAGCCTTGATAATTGTCGTCTCTCTTCCACTGTATCCAAAAACTGAACCACATGTTTACAGTTATCTAGAGTTAACTGCATTGGTCTTTTGGTCCTGTCCCATTTCCTCACAGCAGCCCGGACCCTTCTTAGCTTGAAGTTAAGAAGGGTTGCCATTGAAGCAAAAGCCCGACTGCCCCTTTGCCAACTCTCATTGATCAGTTCTCGTCCTTCCGGAATCAGTAGCCAATGGTTCTCAAACCTGAAAAAAGAGCACTTTGGCGCCTCTCTGCATATGTCCACCCCAATGAGAATGTGATCTGATGTGACTGCCGACAGGGCGGTTGTTGTGGTGTCCGCGAAGCCCAGGTTCCATTCGGCATTGACGAGAACTCTATCCAGCTTTACCAGTGTTGGTTGCACCCTTTTGTTAGACCAAGTGAACGTGCGATTGGCGATTTCGATATCATCCAACGCATGCTCTCTGATCTAGGAGTTGAAGGTGTCCATGAGTGCCCAATTTTTTCTTCCCTTGGATTTTTCATGTTCAAACCTATACATGTTTGAAGGAAATATGCCCTAGAGGCAATAATAAAGTTATTATTTATTTCCTTATATCATGATAAATGTTTATTATTCATGCTAGAATTGTATTAACCGGAAACATAATACATGTGTGAATATATAGACAAACAGTATGTCACTAGTATGCCTCTACTTGACTAGCTTGTTAATCAAAGATGGTTATGTTTCCTAACCATGAACAAGGAGTTGTTGTTTGATTAACAAGGTCACATCATTAGTTGAATGATCTGATTGACATGACCCATTCAGTTAGCTTAACACTTGATCGTTTAGTATGTTAATGCTTTCTTCATGACCCATACATGTTCCTGTAACTATGAGATTATGCAACTCCGTTTACGGAGGAACACTTTGGTACTACCAAAGCGTCACTGGCGTAATCGGGTGATTATAAAGGAGTACTACAGGTGTCTCCAAAGGTACTCGTTGGGTTGGCGTATTTCGAGATTAGGTTTTGTCACTCCGATTGTCGGAGAGGTATCTCTAGGCCTTCTCGGTAATACACATCACATAAAGCCTTGCAAGCATTGCAACTAAAGAGTTAGTTGTGAGATGATGTATTACGGAACGAGTAAAGAGACTTTCCAGTAACGAGATTAAACTAGGTATTGGATACCGACGATCGAATCTCGGGAAAGTAACATACCGATGACAAAGGGAACAACGTATGTTGTTATGCGGTTTGACCGATAAAGATCTTCGTAGAATATGTAGGAACCAATATGAACATCCAGGTTCCGCTATTGGTTATTGACCGAGAATAGTTCTAGGTCATGTCTACATAGTTCTCGAACCGTAGGGTCCGCACGCTTAAGGTTTCAATGACGGTTATTATGAGTTTATGTATTTTGATGTACGAAGGAGTTGAGTCCCGGATGTGATCACGGACATGACGAGGAGTCTCGAAATGGTCGAGACATAAAGATTGATATATTGGAAGGTTATATTCGGACACGGAAAGGTTCGGAAGTTTCGGAGAAAACCGGAGTGCGGAGGGGTTACGGAACCCCGGGAAGTTATGGGCCTTATTGGGCCAAGAGGGAGAGAGGGCTGCACCAGAGGTGGTGCGCCCCCCTCCATGGAGAGTCGAATTGGACTAGGAGGCGCAGCCCCTTCCCTCTCCCTCTCCTCTCTTTCCTTCCCCTTCCCTCTTCCTAGTAGGACTAGGAAAGGGAGTCCTACTCTACTAGGAGGAGGACTCCCCCTCCTGGTGCGCCCCAAGGCTGGCGGCCCTCCCCTTGCTCCTTTATATCACGGGGCGGGGGGCACCCTAGGACACACAAGTTGATCTACGGATCGTTCCTTAGCAGTGTCGGTGCCCCCTCCACCATATTCCACCTCGGTCATATTGTAGCGGTGCTTAGGCGAAGCCTGCGACGGTAGAACATCAAGATCGCCACCACGCCGTCGTCTTGTGGAACTCCTTCCCGACGCTTTGCTGGATCGGAGCTCGGGGATCGTCATCGAGCTGAGCGTGTGCCAAGAACTCGGAGGTGCGAATAACGGTACTTGGATCGGTCGGATCGTGAAGGCGTCGACTACATCAACAGCGTTAATATAACGCTTCGCTTTCGGTCTCACGAGTGCGTGGGCGGACACTCTCCCTCTCGTTGCTATGCCATCACCATGGTCTTGCGTGATCGTAGGAAAATTTTTGAAATTACTCGCTCCCCCCCAAAGTGGTATCGAGCCTGGTTTTATGCGTTGATGTCATATGCACGAGTAGAACACAAGTGAGTTGTGGGCGATACAAGTCATACTACCTACCAGCATGTCATACTTTGGTTCAGCGGTATTGTGAGATGAAGCGGCCCGGACCGACATTACGCAGACGCTTACGCGAGACTGGTTTCACCGCTGTGAGCACTCGTTGCTTAAAGGTGGTGGCGGGTGTCTGTCTCTCTCACTTTAGTTGAACCGAGTGTGGCTACGCCCGGTCCTTGAGAAGGTTAAAGCGGAGTCTATTTGACGAATATCGTTGTGGTTTTGATGCGAGGTAAGAACGGTTCTTGCTCAGCCCGTAGCAGCCACGTAAAACTTGCAACAACAAAGTAGAGGACGTCTAACTTGTTTTTGCAGGGCATGTTGTGATGTGATATGGTCGGACGTGATGCTATACTTTATTGTATGAGATGATCATGTTTTGTAACCAAGTTATCGGCAATGGCGAGGAGCCATATGGTTGTCGCTTTATTGTATGAAATGCAACGCCATGTAATTGCTTTACTTTATCACTAAGCGGTAGCGATAGTCGTAGAAGCAATAGTTGGCGAGGCGACAACGATGCTACGATGGAGATCAAGGTGTCGCGCCGGTGGCGATGGTGATCATGGCGGTGCTTGAGATGGAGATCACAAGCACAAGATGATGATGGCCATATCATATCACTTATATTGATTGCATGTGATGTTTATCCTTTATGCATCTTATCTTGCTTTGATTGACGGTAGCATTATAAGATGATCTCTCACTAAAATTATCAAGTAGTGTTCTCCCGAGTATGCACCGTTGCCAAAGTTCGTCGTGTCGAGACACCACGTGATGATCGGGTGTGATAAGCTCTCGTCCATCTACAGCGGGTGCAAGCCAGTTTTGCACCGCGAGAATACTCGAGTTATACTTGACGAGCCTAGCATATACAGATATGGCCTCGGAACACGGAGACCGAAAGGTCGAGCGTGAATCATATAGCGATATGATCAACATAAGATGTTCACCATTGAAAACTACTCCATCTCACGTGATGATCGGTTATGGTTTAGTTGATTTGGATCACGTGATCACTTAGATAACTAGAGAGATGTACGTCTAAGTGGGAGTTCTTTAATAATATGATTAATTGAACTTAAATTTATCATGAACTTAGTACCGATAGTATTTTGCTTGTCTATGTTTCTTGTAGATAGATGGCTCGTCTTTGTTGTTCCGTTGAATTTTAATGCGTTCCTTGAGAAAGCAAAGTTGAAAGATGATGGTAGCAATTACGGACTGGGTCCGTAACTTTGAGGATAATCCTCATTGCTGCAGAAAAGTTACGTCTGGAAGCACCGCTGGGTGAGCGAACTGCTGCGAGATCTTGAGCGAAGTTGTGAGCGTCGGCAAAGCGAGCTGATGACTACTCTATAGTTCGATGTGCCATGCTACGGCTTAGAACCGGGTCTTCAACGACGTTTTGAGCGTCATGGAGCATATGAGATGTTCCAGGAGTTGAAGTTGATATTTCAACAGAATGCCCGGATTGAGAGATATGAAGTCTCCAATAAGTTCTATAGCTGCAAGATGGAGGAGAATAGTTACGTCGGTGAGCACATACTCAAAATGTCCGGGTATTACAATCACTTGAATCAAGCGGGAGTTAATCTTCCGGATGATTGTGTCATTGACAAATTCTTCAATCACCGCCACCAAGCTACAAAGGCTTCGTGATGAACTATAATATGCAAGGGTTAGTAAAGACTATGCTCGAGCTCTTCGCAATGCTAAAAGCTGCGGAGGTAGAAATCAAAAGGAGCATCAAGTGTTGATGGTCAATAAGACCACTAGTTTCAAGAAGAAAGGCAAAGGGAAGAAGAAGGGAACTTCAAGAAGAACAGCAAACAAGTTCTTGATCGGGAGAAGAAACCCAAGTCGGACCTAAGCACTGGCCCGAGTGCTTCTCGCAAGCGGTGGTCCTTTGAAGCGGAACTGCCCCAAGTATTTGGCGGATAAGAAGGATGGCAAAGTGAACAAAGGTATATGTGATATACTTGTTATTGATGTGTACCTTACTAGAGCTCATGATAGTACACAGGTATTTGATCTGGTTACATTGCTAATATTTGCAACTCGAAGCAGGAACTACGGATTAGCGAACAACGGCAAAGGGCGAGGTGACGATGCGCGTGGGAAATGGTTCCAAAGTCGATGTGATCGCGATCGGCACGCTACCTCTACATCTACCTTGGGATTAGTTTTAGACCTGAATAATTGTTATTTGGTGCGGCGTTGAGCATGAACATTATATCTGGATCTTGTTTGATGCGAGGCGGTTATTCATTTAAATCGAGAGAATAATGGTTGTTCTATTTATATGAATAATATCTTTTATGGTCATGCACCCTTGAAGAGTGGTCTATTTTAATGAATCTCGATAGTAGTGATACACATATTCATAATGTTGAAACCAAAAGATGCAGAGTTGATAATGATAGTGCAACTTATTTGTGGCACTACCGTTTAGGTCATATCGATTGTAAACGCATGAAGAAACTCCATCTTGATGGACTTTTGGAGTCACTTGATTATGAATCACTTGGCACTTGCGAACCGTGCCTCATGGGCAAGATGACTAAAACACCGTTCTCGGTACTATGGAGAGAGCAACAGATTTATTGGAAATCATACATACGGATGTATGTGGTCCAATGAATGTTGAAGCTCGTGGCGGATATCGTTATTTTCTCACCTTCACAGATGATTTGAGCAGATATGGGTATATCTACTTATTGAAACATAAGTCGAAACATTTGAAAAGTTCAAAGAATTTGAGTGAAGTTGAAAATCATCGTAATAAGAAAATAAAGTTTCTACGATCTGATCGTGGAGGCGAATATTTGAGTTCTGAGTTTGGTCTACATTTGAAACAAAGCGGAATAGTTTAGCAACTCACGCCACCCGAACACCACAGCGCAATGGTGTGTCCGAGCGTCGTGTCGCACTTTCTTGGATATGGTGCGATCTATGATGTCTCTTACAGATTTACCGCTATCATTTTGGGGTTATGCTCTTGAGGCGGCCGCATTCACGTTAAATAGGACACCGTCAAAATCCGTTGAGACGGCGCCTTATGAACTATGGTTTAGCAAGAAACCAAAGTTGTCGTTTCGAAAGTTTGGGGTTGCGATGCTTATGTGAAGAAACTTCAACCTGATAAGCTTGAACCCAAATCGGAAAATGTGTCTTCATAGGATACCCAAAGGAGACAATTGGGTACACCTTCTATCACAGATCCGAAGGCAAAACATTCGTTGCTAAAAATGGATCCTTTCTAGAGAAGGAGTTTCTCTCGAAAAAAGTGAGTAGGAGGAAAGTGGAACTTGATGAGGTAATAGTACCAGCTCCCTTATTGGAAAGTAGTTCGTCACAGAAATCAGTTTCTGTAACACCTACACCAGTTAGTGAGGAAGATAATGATAAAGATCATGAAACTTCAGATCAAGTTGTCCTTGAACTTAGTAGATCAACCAGAACAAAATCCGCACAGTGAGTGGTACGGTAATCCTATTCGGAAGTCATGCTACTAGATCATGATGAACCCTCGAACTATGAAGAAGCGATGGTGAGCCCAGATTCATAAAATGGCTTGAAGCCATGAAATCTGAGATGAGATACATGTATGAGAACAAAGTATGGACTTTGGTAGACTTGCCCGATGATCGGCAAGCTATTGAGAATAAATGGATTTTTAAGAAGAAGACTGACGCTGATGGTAATGTAGCTGTCTACAAAGCTCGACTTGTTGCAAAAGGTTTTCGACAAGTTCAAGGAGTTGACTACGATGAGACTTTCTCACCCGTAGCGATGCTTAAGTCCGTCCGAATCATGTTAGCAATTGCCGCATTTTATGATTATGAAATTTGGCAAATGGATGTAAAAACTGCATTCTTGAATGGATTTCTAGAAGAAGAGTTGTATATGATACAACCAGAAGGTTTTGTCGATCCAAAAGGTGCTAACAAAGTGTGCAAGCTCAACGATCAATTTATGGTGCGGTGCAAGCCTCTCGGAGTTGGAATAAGCGCTTTGATAGTGTGATCAAAGCATATGGGTTTATCTGAGACTTTTGGAGAAGCTTTGTATTTACAAGAAAGTGAGTGGGAGCTCTGTAGCATTTCTAATATTATATGTGGACGACATATTATTGATTGGAAATGATATAGAATTTCTGGATAGCATAAAAGGATACTTGAATAAAAGTTTTTCGATGAAAGACCTCGGTGAAGCTGCTTACATATTAGGCATCAAGATCTATAGAGATAGATCAAAGGCGCTTGATTGGACTTTCACAAAGCACATACCTTGATAAAGTTTTGAAAAGGTTCAAAATGGATCGAGGCAAAGAAAGGTTTTTACGTGTTACAAGGTGTAAGATTGAGTCGGACTCAATGCCCGACCACAGCAGAAGATAGAGAGAAAATGAAAGATGTTCCTATGCTTCAGCCATAGGCTCTATCATGTATGCAATCTGTGTACCGGACACGACGTATGCTTAGCTGTAAGCTTGGCAGGAAGGTACCAAAGTAATCCAGAGTGGATCTTTGGACAGCGGTCAAGAACATCCTGAAATATACGAAAAGGACTAAGGATATGTTTCTCGTATATGGAGGTGACAAAGAGCTAGTCGTAAATGGTTACGTCGATGCAAGCTTTGACACGATCCGGACGATTCTAAATCGCAAACCGGATCGTGTTTTTATTAAGCGGTGGAGCTGTCGGTTGGTGCAGTTCTAAACAAAGCGTCGTGGCGGGATCTACATGTGAAGCGGAGTACATAGCTGCTTGAAGCAGCAAATGAAGGAGTCTGGATGAAAGAGTTCATTTCCGATCTAGGTGTCATACCTAGTGCATCGGGACCGATGAAGATCTTACGTGACAATCTTGGTGCAATTGCCTTGGCAAAGGAATCCAGATTTCACAAGAGGACCAAGCACATCAAGAGACGCTTCAATTCCATTGGGACCAAGTCCAAGTGGGAGACATAGAGATTTGCAAAATACATACGGATCTGAATGTTGCGAGACCGTTGACTAAGCCTCTTCCACGAGCAAAACATGATCAGCACCAAGACTCCATGGGTGTAAGGATCATTACTTTGTAATCTAGATTATTGACTCTAGTGCAAGTGGGAGACTGAAGGAAATATGCCCTAGAGGCAATAATAAAGTTATTATTTATTTCCTTATATCATGATAAATGTTTATTATTCATGCTAGAATTGTATTAACCGGAAACATAATACATGTGTGAATATATAGACAAACAGTATGTCACTAGTATGCCTCTACTTGACTAGCTTGTTAATCAAAGATGGTTATGTTTCCTAACCATGAACAAGGAGTTGTTGTTTGATTAACAAGGTCACATCATTAGTTGAATGATCTGATTGACATGACCCATTCAGTTAGCTTAACACTTGATCGTTTAGTATGTTAATGCTTTCTTCATGACCCATACATGTTCCTGTAACTATGAGATTATGCAACTCCGTTTACGGAGGAACACTTTGGTACTACCAAGCGTCTGGCATGCTGGGTGATTATAAAGGAGTACTACAGGTGTCTCCAAAGGTACTCGTTGGGTTGGCGTATTTGAGATTAGGTTTTGTCACTCCGATTGTGGGAGAGGTATCTCTAGGCCTTCTCGGTAATACACATCACATAAAGCCTTGCAAGCATTGCAACTAAAGAGTTAGTTGTGAGATGATGTATTACGGAGCGAGTAAAGAGACTTTCCGTAGCGAGATTAAACTAGGTATTGGATACCGACGATCGAATCTCGGAAAGTAACATACCGATGACAAAGGAACAACATTATGTTGTTATGCGGTTTGACCGATAAAGATCTTCGTAGAATATGTAGGAACCAATATGAACATCCAGGTTCCGCTATTGGTTATTGACCGAGAATAGTTCTAGGTCATGTCTACATAGTTCTCGAACCGTAGGGTCCGCACGCTTAAGGTTTCAATGGCGGTTATTATGAGTTTATGTATTTTGATGTACGAAGGAGTTGAGTCCCGGATGTGATCACGGACATGACGAGGAGTCTCGAAATGGTCGAGACATAAAGATTGATATATTGGAAGGTTATATTCGGACACGGAAAGGTTCCGGAAGTTTCGGAGAAAACGGAGTGCGGAGGGGTTACGGAACCCCGGGAAGTTATGGGCCTTATTGGGCCAAGAGGGGAGAGAGGGCTGCACCAAGAGGTGGTGCGCCCCCCTCCATGGAGAGTCCGAATTGGACTAGGGAGGCGCAGCCCCTTTCCTCTCCTCTCCTCTCTTTCCTTCCCCTTCCTCTTCCTAGTAGGACTAGGAAAGGGAGTCCTACTCCTACTAGGAGGAGGACTCCCCCTCCTTGGTGCGCCCCAAGGCTGGCCGGCCCTCCCCTTGCTCCTTTATATACACAGGCGGGGGGCACCCTAGGACACACAAGTTGATCTACGGATCGTTCCTTAGCCGTGTGCGGTGCCCCCTCCACCATATTCCACCTCGGTCATATTGTAGCGGTGCTTGGCGAAGCCTGCGACGGTAGAACATCAAGATCGTCACCACGCCGTCGTCTTGTGGAACTCCTTCCCGACGCTTTGCTGGATCGGAGCTCGGGGATCGTCATCGAGCTGAGCGTGTGCCAAGAACTCGGAGGTGCCGGAGTGCGGTACTTGGATCGGTCGGATCGTGAAGGCGTCGACTACATCAACAGCGTTAATATAACGCTTCGCTTTCGGTCTCACGAGTGCGTGGGCGGACACTCTCCCTCTCGTTGCTATGCCATCACCATGGTCTTGCGTGATCGTAGGAAAATTTTTGAAATTACTCGTTCCCCAACAATGTTAAAATCCCCCAGCAGAATCCAGGGGCCGTTAATCGCCGCAGCCATTTCAGACATGGCTTCAAAATCTCGTGTTCTTGCACCATCTTCGCATGGGGCATAAACAGCGAAAGTACAAAATTATCGTTGTTGCTGCTTGATTGGAACTTCATAGTAACACAAAACCTGTTCTTAGCCACTTGACGCCCGCAAGTCGTCATTCAGCGACGATAATCCCCCGAGGATCTGACGCAGCATGTAAGCGAAATTCTTCAAGTTGGGAGGGAGGAAGGCATGCCTTCGTCCTATCCACTACCGCAGCTTGGACTCCGCAAGCAAATCACACTTGATCTACTAGCCAAGAGAGCGTCCTTGACTAGTGAGCATTTGTCGAATCACCAAGTCCTCTAACATTCCAGCTAGTAATGCGATATTCGAGCGGGAAGCATCTCATTGCATTGATATAGAAGTTGGGGTGCTCATTGGAGCTTACATGGGCTAAGAAGAAAAGAAAAAACTGAGAAAGGGAAATATGCAGCACAATGCAGATACAAGGCCTCGAGGGCGAACATGATGATGCGTGAGTGGGA
The DNA here is from genome assembly GCA_021605205.1 of Aegilops longissima. NCBI lineage: Eukaryota > Viridiplantae > Streptophyta > Magnoliopsida > Poales > Poaceae > Aegilops > Aegilops longissima. The sequence goes on along the minus strand of CM038681.1, from coordinate 424,209,966 downwards.
GCAGAGATGCTCTGAAGCGAAAGATGAACTAGCATCTTGGCATGGTAATCCTTCCATCGAACAACGCTGTGAAGGTGTCTAATCATGGCGGACCTGCTGGACTCGGAGGAAGCGAAGCTCCACCGCGTCATCCGAGAGGGATCGTCGAGAGGACCAAATCCGCATTCAGATCGCAGCACCGCGCAAGCAGCTTGGCCTTGCCTCTTGTTAGCGGCCTCGGGGTGCCTTGGAGAGGCAGCTCGATGAGATCCACCGCTCGCTGGGTCTTGTGCCTCCTTTGATTTGGGGAGCGGCGACGGGCAGCCCCGCCGTCAGAGGGGCTGGAGGCGGCCTTGCGCTTGGAGGCACGCTCCACGGAGCCCACCCTCGCCCCGTCGTAGAGCTTCTGGATGCGTGAGCTGCGGCGAGGGGAGGCCGCTGGATCAGGCGCGGCCTCCGCCGTGGCCGCCGTCGAGCCTTCAGCAGGAGCTGAGACGATGATGCCATGGCCGGTCCCCTCAGGCCCCGCTGCTGGCGCGACGGGATCGTCGGAGATGGAGATCACAGGCGGGTCGAGGAACTGAATGGTGGCTGGGGAGGAGCGTGTGTCTGCGGCGGCGGGCTCGGGTGGCGGCGTGCGGCAGTGGCAGAATCTAGATGCCACTTGCGGAGGCAGGATGGTGCAAGCCCCATGCTCCATGTCTGTGCAGGCAACAGGGGACAAGAAAGCGGTGGGTAGCAGCCCAACAAAGGGTCCTGGAATCGGTGTGATGGGCCGCGTGTAGATGGGCCGGGAGATGAGGACCTGGTGGGCCTGAACCCTGATCTGGGCCAGCGGCAGGTTGAGCTTGGGGAATGATTGTTCAGGAGCGAGGGAAAGGAGTGGCCCAACATCCGGCACCAGGGAGTTCGGGACGAAGGATTTTGGCGGGTGCTTGCATTCGATAGAAGGCAGCAAGGGCAGCGTACAAGAGCAGAACTCGCCAGCGAGGGTTTTAGGCCATAGCTTGAAGAGGATGGAGCGGCAACTGTGGTGCTCAGTGCGCTCGAAGTTGAGATCAAAACAAGGAAAGTGCCCGTAATCAACGGTGGACTGTCCAACCATGACAACCCCTGACGTCGTGCGGTAGTTGCTCAGCCGGACGGAGAAGGTATACGTCAGGGTATCCGCATCGAAGGCTGCTAAGGCATGAGGCTGCCTTACTTCTGCAGCAAGCAGAACGGGCTTGAGGCACAGGCGGTCCTCATCCTCGTGAGCAACCTCCTGTATGGTGGGGATAGAAAAGGTGCTGTGCTTGCGGAGCGTGGGTTTGGCAGAAACCTTGAGCATGGCAATGGAGTCGCCAAAGGTGGCGAAGTGTGGGAACTGGTAGGCGCGGAAAGCACAGTCAGACATGCTCTCATTCGTAGCACGCGTGGCCCGTGGGTTGGCATGACCACGACGGTAGGTGCGGGGCAGAGTGTAGTCATCCTCCGGTGGTGGGAAAGAGCTAGGTGGGAGGGGCGGCGAGGAAGGGGAGCCCAGAGTGCGCGCCACGTCCCATATCTCATTGATAAGGACGTCGGCATAGATGCCGGCCCCGTCCACGCGATGGAAAGCTAGGTGGTGCGGGATGTGCTGCAGGGCTTCAACCTTAACCAGCACCAGGATGCATGAGAAATCATTCCCGTGGAGGCAAAGGTGGTTAACGCCAAGAAGACTCGCAAAGCCAGCTACGCTGGTCGAGACCCCTTTGCGATCCCACAGCTCCAGAGGCATTTTCTCGAGGGAAAGACTAATTATGTGGCGGAAGGAGAAGGTGAAAGCGTTGTCTCCAGCATTGTGGGGGAGGATGTCCACACGGCGTGTGCCAGTCTCGATAGGACTGGCAGACAAGGCAGCCGCCTGTTCCGCCTCCCTAAGGAAGACGACATAGACGGTGCCCGTAGTGCAGCCAGCGTAGCGCACATCAGTGATGCGTAGGCGCTCACGGAAAAGGCGCTTGAGCCATGGGAGGTATCCGGGAAAGGGTGGAGTGATGTTGACAAGGCACACTAGGGCGTTTTGGTCGGGCAGGAGCGGGTAGTGAACGTCGAGGGAGGTGGGGCGGCCGCGCACAATAGGCTCCATTGCGAGACAGGGAGAGAGCTCAGGGAGGCAGGAGGACTGGGGCGCTAGGAGGGAGGGCTCTAAGGCTTGGGGATAGCAGTGAGGTGAGCCGTGGTGCTGGATGCTATAAGTAGCTGAGACGGCGGCTCGAGAAGGTGAGAGGGCACGTAGCCTACCCCGGCGCAGAGGATGGCATTGGGAGGAAGTGTGGCCCACCCGACGGCAAGACCAACACACAATGGGATCACGGCAGTCAATCCTACGGTGATCGTACGAAAGGCATCTAAAGCATCTTAGTTAGGCCGACCGATTCGCCCTTCTGGAAAGGCCTGATGAAAGTCAAACAGGCCTTGTTCAATAGGACGAAGTTCGTTATTGGAAACGGCACGAGTACACGTTTCTGGGAGGATACTTGGCTCGGCGAGACACCCTTGGCCATCCAATACCCGTCTTTGTACCGCATTGTTCAACGCCGTGACGTGTTCGTCGCATCGGTCTTTCAAACTACCCCCCTTAATATTCAGTTCCGACGAACGCTAGCGGCCAATCGTTGGGAAGATTGGCTCCGTCTAGTTAGGAGACTGATGGAAGTCCAGCTTTCACAACAACCCGATGAATTACGCTGGAAATTGACTAAGTCTGGAGTCTTCACGGTTAAATCAATGTATATTGATGTTATTAATTCGAACTCCATTCCTACATCCAAGCATGTTTGGGATGTCAAAGTTCCTTTGAAAATAAAAGTGTTTATGTGGTTTGTCCATAAACAAGTTATTTTAACTAAGGACAACTTGGACAGGACCTACTAGGTGTAGTTTCTGCGATCGGGATGAGACTATCAAACACCTCTTTTTTGATTGCCCGTTGGCCAAGGTACTTTGGCAGACGGTCCACATTGCTTTTAATATCAATCCACCGAATTCTGTTAATGCGTTATTTGGGACATGGCTTAATGGGGTTGAGCCTGACTTAGCAAGACATATTCGGGTTGGAGTTTGTGCTTTCTTGTGGACTATCTGGACTTGCAAAAATGATTTGGTTTTAACAGAATATCATGTATACATCTTTTGCATGTCATATTCGAGCTATGGCCTTGATCGGTTCGTGGTCGCTACTCACCCAGAGACGGAGGCGAGGGAGCATTTGGTTCTTGGGTCTTTCCGCTGGGAGATGGTAGCTCGGGATATCTTCAACCGGTTTGGATGGCGGTCATGTAATAGGATAGGCATTTAGTATTCCTATCTACTCCCTCCGTTCCCAAATAATTGTCTTTCTGGCCATCTCAAATGGAGTACAACATACGGATGTATGTAGACATGTTTTAGAGTGTAGATTCACTCATTTTGCTCCGTATGTAGTCACCTGTTGAAATATCTAGAAAGACAATTATTTAGGAACGGAGGGAGTAGTTTTAGCCGGCCGGTTGTGGCGTCTTTTCTTGGCTAGTTGATGTTCCTATCCCTTTTTGGCTCTGTGTGAGCTTTCTGTGCTTTCTTTATTACTTTTTGAAGACCTTTTGAACCATGTTGGCACTACTTTATTTGGTTAATAATATGGCCGTATGCATCTTTCTGATGCAGAGGCCGGGGAATCCCCCCTTTTAAAAAAAACAAAAAAAAGATCTTTTGGCTTTGAAAAGCGCTTTGCAGAATTGGGAGTGGGGCTAGGCGCAGCGTAGGTGCGCTGCCCAGGGACGAGGTTGGACAGAAGAGCCCGCAGATAGGAATTATGGCTATGCACCGCAGTGCCATTAGGTTGGTAATCGCAACAGTTGTCAGCGTATAGTCGTCCAGACGAGCGGTCAGCTTCGGCGTGCCCCCTTGCGAGGTGAGCCGATTGGTCGAGGGGCTCGGTCGCCAGCGTGGAAGAAGGATTTAAGGCATGCGGGCCATGATTACGGCTGCATGGGGCATGCAACCCGGCGGACTCGCTCACGGCAGATCGCAGGAAATCCGGAGCGCATCGATCGCGCACACTCGGCGAGGGTGGGGTGGGGTACGCATACGAGCTAGGGTGCGGGCCTAGAATGGACGGGAGGCCTGAGCATGCAGCGTGCGAGGAGGCGCTAAGCTGCGAACGTGAGTGGCAGGGAATGGGCCGTGGACGCATGGAGAAACGAACCGCCAGAGCGCCCCAGTGCCATGCACCACGTCGCACAATCTCCCATGCAATCCCGGCATGGGCAACTTCGAATTCGAAACGGCCAACGGTCAGTGGGCGGACGCGGAAACCAGCCGGAGAGCCCCCGAACCAGTGGTGCAGCAGGCTGGCGAAGAACTCCGGCGAGCAAAAAACGCTCGGGGTGAGGAGGTGGCCGTCGAGAAAGGAGGCCTGACGGGATCCAGCCACTGGCGCAACCGTACCAGAACCATATCGTTCTAGCATTCGGTCCTCGAAACGAACTCCTACAGCATCGGGTGGCCGCATGGCTTCCCAGCGCCCAGCAGACTCGCGTCACTAGAAGCCTCTAGGCGCGCTCGATCTTTGATAGCCGAAGAGCAAGCATGCTATCAAGGTAAGGCAAGAGAACGGCGGAATATAGCTTGGTAGACTATGTATGCAGAGGGAAGCGAGGAAGAGGATGCAAGAGAACGCGCAAAGAGCAAAGCACAGAAAGCCTAATGCAACTATATGCAGCAGGGCAAATGGAACAAATCTAGCATGGACTTGGTGAAAGCAGACAAATCAGTATAGTCAAGGAGCTCAACGTGTTAGTTTCACGAAGTGCAAATCTACCTGTGAGTCAAAGATCGCCAGCAGGCAGTGGCCTATGGTTTGTGGGTGTCCGCCGGGCTCGGAGCGAGCGTCAGCGCGGCCGCCAGGCGCGGGGAGGGCAGCTGTAGGAGGTGGCTGCCGGGCTCGGAGCGAGCGCCGACGGGATGCGGTGGCCGCCGCGCTCGGAGTGAGCTACCGCGGTGGGCGAGCGCCGACGAGAGGGTATGATCTGGAAACACCTACTGACTCCTTTTGGTTGGCTGGCCTATTCAAATCCAGCATGAATAGCGTAAAGAAAATGGCAAAAAGAAAATGACAATGTGCATTTCGAGTTTGGATCTGAAATTTTGAGGGGTTGTAGTCACATTCCTTGTGGATGTTCATATTTTTTCCGGAATTTTTTTGCAGCATTTAAGAATTATTTTTCTGAATTTGAAGCACGGGAGTACACCAAGCTTGGGAGCACATGATACTTTCCACAGCACACGCATGGTTCATCCAGCTGCCGCGGCCGACTCCTCCCAAGTACTGCCCGTTGTTGGCTTGCTCACAGCGTGCGCTAGCTTGACGACCCTAGTATCCGTTGCTAGTTTGCCCCTGTAATCAGTCCACGTACCAAAAGGGTCAGATTAAAACAAGAACACACTCACGCGAAGACACCAGAACCAACTGGAGCTGGAAACTTGCAGAAAGGATCTTCAAACAATGAAGAATACAGTCACGCCCCTGGAGGCTCCAAAGACAGCCGCACGCATCTGGCCGCCGCCGCCGCGGTCGACGCTGCGACTCCATCCGTGAGCAGGAGAAGCACCTTGCAGGAATCTGCACTGTGTGAGACGCAATGGAAGCCACTACGAACGGAGGCAGTGTTGGAAATATGCCCTAGAGGCAATAATAAATTAGTTATTATTATATTTCCTTGTTCATGATAATCGTTTATTATTCATGCTATAATTGTATTGACCGGAAACAGCAATACATGTGTGGATACATAGACAACACCATGTCCCTAGTAAGCCTCTAGTTGACTAGCTCGTTGATCAATAGATGGTTACGGTTTCACGACCATGGACATTGGATGTCATTGATAACGGGATCACATCATTAGGAGAATGATGTGATGGACAAGACAATCCTAAGCCTAGCACAAAGATCGTGTAGTTCAGTATGCTAAAGCTTTTCTAATGTCAAGTATCTTTTCCTTAGACCATGAGATTGTGCAACTCCGGATACCGTAGGAATGCTTTGGGTGTATCAAGCGTCTGGCGAAGCGGGTGGCTATAAAGGTGCATTACAGGTATCTCCGAAAGTGTCATTGGGTTGGCACGAATCAAGGCTGGGATTTGTCACTCCGGTTGACGGAGAGGTATCTCTGGGCCCACTCGGTAGGACATCATCATAATGTGCACAATGTGACCAAGGGGTTGATCACGGGATGATGTGTTCGGAGCGAGTAAAGAGACTTGCGGTAACGAGATTGAACAAGGTATCGGGATACCGACGATCGAATCTCGGGCAAGTACAATACCGCTAGACAAAGGGAATTGTATACGGGATCGATTGAGTCCTTGACATCGTGGTTCATCCGATGAGATCATCGTGGAACATGTGGGAGCCAACATGGGTATTCAGATCCGCTGTTGGTTATTGACGGAGAACGTCTCGGTCATGTCTACATGTCTCCCGAACCCGTAGGGTCTACACACTTAAGGTTCGATGGCGCTAGGGTTATAAAGGAAGTTTGTATGTGGTTACCGAATGTTGTTGAGTCCGGATGAGATCCCGGACGTCACGAGGAGTTCGGAATGGTCCGGAGGTAAAGATTTATATATGGGAAGTCTGTTTTGGTCACCGGAAAAATTTGGGGTTTATCGGTAGCGTCTGGGACCACGGGAGGTCCGGGTCCACCAAGTGGGGCCACCAACCCAGAAGGTTGCGTGGGCCAAGTGTGGAGGGAACCAGCCCCAAGGGGCTGGTGCGCCCCACAAGGGGCCCAAGGCGCAAGGGGAGTGGGAGGGGCAAACCCTAGGGAGATGGGCCCTAAGGCCCATCTAGTGGGCGCCTCCTCTCCTCCCTCTTGGCCGCCCCCTTGATCCCATCTAGGGCTGGCCGCCACCCCTAGGGGTGGAAACCCTAGAGGCGCAGCCCTCCCTTCCCCTATATATATGAGGCCACAGGGCTGCCCATAAGACACGAGACTCTCCCTCTTGGTGCAGCCCCGCCCTCCTCCTCCTCCTCTCCCTTGGTGCTTGGCGAAGCCTGCTGGGATGCCACGCTCCTCCATCACCACCACGCCCGTTGTGCTGCTGCTGGATGGAGTCTTCCTCAACCTCTTCCTCTCTCCTTGCTGGATCAAGGCGTGGGAGGCGTCACCGGGCTGTACGTGTGTTGAGCGCGGAGGTGCCGTCCGTTCGGCACTAGGATCTCCGTGATTTGAATCACGACAATACGACTCCTTCAACCCTGTTCTCTTGAACGCTTCCGCTTAGTGATCTACAAGGGTATGTAGATGCACTCTCTTCCCCTCGTGGCTAGTTTCTCCATAGATAGATCTTGGTGGCACGTAGGAAAATTTTGAATTTCTGCTACGTTCCCCAACAGTGGCATCATGAGCTAGGTCTATTGCGTAGATTCTTTGCACGAGTAGAACACAAAGTAGTTGTGGGCGTTGATGTTGTTCAATATGCTTACCGTTACTAGTCCAATCTTGTTTCGACGGTATTGTGGGATGAAGCGGCCCGGACCGACCTTACACGCTCTTCGTGAGGCAGGTTCCACCGGTCGACATGCACTTGGTGCATAAGGTGGCTAGCGGGTGCCGATCTCTCCCACTTTAGTCGGAATGGATTCGATGAAAAGGGTCCTTATGAAGGGTAAATAGCAATTGGCATATCACGTTGTGGTTTTGCGAGGTAAGAAACGTTCTTGCTAGAAACCCATAGCAGCCACGTAAAACATGCAAACAACAATTAGAGGGCGTCTAACTTGTTTTTGCGGGGTATGCTATGTGATGTGATATGGCCAAGAAGAATGTGATGAATGATATGTGATGTATGAGATTGATCATGTTCTTGTAATAGGATTCACGACTTGCATGTCGATGAGTATGACAACGGCGGAGCCATAGGAGTTGTCTTTATTTATTGTATGACCTGCGTGTCATTGAACAACGCCATGTAATTACTTTACTTTATTGCTAACCGGTAGCCATAGTAGTAGAAGTAATAGTTGGCGAGACAACTTCATGAAGACACGATGATGGAGATCATGATGATGGAGATCATGGTGTCATGCGGTGACGATGATGATCATGGAGCCCGAAGATGGAGATCAAAGGAGCAAAATGATATTGGCCATATCATGTCACTATTTGATTGCATGTGATGTTTATCATGATTATGCATCTTGTTTACTTAGAACGACGGTAGTAAATAAGATGATCCCTCATTAAAATTTCAAGAAGTGTTCTCCCCTAACTGTGCACCGTTGCTACAGTTCGTCGCTTCTAAGCACCACGTGTTGATCGGGTGTGATGGATTCTTACGTTCACATACAACGGGTGTAAGACAGATTTACACACGCAATACACTTAGGGTTAACTTGACGAGCCTAGCATGTAAAGACATGGCCTCGGAACACGGAGACCGAAAGGTCGAGCATGAGTCGTATGGTAGATACGATCAACATGAAGATGTTCACCGATGATGACTAGTCCGTCTCACGTGTTGATCGGACACGGCCTAGTTGATTCGGATCATGTAATCACTTAGATGACCATAGGGATGTCTATCTCGAGTGGGAGTTCATAAGATGAACTTAATTATCCTGAACATAGTCAAAGACCTTTTGCAAATTATGTCGAAAGCTCGCGCTTTAGTTCCTTTGTTTAGATATGTTCCTAGAGAAAATATAGTTGAAAGTTGAAAGTAGCGATTATGCGGACAAGAGAAAGCTTATGTCCTTAATGCACGCTCGGTGTGCTCAACCCCAAGCGTCGTGCTGTGGATGTTGCGAACATCGGACATACGTCTTGATAACTACGTGATAGTTCAGTTAAACGGTTTAGAGTTGAGGCATGAAAGATGTTTTTCGAAATGTCGCGGAACATATGAGATGTTTCGAGGGCTGAAATTAGGATTTCAGGCTAGTGCCCACGTCAAGAGGTATGAGACCTCCGACGATTTTCTTAGCCTGCAAACTAAGGGAGAAAAGCTCAATCGTTGAGCTTGTACTCAGATTGTCTGAGTGCAACGATCACTTGAATCGAGTGGGAGTTAATCTTCCTGATGAGATAGTGATGTTTCTCCAAAGTTATTACCACCAAGCTGCTAGAGCTTCGTGATGAACTATAACATATCAGGGATAGATATGATGATCCTTGAGGTATTCACGATGTTTGACACATGAAAGTAGAAATCAAGAAGGAGCATCAATTTTTGATGGTTGGTGAAACCACTAGTTTCAAGAAGGGTAAGGGCAAGAAGGATACTTCATGAAACGACAAATCAGCTGCTGCTCTAGTGAAGAAACCCAAGGTTGAACCCAAACCGAGACTAAGTGCTTACGTAATAAGGGAACAGACATCGGAGCAGAACCACCCTAGATACTTGGTAGATGAGAAGGCTGGCAAGGTCGATAGAAGTATATTGGATATACATTATGTTAATGTGTACTTTACTAGTACTCCTAGTAGCACCAGGGTATTGGATACCGGTTCGGTTGCTAAGTGTTAGTAACTCGAAATAAAAGAGCTACGGAATAAACGGAGACTAGCTAAAGGAGAGCTGACGATATGTGTTGGAAGTGTTTCCAATTTGATGTGATCAAAACATCGCACACTCCTTCTACCATCAAGATTAGTATTAAACCAGAATTATTGTCATTTGGTGTTTGCGTTGAGCATAGACATGATTGGATTATGTCTATCGTAATACGGTTATTCATTTAAGGAGAATAATGGTTACTCTATTTATTTGAATAATACCTTCAATTGTCTTGCACCTAAAATGAATGGTTTATTGAATCTTGATCGTAGTGATACACATGTTCATGCCAAAAGATATAAGATAGTAATGATAGTACCACTTACTTGTGGCCTTCGCCATGTAAGTCATATTGGTGTAAAAGCATGAAGAAGCTCCATGTTGATGGATCTTTGGACTCACTCGTTTTGAAAAGTTTGAGACATGCGAACCATGTCTATTGGTACATACGCATGAAGAAACTCCATGCAGATGGATCGTTTGGACTCACTTGATTTTGAATCACTTGAGATATGCAAATCATACCACATGGGCAAGATGGTGAAAAAGCCTCGGTTTGATAAGATGGAACAAGATAGCAACTTGTTGGAAGTAACACATTTTGATGTGTGCAGTCCAATGAGTCTTTGAGGCATCTGATGAATATCGTTATGTTCTTACTTCACAGATGATTTGAGTAGATGTTGAGTATATTTACTTGATGAAACACAAGTCTGAATTATTGAATGGTTCAAGTAATTTCAGAGTGAAGTTGAAGATCATCGTGACAAAAGGATAAAATGTCTATGATATGATCATAGAGATGAGTATCTGAGTTCTGAGCTTTGCACATAATTGAGACATTGTGGAAATTGTTTCACAACTAATACCGCCTGGAACACCATAGTGTGATGGTGTGTCCGAACATCATAGTTGCACCCTATTGGATATGGTGCGTACCTTGATGTCTCTTATCGAATTACCACTATCGTTCATGGGTTAGGCATTAGAGACAACCGCACTCACTTTAATAGGGCACCACGTAATTCCGTTGAGATGACACCGTATGAACTATGGTTTAGAGAAACCTAAGCTGTCATTTCTTAAAGGTTTGGGGCTGCGACGCTTATGTGGAAAAGTTTCAGGTTGATAAGCTCGAACCCAAAGCGGACAAAATGCATCTTCATAGGACACCCAAAACGGTTGGGTATACCTCCTAATTCAGATCCGAAAGCAATAGGGATTGTTTCTTGAATCGGGTCCTTTCTCGAGGAAAAGTTCGTCTCGAAAAGTTGAGTGGGAGGATTGTGGAGACTTGATGAGGTCATTGAACCGTCACTTCAACAAGTGTGTAGCAGGGCACAGGAAGTTGTTCCCGTGGCACCTACACCAATTGAAGTAGAAGCTTATGATAGTGATCATGAAGTTTCGGATCAAGTCACTGACGTACCTCGTAGGGTGACAAGGATGCGTACTACTTTAGAGTGGTACAGTAATCATGTCTTGAAGGTCATGTTGCTAGACAACAATGAACCTACGAGCTATGGAGAAGCGATGGTGGGCCCAAATTCCGACAAATGGTTAGAAACCATGAAATCCGAGGTAGGATCCATGTATCATAACAAAGCATGGACTTTGGTGGACTTGCCCGATGATCGGCAAGCCATTGAAATAAATGGGTCTTTAAGAAGAAGACGGACATGGACGGTAATGTCACCTTCTATGAAGCTCGACTTGTGGCAAAGAGTTTTTCACAAGTTCAAGGAGTTGACTACGATGAGATTTTCTCATCCGTAGCGATGCTTAAGTCCGTCGGAATCATGTTAGCACAAGCTGCATTTATGAAATCTGGCAGATGGATGTCAAGACGAGTTTCCTTACCTTTACGTAAGGAAAGGTTGTATGTGATACAATCAGAAAAGTTTTGTCGATCCTAAGGATGCTAAAGGTATGCTAGCTCAGTGATCCTTCTAAGGACTGGAGTAAGCATCTCGGAGTTGGAATGTGCGCTTTGATGAGATGATCAAAGATTTTGGGTTTATACAAAGTTTATGAGAAACTTGTATTTCCAAAGAAGTGAGTGGGAGCACTATAGAATTTCGATGAGTATATGTTGTTGACATATTGATGATCGAAATGATGTAGAATTTCTCGTAAAGCATATAGGGTTAAAGTGTTTTCAAGTGAAAACCTGGATTAAGCTACTTGAACATTGAGCATCAAGATCTATGAGGATAGATCAAAACGCTCAATAGTACTTTCAAATGAGCACATACCTTGACATAATCTTGAAAGTGTTCAAGATGGATCGATCAAAGAAGGAGTTCTTGCACGAGTTGTAAGGTATGAAGTTAAGAGTTAAAAGCTCGACCACGGCAGAAAAGAGAGAAAGGACGAAGGTCGTCCCTATGCTTTAGACGTAGGCTCTATAGTATGCTATCTTGTGTACCTTAGGAAGTGTGCCTTGCCATGAGTCATCAAGGGGTACAAGAATGATCCAGAATGGATCATTGAACAATGTCAAAATTGTCCTTGGAGTAAATAAGGACATGTTTCTCGATTATGGAGGTGATAATGAGTTGGCGTAAAGGGTTACGTCGATGCAAGCTTTAACACCTATCCGAGTGACTCGAGAAGCAAACCGGATACGTATAGTGGAGCAACCATTTGGAATAGCTCCAAGTGGAGCGTGAAAGCAGCATTTACAATATGACATAGAGAATTGCGAAATACGCACGGATCTGAAAGGTTCGGACCGTTGACTAAAACCTCTCTCACAAGAAAAACATGATCAAACCCCGAACTCATTGAGACTTAATCACATGGTGATGTGAACTAGTTTAAGACACTAGTAAACTCTTTGGATGTTGGTCACATGGCGATGTGACCTATCGATGTTAATCACATGGCGATGTGAACTAGATTATTGACTCTAGTGCAAGTGGGAGACTGTTGGAAATATGCCCTAGAGGCAATAATAAATTAGTTATTATTATATTTCCTTGTTCATGATAATCGTTTATTATTCATGCTATAATTGTATTGATCGGAAACAGCAATACATGTGTGGATACATAGACAACACCATGTCCTAGTAAGCCTCTAGTTGACTAGCTCGTTGATCAATAGATGGTTACGGTTTCGACCATGGACATTGGATGTCATTGATAACGGGATCACATCATTAGGAGAATGATGTGATGGACAAGACCCAATCCTAAGCCTAGCACAAAGATCGTGTAGTTAGTATGCTAAAGCTTTTCTAATGTCAAGTATCTTTTCCTTAGACCATGAGATTGTGCAACTCCGGATACCGTAGGAATGCTTTGGGTGTATCAAGCGTCTGGCGTGGCATCGGGTGGCTATAAAGGTGCATTACGGTATCTCCGAAAGTGTCATTGGGTTGTACGAATCAAGGCTGGATTTGTCACTCCGGTTGACGGAGAGGTATCTCTGGGCCCACTCGGTAGGACATCATCATAATGTGCACAATGTGACCAAGGGGTTGATCACGGGATGATGTGTTACGGAGCAGTAAAGAGACTTGCGATGCGAGATTGAACAAGGTATCGGGATACCGACGATCGAATCTCGGGCAAGTACAATACCGCTAGACAAAGGGAATTGTATACGGGATCGATTGAGTCCTTGACATCGTGGTTCATCCGATGAGATCATCGTGGAACATGTAGGAGCCAACATGGGTATCCAGATCCGCTGTTGGTTATTGACCGGAGAACGTCTCGGTCATGTCTACATGTCTCCCGAACCCGTAGGGTCTACACATAAGGTTCGATGGCGCTAGGGTTATAAAGGAAGTTTGTATGTGGTTACGAATGTTGTTGAGTCCGGATGAGATCCCGGACGTCACGAGGAGTTCGGAATGGTCCGGAGGTAAAGATTTATATATGGGAAGTCTGTTTTGGTCACGGAAAAGTTTAGGGGTTTATCGGTAGCGTCTGGGACCACCGGGAGGTCCCGGGTCCACCAAGTGGGGCCACCAACCCCGAGAAGGTTGCGTGGGCCAAGTGTGGGAGGAACCAGCCCCAAGGGGCTGGTGCGCCCCCAAGGGGCCCAGGCGCAAGGGGAGTGGGAGGGCAAACCCTAGGGCAGATGGGCCCTAAGGCCCATCTAGTGGGCGCCTCCTCTCCTCCCTCTTGGCCGCCCCTTGATCCCATCTAGGGCTGGCCGCCACCCCTAGGGGTGGAAACCCTAGAGGCGCAGCCCTCCCTTCCCTATATATATGAGGCCACAGGGCTGCCCATAAGACACGAGACTCTCCTCTTGGTGCAGCCTCGCCCTCCTCCTCCTCCTCTCCCTTGGTGCTTGGCGAAGCCCTGCGGGATTGCCACGCTCCTCCATCACCACCACGCCGTTGTGCTGCTGCTGGATGGAGTCTTCCTCAACCTCTCCCTCTCTCCTTGCTGGATCAAGGCGTGGGAGACGTCACCGGGCTGTACGTGTGTTGAACGCGGAGGTGCCGTCCGTTCGGCACTAGGATCTCCGGTGATTTGAATCATGATGAGTACGACTCCTTCAACCCCGTTCTCTTGAACGCTTCCGCTTAGTGATCTACAAGGGTATGTAGATGCACTCTCTTCCCCTCGTGGCTAGTTTCTCCATAGATAGATCTTGGTGACACGTAGGAAAATTTTGAATTTCTGCTACGTTCCCCAACAGGCAGCAAACTGATGAATGCTATCGGCCGGGAAGACACCCCGCGCTCTACCGCCCTGGATCTCCCTCTCCGGCGAGAAGGGCCACCAGATCCCCCGTCCAGCTAGCTACAAACCGGTCTCCAGAACAGTGGGCATCTGCAAGTCGCGGTGAACCAAACCTTAGCCGCAGCACCTGTACAACTCCTCACAAGCCCATTGGCAGCTCCAGGGCGAGAACCACGGAGGCGGGGACAGGGCCGAAGGACAAAAGGACGATGCCGTCACCGCCGCCTCAACAGCACCGACCAGACCACACAGACCCATAGGCTCCTCGCTGTCGCCAGTGAGACGGGGCAGTAGCGAGGACCACTTTATTGGACGTGATGGCGCTGCCCAACCAACCCCTATCTACACGCCGGCGAAGTCCCGGGGCTCCCCCACGCCTCCTGGCAGCCATCGAAGAGAAGCGGCGAGATTGACGGCGGAAGAACCAAAATCGCCTCCCGGTCACTCCCTCGACTGAGCGGAGAGGATAATGATGTTTCTCCATAAGTGAGGCGGGTTGCCTCCAGTGCGTTGGATAGAGATCCGATGGTCTAAAATGCTGGAGGGCACATCATCACCACCAACCGAGACCAAATTTGTTGTATCATGGCGGATAGTGATAATTTGAACAATGTGAAGGTCGATAGATAGTTGCACAGGCATGCATTTGCCACGGATCTCCCGTGGAAATCTCAGGTTCAAGCCCAACAAAACTGCAAAAAATTGATAAGATCGTCTTCTGGTTCCTGCTTGCTAGCTTACTATGTACACATTTGAGAGTTGTCTCAGCTCATAGAAAATTTAGATACTAATTATATGGTGAAGCAAATGATTTGACTTGAGCAAACTCTTTTATTTACTCCCGTCTAATTTACCATCAGTATCGGATGTTGTTCCTATCATCGGTGCTAGCCGTAAAGTCCAATGCATATGTTGGTGAGCTCTGTATGTCAAACACCCGGAAGATAGTAGAAGCTATTTTGTACTCGTAGCAGGCAAGTTGTTTTTGACTTTATGTAAAGCAACTTGTGATATTTCTAAAAAGTAAGGTCATGTAGGCACATGGAGCGCTACATTTTGGTCATTTTCTACTCAACTGTAGAGTTTTATTGCAGTATCATAATTTTCATATCTCAGAAAAGTGCATGGTTTTTATATTAATAGTAAAGTGCATGTCAGTACCACCTAAAGGAAAATTTTCAAGAAAATTGTTCTTTCTTGATGGTAATCATTTTCATACAAACTACAATGGTTGCTTGTCCTTTTGGTTTTTGCATGGTGTATGTTCTAGAACCTCTATGAAATAATGAATGTTGTTGAATTCCTACTGTTTCGTTATGATTTTGAAGCTTTTATTGTTGGGTTCCTTTAGGTTAATAGTATGCTCGTGATGAAACTTTTTGTGGAGATACATTTTTGATATACAACTTTACTTGATTCCTAATCCATGTGGAAATGTCATTAGCATACATGATACTTTACGCATACCATACACTGTTCTTTCACAACAATTGATTAGTTTCTAAATTTTAATCTTCTTTTGGTTCAGGTTACAGAATTACATGAGGATGTAGGATGAAGCCATCCTTAGAAGAATTGTCTAAAGAACAGAAAAGTAGTAATACCATGTCTTCTTCAAGTCCAAATCAGCATTGCAACGCGCTGACTCATGTATGGCACGTGTTCCTTATTGGAACTTTTGATAATTAGGAGAAGTCTTATTTTAAATATGTGTCCATGTGTTGTAGTGAATTTGTAGAACGCAAGTCACCATAAGTCGATATGTGTAGCACAATAAAACAAAAGAAGTTTAACTAAGGGGATCATGTTAACGTTCAAAAAGAATCCAACGACGAGAGGGCCCCAGGGCGATGTGGTTCGAATGGGCCAAAAATCCACCAAGTATTAAGTGTATGTAATTAGAAAAAAAAGGCCGGTAGCTGAAAGAAAAATAATTTGATTATGAGTTGAGATTTTTTATTATACTTGCTTAAATATTGTGCAAACGACAACATTTTTGATATTGTGCAAGAATAACTAAGCGCATCAAGTAGATCTTAATTCATAACAGATTATTTGTTGGATCGTCGTTCTTTATATAAATCATCAAATTATTTTCTCGATCTTTTCTATACATGTGAAATTTAACATGCGTTATATTTATATATAACTCTAGCAAAATATTTTAAAAGCCCGTGGCAACGCACAGGCATTCTACTAGTAATAGTAGAGATAGAGATACACCGTCCGACGGAGTTTGAAAAATACATTCAACAATAATGAAAAGGGATGTCTGCAAGACTGCAAACGCCTCGTCATGCAATGCTTTGAAGATCGCAATAATCACTCACCGTAGCTATGAGATCTAGAACCCGCTGAAAGAACATCGGTTGAGGCATCATCCAACCAATGGCGGAGCTTGAAGCTCATTGATGGAATGAGCAGGCTGGGCGGGCCAAACAAAAAGAAAGGGCCCGTGGGCTGGTTTTCCAAGTTCCAGAAGTAAAAAAAATAAGTCCAAAAATTTGTAAATACTGGGCGGATGAAAGTGCGTTATATCGACTAGAGGGGGGGTGAATAGGCGATTTTTATGAATTCTTTATTGAGGAATTTGCCGGTGACGAAATTCCTTGGCGAAGAATACTTGCAGCGGAATAAGTACTCAAAAGTAAACATAACAGAAGACAAGCATAGTCATCATGACGAAATGAAGACAAGCACAGAGTACTGAAAGCGTAAACACAGGATAATATAAGAGAAGACAAACAGACTGAAGAAATTGAACTAAGGAAATTGAAAAAGTCTTCAGTCAAAGTCTTCAAACACAAATATGACAAGCACACAACACTGTAATGAGGAAATGAAAGCGTTGAGGAAATAGAACCAGTTGGCTTGGTGAAGACAATGATTTGGTAGACCAGTTCCAACTGTTGTCTCAGTTGTACGTCTGGTTAGGGCGGCTAGGTATTTAAACCTGAGGACACACAGTCCCGGACACCTAGTCCTGAACACGCAGTCCAGGACACTTAGTCCTCACCGTATTCCCCTTGAGCTAAGGTCACACAGACCTCGCCCAATCACTCGTGGTAAGTCTTCAGGTGACTTCCGAACCTTCACAAACTCGGTCACTCGGTGATCCACAATTCCTCTTGGATGCTCTAGACCATGACGCCTAACCGTCTGGAAGAAGCACAGTCTTCAAAGGTAACAAGCATTGGATTCACGCAGGATCAATCTCTTCAGTGATGCTCAATCACTTTGGGTTTGTAGGTGTTTGGTTTTTGGGTTTTTCCTCACTCGATGATTTTCGCTCAAAGTCCTCAGAGGATGGGTTGCTCTCAAATAACAAGTGTCAAGTTCTCTCGGAGTAGCCAACCAGCTAGTGGTTGTAGGGGGCAGCTATTTATAGCCTAGGGAGCAGCCCGACATGATAAGACATAAATGCCCTTTAATGATATGACCGTTAGGTGGATAAGATATTTTGGGACAGCTGGCGCGTAGCACAACAGCGGTCGAAAAATTGACGTTCAAATTCCTCAGGGCTATCATGTTCCTCACTGTGTAGGCAATCCACACTGGCGAATTCCTAACTCCTCAATCAGAACAAATTCCTCAGAGACCAGAAGAACTTCGTCTCTGTCACTGAAGAATATAACTGAACTGTATGAGGTTTCCAATGGCTTCACTCGAAGGGATTGGTAGGTGTAGGATTTTGAGTTGAGCATCACATGGAAAATTTTCCTTAGTATTTCCTCGACCCCTTTAACAGTACGGTGTTTCCTATGACTCAAGAAAGAGAAAATGAAACTACGAAAACAAAAGTCTTCACGCTTCATGTTCCTCAAATGAATATCAAGTCTTCAAGGTCACACTAATTTTTTCACTTTCAAAGTCTTCAGAAAGTCTTCAGAAATCCAAAGTCTTCAGCCGAAGAACTTCATTTTTAAGGGTCGACTTTCTCTGTAAATATCAAACTCCTCATAGACTTATAGACCTGTGTACACTCATAAACGCATTAGTCCCTTAACCTATAAGTCTTCAATACACCAAAATCACTAAGGGGCACTAGATGCACTCACAGCGGACCACGGCCTATTCGGTCTTTCCATAGCTCCACTGGTGCATCCAACATAATGCAGGCTTGTAATCCTTCACCATCAATCCAGAGGGTTCGAGAAACCGGGTCTTTGCCTCCCATTGCTTGACACACCTACTACCAAGAACCGAAGAGGGTCTGCCAGTTGCGTGAAGAACCCTAAGCGCTGGGGCGTAGTGAGACATCTAATAGCTTTTCAATTGTTAAGACACGTATCAAAATCGATGCCAAAGCTTTGATACATTGTTCATTGCTAGTGTGCCCGCGGTTCCCATTCATTCCTGGTGGCACGTATAGTGTTTTAAGAGGTCAAATTGGCCAAACCAGTACCGCAATATCATCGACTGGAGCAACCTGCTATGATCAAATGATTATTATCCCTTGCGCTGGCTAAATTCCATGAAATTTGGCAACGATTACCGTCAGGTAAACGCGGACATATAATTAAAATCAGAAACAAAACAGGAGAAAACTTTGCTGGAGATAACCACACGCTAGGTATTATTTCTCTTGCTCTGCTTCAACTGCGGAGATATTTGGACCATGTATGTACACAGGTGTTCTAGCCAGTGCTCATCTGGAAAATGCCCATGTGAGTTTCAGGCACATACGTTCCTTACATAAAGACTCATCCCTCTGCAAGAGTTTCTGTCACGACTCCATCCTTTCCTTGCTATCCAGAAGATGCAAATGCTGTGTCTGCTTGATCCTGCCTCACAGCATCGCATCGCAGTACAGGGCCACATGGCATGAGCCCAACATGCTACTGCGGCGGCGCAAGGGCCGCGAGCAACTCACGGAGAGCCTGAGCAGTGTCGTTGTAGCACATCTTCACGACGGGGACGCTTCGGCTCGTCACTGCATCGCCCAGCTGCCATTTGTGCAGGATCAGTTTTATGTCAAAAGCATCAAACACGTCCACAAAATAAACAAACAAACTGAACAGACCACTTCTGTGTCGTTCTACAACTTAATTCTGCACGCAAGGACTCAACTACAGAAGTTTGAGATTTTGTATGTTTTCATCATGACCAGTTTGCCGCATTGCTAGTTGAGCGATCTGAACAAAATGCAATCGCATTTATTGCATGATCTGAGTGAAGAACCATACAAACTTGGTAAAGGGGCACCAGCATCTGCGATTGAGACATATTGAAGATCTTATTGGTACCTCATGATATGGGAAATCGAGGCTGAGAAGGTTCTCTAACTCTCAAGAGTCAAGAGTACTATTCTCATGTACTTTTACTCACAGTTAGAACTTACTAACAGTGGAACCAGTGATTCGTAAATATGACATAAACATGCCAAAACAAGGGTAATTTAAAGCAGTTTAGCTTCCCATGGACACTGGTTATCAGAGTTCAGAAACAGCATCGACATTGAAAAATTTCTGAATTTGCTACATGATATATAAGAAGGAAATTCTTACACAGTTAAGACCACTACAATGATTGCCAAAAGAAAAGGACCACTACCATGTGTGTGGTGAGAAATAGATCGTATTTGTTTCTAAGATTGACTCATAGGTGTGCCTAATATAATAAATCTTAGTAAGTGCACACCTGGCAGGTGCCTCGATAAGAAATTTGTAAAATAAGTGTCGTGCGCTGTATTTTCAAGTAAATCATCTTGGTTTGCTTGCAAGAAAATCTACCGAAATTTAAGGGAGAAGACAACAATCAATCACCTCATCCGTGCAGTAGAAGAATTTGTTGGCGAGAAGGGTGAGCGCCTTCCTGCGCTCATCGTTCTCACTTCGGGAGATCACACGGCTCAGATCAATGTACAAGAAGGTCGCCTTCAGCCGGAGGTCCCTCCAGACCAAGTCCCATGAGTCATCGTCCAGATCAGTCACCAGATCCTCCTCCATCGACAGAAGTTGGCCGGCGCAGCTCTTGATCCGGCAAACGCACCCCTTGAGCTCCATCCCTTCATCCATTGCTGCTTCTGTGTCCTTTGCCCCTGCTTGCATATGACAAAATATCAGAGCCAATGATGTGGATGTATTTATGGGAAGGCAAAAAGAAACTGATTCTTGGAGCATGTCTAGAAGCAACAGATGTCAGCATGTGCATCACAGGAAAGAGGCCATGTAATGCAGCAAGGGCAAAGTGGTCAGTGCAAATTCGGCTACCTTGTCTATCTTCAGATATCATCAAGGAAGGTGGCAGCACAAGAAGCTACCACGAATTGCCCCAAGGAAAACATGCATATATGATAGAGATAATCACAAGTGTTACCCTTTTTTTCGGCGAGAAACCGTCACCCTTTGCAACCATAAGAATTCAGAGGGCAAGGAGAAGGTCAGAAACTTGGGAAATGAGATAGGGGGACATTATAGTGTGCCAATATAGACTACGGAAACTAAGTAATAAACTTGGGCTTCTGTTATTTATTTCAGAAAATTATAAAGAATGGAGTACAAAAGTATATAATGACAAAATAGATATGCAAACAAATATCGTAGTACAAGTTTGATATTTCAGAAATGACGTATTTATCACCCATGAATTCCCTAATAAATGACCATTCTTTCAACCCTCTATTTTGAACTTTTAAATATCATCTATCCGCTGTTTGACAACAACGTCGGATCGTTACTTTCAAAGTTTCTCAACAAAACATCTTGGATTCAGTACTGTTTCCCCTTCAATACTGTTTTTCTTAATTATTTTGGTACATACTTTAAGTGTCAGAAAGTTTGGATTAGTTGACCCCACAGCCACAGGGTTTTGGTTCTAGCTCGGCCACTGTCTGTATGACTATGACATCATGAAAATGACAGTCTCACCTGCTTATCAAACGTGGAACGTGGGTGGAAAGCACAAATCTTTACTCTAAACTCTAAAGTAGTTTGCGCGAACTGACAGTAACATTCTCAGTGGGAGGTGCAGTGTAATATGTTTCAAATGCTAAGCAAGTAGTCAAAAGGAGAAGAGTTTGGTAATGTCAATGAGGGGGGCCACGGAAAGGTAAAGCGCACGAATTAGCTTACTAAGTAAGTACTACTAGAAACAGGGAATGGATCAAACTGTTGTAGTTAAAAGATCAATACGACAATCAGATATTCAGATTAAACGCGTCTACTAACTCTCCATTTGACAATTCATTCCTTCAGAGTTCTTTTGAACCTCGACAAAACATCTTGGATTTATAACTGAAATAAAACAAAAGGTTGACTGACGGAAGTTGGAAATCGCTACGACTTTTCTCGCAGAACAAAAGGGACCATTCCTAGCAGAGAAGAAAGAATCTCAACGGGACGAAAAGGAGCGGCATGAATGAACTCAACCCAATCGATCGAGCGAGTCTGATCGAACAGGATCAGGATCGGCCGATCGGATTCAGCTTGTTCCAGATCACGGCGAGAGAGAAGCAAACGAAACGGCATTAGAGGCGAAGCAACCAACATAGATTCCCTTCCCCCCAACAGTGGCTCCACTTACCAGGAACCAAATCAGGCTCTTCTCAGTTCCCCTCTCCCCTCCTCTCCTTCCCCGATAAATGCCAAGAGACTGGGTGGGTTAAACGGATGACCCCACAAGAAGGAAAATAAAAAGATCTTCAAAAGATGTGGAAGGGGGTGAATTCTTGCATGATGAAGGGGAAATAAGGCGAGGAAGCTGGCTGTTCTAAACGGAAGACGCCTCAAAAATGTAAAAAAAAATTGGCCCCTTATTTGTCCCTAAATTTAAGGCTCAAACGATAATCGAGGTTAAATAAATGGGGGGAATTTGGAGCAGCAACGCCTGCTCTGCTTCCGCCGCTGTTCCCGTCCCACTCTGTCAGCCCCTCATCCATTGCGAATCGAGCGATTAAATTAAATCCCAGCTGGTAATGTCAATTAGGTGCAGTGCAGGAATAAGCAGCGAGGTGCGGAGAAACAAGGAGCGTGCGTGGCGTACCTCGACCTCGACGGCGTCGGTGGAAGAGGAGGGAGGGGAGGGGGCTCCTCTCCTGCCGCGCGGTCTCCTAGGCACCAATACTGAGAGAGAGAAAGACCACGATCTAGTACGACGGGAAGGACGACGAGCTTTATGTTGGGCGTCAGTTTTATTATACTCCTATATGCTACCCTGCGTACTGTATCTGGTGGGCACGGCCAAAGTCCCTAGCTAGGACCGATTATCTGTGAGAGGTGGCGATGCGAAGCCTCCCCAGTCCCCATGCATTTGTCACTGTCCCGGTTTGGGTGTCGATGGGGGGCACGGACACGTCTTGTAACCGTTGCAAAGTGTGGAATCCATCTTCAGATGATTATTTTTCTTTTCGAAACGGAGGTAAAAATTATGCCTCATCTTATCGGTTTAACAAGTCGACAAAGCGGTGAGAAGCCTCTAGACTACTCCCGCGGGATAAGTGACCGTCCATCATCGTCCAAAACGCGGCTTTATTTTTAAAATCTTACTCGTTATGGCATTTGGCATGGAGGAGACATTCCTAACCACGCTCACATTTCTCTCGTTCCTAATTTCCGACGGAACCAACATGATGAGGGAAATGATCCCCTTCCTCGGATTTCCGTTGATGTTGACGAGGGAGTGCCACCAATCTTGAACTGGATCGAGATTGTTCTAATCATGAGTGTGCAGCTCAAGAAGCCCAAGCCATACCCTAAGCTCATTCCAAATAATGCCTCATGAAGAATATGCGCCTGTATTTTCAATTCTCTTTTCCACAAGTGGCACAATTAGGCCACCACCACCCCTCCGGTGTTGCAAGCGGTAAGTCGTTTACACTCGGTCTTGGAAGATGAACCACACAAAGATTAATGTCTTGGAGGAGCCCAGTTACACCACACGGTCCTCTTCATCAGTGAGGAGTTCGAGGGCTCAAGATGCTTGTGGTATGCAAAAGATGGCAAGTTCACTCGAGGTGTTGAGGTGCCAAAAATTAGTACCCTAAGTGATAATGTGTACTTCATGTAGATTGAACCATAACTCAAAGAAAAATCAATGATGTGTTGCACCGTGAGGCATAGATTTATAATAATGTTGGCAATCCAAACCTCCTTCTCAAATGGCGTTCTAAATGGTTAGATATTTTCTCTTCGAAATTGCGGAGTTATATCTTTTGTCTTATGCCCCCAAGCCACAACAAGAGCCGGACGGGAGCAGTTTCATCGTTGCCAATTGAGCACGGTGCTTTAATAAAATAGGACCACGTCATGGTCATCACAAGGGTGTCCACAAACCACCCAAGTAAAATGGATGGGAGGGGGTCTCCCCGCCTTTGCACTGAACTTTTCGGCATGGGTTCAACGACGTCAAAAAGGGTGGACCGATGTGGCGCACGATAGCACAGAAAACGTAAGGTGATGACTTTCATCATCGTGCTTATCTCTTGAGAAATTTGAAATGAGCGTAGTGTGAGGGTCTTCAACAACATATCTATGTCCTCTTCCCATCATCATCTCGAAAATCCGCAATGAGGTGCGCAACTAGGTGTCGGTGGGGGCGACATATTTGTGAATATTATGCCGAGAAGTAGGCTTTTAAATTTTGGTCTTCGGGCTATAAGACATATTTAAACACTCTCTTAATTAATGATGCGGGTAATCTTTTGCCCTTTTCATAAAAAGGGCAATTTTACCATGGCCAATGGAGATCACGGTTATTTGATAAAACATGTCCATGTCATGGTCACCACAAGGGTGTCCAAGACCTACCCATTCATAAGGGGGTCTTCCAACTTCGTGGCAAACTCTTGATATGGTTTTAATGACATCAAAAGTTGATGTACCGGCGTGGTGCACGACAACACAGCTGGCGTGTCACATCATGCTTGTCTGTGTTGAATTATAGATGGGCCTTGGGCTCATATAAACAATAATTCCTGGTTAATCTCTAAGGCTCATGTAGGTGCATGCAAGGTGGTGAGAAGTTTAGTACCACTTCACAAGTGGAGGAGAGTTGAGACACGTTTATAAGGGTTTCTCATCCATGTGCTATTGGGAGCTTGAGAAGAGGAGTGTGTTGGGAAACTTAGCAGAAGACAAAAAATTGCGCCTACGCAGACCCAAGATCAATACGAAGATGCATGATGGGTTGTGTCACGGTCATTACCGTGTTGGGGATCGTTGCAGAAATTAAAATTTTCTACGCATCACCAAGATCAATCTATGGAGTGTTCTAGCAACGAGAGGGATAGGAGTGCATCTACATACCCTTGTAGATCATGGCGGAAGCGTTCAAGTGAGCAGGGTTGATGGAGTCGTACTCGTCGTGATCCAAATCACCGATGACCGAGTGCCGAGCAGACGGCACCTCCGCGTTCAACACACGTGACGGTTGGGAAGGCGTCTCCTCCTTCTTGATCCAGCAAGGGGTAAGAGAGGTTGATGGAGATCCAGCAGACGACGGCATGGTGGTGGATCGTGGGGATCTCGGCGAGGCTTCGCCAAGCTCTACGGAGGAGGAGGAGGTGTTGGAGAGGGGCGCCGGGGCTAGGTGCGGCTGCCCTCCCTCCCCCACTATATAGGGCCCCTAGGGGGCGCCGGCCCTAGGAGATCCAATCTCCAAGGGGGGCGGCGGCCAAGGGGGTGGCTTGCCCCCCAAGCCAAGTGGGGCGCCCCCCACCCCTAGGGTTCCCAACCCTAGGCGCAGGGGGAGGCCCAAGGGGGGCGCACCAGCCCATCAGGGGCTGGTTCCCTTCCCCACTTCAGCCCATGGGGCCCTCCGGGATAGGTGGCCCCACCCAGTGGACCCCCGGGACCCTTTCGGTGGTCTCGGTACAATACCGGTGACCCCCGAAACTTTCCCGATGGCCGAAAACTGACTTCCTATATATAATTCTTCACCTCCGGACCATTCCGGAACTCCTCATAAGGTCCGGGATCTTATCCGGGACTCCGAACAACTTTCGGGTTACCGCATACTAATATCTCTACAACCCTAGCGTCACCGAACCTTAAGTGTGTAGACCCTACGGGTTCGGGAGACATGCAGACATGACCGAGACGACTCTCCGGCCAATAACCAACAACGGGATCTGGATACCCATGTTGGCTCCCACATGCTCCTCGATGATCTCATCGAATGAACCACGATGTCGAGGATTCAATCAATCCGGTATACAATTCCCTTTGTCAATCGGTACTTTACTTGCCCGAGATTCGATCGTCGGTATCCCAATACCTCGTTTAATCTCGTTACTGGCAAGTCACTTTACTCGTATCGTAATGCATGATCCCGTGACCATACACTTGGTCACATTGAGCTCATTATGATGATGCATTACCGAGTGGGCCCAGAGATACCTCTCCGTCATACGGAGTGACAAATCCCAGTCTCGATTCGTGCCAACCCAACAGACACTTTCAGAGATACTCGTAGTGCACCTTTATAATCACCCAGTTACGTTGTGACGTTTGGCACACCCAAAGCACTCCTACCGTATCCGGGAGTTGCACAATCTCATGGTCTAAGGAAATGATACTTGACATTTGGAAAAGCTCTAGCAAAACGAACTACGATCTTGTGCTATGCTTAGGATTGGGTCTTGTCCATCACATCATTCTCCTAATGATGTGATCCGTTATCAATGACATCCAATGTCCATAGTCGAAACCATGACTATCTGTTGATCAACGAGGTAGTCAACTAGAGGCTCACTAGGGACATGTTGTGGTCTATGTATTCACACATGTATTACGATTTCCAGATAACACAATTATAGCATGAATAATAGACAATTATCATGAACAAAGAAATATAATAATAACCATTTTATTATTGCCTCTAGGGCATATTTCCAACAGTCTCCCACTTGCACTAGAGTCACTAATCTAGTTATATTGTGATGAATCAAACACCCATAGAGTTCTGGTGTTGATCATGTTTTGCTCTAGGGAGAGGTTTAGTCAACGGATGTGCGACATTCAGGTCCGTATGTACTTTACAAATATCAATGTCTCCATCTTGAACATTTTCACGAATGGAATTGAAGCGACGCTTGATGTGCTCGGTCTTCTTGTGAAACACAGGCTCCTTGGCTAGTGCAATAGCTCCGGTGTTGTCACAGAAGAGTGTGATCGGCCCCGACGCATTGGGTATGACTCTAGGTCGGTGATGAACTCCTTCACCTAGATTGCTTCATCGCGCCTCCGAGGCTGCCATGTACTCCACTTCACATGTAGATCCTGCCACGACGCTTTGCTTGCAAGCTGCACCAGGTTCTTGCCCCACCATTCAAAATAAACACGTATCCGGCTTGTGACTTAGAGTCATCCAGATCGTGTCGAAGCTAGCATCGACGTAACCCTTCTGACGAGCTCTTCGTCACCTCCATACACGAAACATGTCCTTAGTCCTTTTCGGGTAATTCAGGATATTCTTGACCGCTGTCCGGTGTTCCATGCGGGATTACTTTGGTGCCTTCCTACCAAACTTACGACAAGGTTTACATCAGGTGCGGTACACTGCATGGCATACATAATAGACCCTATGGCGAGGCATAGGGACGACGCTCATCTTTTCTCTATCTTACGTCGTGGTCGGGCATTGAGCCGTGCTCAATCGCACACCTTGCAATCTGAGCAAGAACCCTTCTTGGACTGATCCATATTGAACTTCTTCAATATCTTGTCAAGGTACGTGCTTTGTGAAAGACCAATGAGGCGTCTCGATCTATCTCTATAGATCTTGATGCCTAATATATAAGCAGCTTCTCCAAGGTCCTTCATTGAAAACACTTGTTCAAGTAGGCCTTTATGCTTTCCAAGAATTCTATATCATTTCCCATCAACAATATGTCATCCACATATAATATGAGAAATGCTACTGAGCTCCACTCACTTTCTTGTAAACACGAGGCTTCTCCATAAGTCATGTAAACCAAACGCTTTGACCATCTCATCAAATCGAATGTTCCAACTCCGAGATGCTTGCACCAGCCCATAGATTGAGTGTTGGAGCTTGCACACCTTGTTAGCATTCTCAGGATCGACAAAACCTTCCGGCTGCATCATATACAATTCTTCCTTAAGAAAACCGTTAAGGAATGCCGTTTTGATGTCCATTTGCCATATCTCATAATCATAGAATGCATCAATTGCTAACATGATTCAGATTGACTTCAGCTTCGCTACGGGTGAGAAAGTCTCATCGTAGTCAACCCCTTGAACTTGTCGATAACCCTTACCGACAAGTCGAGCCTTATAGATGGTCACATTACCATCCGCGTCTATCTTCTTCTTAAAGATCCATTTATTTTCTATGGCTCGTTGATCATCGGGCAAGTCAGTCAAAGTCCATACTTCGTTTTCATACATGGATCCTATCTCGGATTTCATGGCTTCTAGCCATTTGTCGGAATCTGGGTCCGCCATCGCTTCTTCATAGTTCGAAGGTTCACCGTTGTCTAACAACATGATTTCCAAGACAGGGTTGCCGTACCACTCAGTGCGGGCGTGTCCTTGTGGACCTCGAAGTTCGATGAGGAGCTTGATCCGAAGTACCTTGATCATCATCATTAACCTCCTCTCTAGTCGGTGCAGGCACCATAGGAACATCTTCCTGAGCTGCGCTACTTTCAAGAGGTAGTACTTCATCAAGTTCCACTTTCCTCCCACTTACTTCTTTCGAGAGAAACTCTTTCTCCAGAAAGGACCCGTTCTTGGCAACAAAGATCTTGCCTTCGGATCTGAGGTAGAAGGTATACCCAATGGTTTCCTTAGGGTATCCTATGAAGACGCATTTTTCCGACTTGGGTTCGAGCTTTTCAGGTTGAAGTTTCTTGACATAAGCATCGCATCCCCAAACTTTTAGAAACGACAGCTTAGGTTTCTTCCCAAACCATAATTCATAAGGTGTCGTCTCAACGGATTTAGACGGTGCCATAAACCATAATTCATAAAGTGAATGCAGCTGTCTCTAGAGCGTATCCCCAAAATGATAGCGGTAAATCGGTGAGTGACATCATAGATCGCACCATATCCAATAGAGTGCGATTACGACGTTCGGACACACCGTTACGCTGAGGCGTTCCAGGCGGCATGAGTTGTGAAATGATTCCACATTTCTTTAAGTGTGTGCCAAATTCATGACTCAAATATTCCCCTCCACGATCTGATCGTAAGAACTTTATTTTCCTGTCACGTTGATTCTCAACCTCACTTTGAAATTCCTTGAACTTTTCAAAGGTCTCAGACTTGTGTTTCATTAAGTAAACATACCCATATCTACTCAAGTCATCAGTGAGAGTGAGAACATAACGATAGCCACCGCGAGCCTCAACACTCATTGGACTGCACACATCAGTATGTATGATTCCCAATAAGTTGGTTGCTCGCTCCATTGTTCTGGAGAACGGAGTCTTGGTCATTTTACCCATGAGGCATGGTTCACACGTGTCAAATGATTCGTAATCAAGAGACTCCAAAATTCCATCTGCATGGAGCTTCTTCATGCGTTTGACACCTAAGTGACCAAGGCGGCAGTGCCACAAGTATGTGGGACTATCATTATCAACCTTACATCTTTTGGTATTCACACTATGAATATGTGTAACATTACGCTTGAGATTCATTAAGAATAAACCATTCACCAAATGGGCATGACCATAAAACATATCTCTCATATAAATAGAACAACCATTATTCTCGGATTTAAATGAGTAGCCATCTCGAATTAAGCGAGATCCCGATACAATGTTCATGCTCAAAGCTGGCACTAAATAACAATTATTGAGGTTTAAAACTAATCCCGTAGGTAAATGTAGAGGCAGCGTGTCGACGGTGATCACATCGACCTTGGAACCATTCCCGACGCAGATCGTCACCTCGTCCTTCGCCGGTCTCCGCTTATTCCGCAGCTCCTGTTTTGAGTTACAAATATGAGCAACGGCACGGTATCAAATACCGGGAGCTACTACGAGTCTTGGTAAGGTACACATCAATTACATGTATATCACATATACCTTTGGTGTTGCCGGCCTTCTTGTCCGCTAAGTAGGGGCAGTTCCACTTCCAGTGACCACTTCCCTTGCAATAAAAGCACCCAGTCTCAATCTTGGGTCCATTCTTTGGCTTCTTCCGGCAAGAATCGGCTTACGGGCGCGGCAACTCCCTTGCCGTCCTTCTTGAAGTTCTTCTTACCCTTGCCTTTCTTGAACTTAGTGGTTTTATTCACCATCAACACTTGATGTTCCTTTTTGGTCTCCACCTCCGCTGATTTCAACATTGAATATACCTCAAGAATGGTCTTTTCCATCCCCTGCATATTGAAGTTCATCACAAAGCTCTTGTAGCTCGGTGGAAGCGACTGAAGGATCCTGTCAATGACCGCGTCATCCGGAGATTAACTCCCGGTGAGTCGAGACGGTTGTGCAACCCAGACATTTTGAGTATGTGCTCACTGACAGAACTATTTTCCTCCATCTTACAACTGAAGAACTTGTCGGAGACTTCATATCTCTCGACCCGAGCATGAGCTTGGAAAACCATTTTCAGCTCTTCGAACATCTCATATGCTCTGTGTTGCTCAAAACGCTTTTGGAGCCCCGGTTCTAAGCTGTAAAGCATGCCGCACTGAACGAGGGAGTAATCATCCTCACGAGACTGCCAAGCGTTCATAATGTCTTGGCTCTCTAGGATGGGTGCTTCACCTAGCGGTGCTTCTAGGACATAATCTTTCTTGGCAGCTATGAGGATGATCCTCAGGTTCCGGACCCAGTCCGTATAGTTGCTGCCATCATCTTCCAGCTTGGTTTTCTCTAGGAACACGTTGAAGTTGAGGGAAACATTAGCGTGGGCCATTTGATCTACAAGACATATTGTAAAGATTTTAGACTAAGTTCATGATAATTAAGTTCATCTAATCAAATTATTCAATGAACTCCCACTCGATAGACATCCTCTAGTCATCTAAGTGAAACATGATCCGAGTCAACTAGGCCGTGTCCGATCATCACGTGAGACGGACTAGTCAACGTCGGTGAACATCTTCATGTTGATCGTATCTTCTATCGACTCATGCTCGACCTTTCGGTCTTCCGTGTTCGAGGCCATGTGCGTACATGCTAGGCTCGTCAAGTTAACCTAAGTGTATTGCGTGTGTAAATCTGGCTTACACCCGTTGTATTCGAACGTTAGAATCTACACACCCGATCATCACGTGGTGCTTCGAAACAACGAACCTTCGCAACGGTGCACAGTTAGGGGGAACACTTCCTTGAAATTATTGCGAGGGATCATCTTATTTAAGCTACCGTCGTTCTAAGCAAATAAGATGTAAAACATGATAAACATCACATGCAATCAAATAGTGACATGATATGGCCAATATCATTTTGCTCCTTTGATCTCCATCTTCGGGGCGCCATGATCATCTTCGTCACCGGCATGACACCATGATCTCCATCATCATGATCTCCATCATCGTGTCTTCATGAAGTTGTCACGCCAACTATTACTTCTACTTCTAAGGCTAACGTGTTTAGCAATAAAGTAAAGTAATTTACATGGCGTTATTCAATGACACGCAGGTCATACAAAAAATAAAGACAACTCCTAGGGCTCCTGCCGGTTGTCATACTCATCGACATGCAAGTCGTGATTCCTATTACAAGAACATGATCAATCTCATACATCACATATATTTCATTCATCACATCCTTTTGGCCATATCACATCACAAGGCATATGCCGCAAAAACAAGTTAGACGTCCTCTAATTGTTGTTGCAAGTTTTACGTGGCTTCTATAGGTTTCTAGCAAGAGCGTTTCTTACCTCGTAAAACCACAGCGTGATATGCCAATTTCTATTTACCCTTCATAAGGACCCTTTTCATCGAATCCGCTCCAACTAAAGTGGGAGAGCGGACACCGCTAGCCACCTTATGCAACTAGTGCATGTCGGTCGGTGGAACCTGTCTCACGTAAGCGTACGTGTAAGGTCGGTCCGGGCAGCTTCATCCCACGATGCCGCCGAAGCAAGATAAGACTAGTAGTGGCAAGAAAATTGACAACATCTACGCCCACAACAAGTTTGTGTTCTACTAGTGCATAGAAACTACGCATAGACCTAGCTCTGATACCACTGTTGGGGATCGTTGCAGAAATTAAAATTTTCTACGCATCACCAAGATCAATCTATGGAGTGTTCTAGCAACAAGAGGGATAGGAGTGCATCTACATACCCTTGTAGATCACGAGCGGAAGCGTTCAAGTGAACGGGGTTGATGGAGTCGTACTCGTTGTGATCCAAATCACCGATGACCGAGTGCCGAACGGACGGCACCTCCGTGTTCAACACACGTACAGTTGGGGAAGACGTCTCCTCCTTCTTGATCCAGCAAGGCGGTAGGAGATGTTGATGGAGATCCAACAGCACGACGGCGTGGTGGTGGATGCAGCGGGGATCTCGGTAGGGCTTCGCCAAGCTCTACGGAGGAGGAGGAGGTGTTGGAGAGGGAGAGGGAGGCGCCAGGGGCTAGGGTGCGGCTGCCCTCCCTCCCCCCACTATATATAGGGCCCCTAGGGGGCGCCGGCCCTAGGAGATCCAATCTCCAAGGGGGGCGGCGGCCAAGGGGGTGGCTTGCCCCCCAAGCCAAGTGGGGCGCCCCCACCCCTAGGGTTCCCAACCCTAGGCGCAGGGGGAGGCCCAAGGGGGGCGCACCAGCCCATCAGGGGCTGGTTCCCTTCCCCACTTCAGCCCATGGGGCCCTCCGGCATAGGTGGCCCCACCCGGTGGACCCTCGGGACCCTTCCGGTGGTCTCGGTACAATACCGGTGACCCTCGAAACTTTCCCGATGGTCGAAAACTAACTTCCTATATATAATTCTTCACCTCCGGACAATTACGGAACTCCTCGTAACGTCCAGGATCTCATCCGGGACTCCGAACAACTTTCGGGTTACCGCATACTAATATCTCGACAACTCTAGCGTCACCGAACCTTAAGTGTGTAGACCCTACGGGTTCGGGAGACTTGCAGACATGACCGAGACGACTCTCCGGCCAATAACCAACAGCGGGATCTGGATACCCATGTTGGCTCCCACATGCTCCTCGATGATCTCATCGGATGAACCACGATGTCGAGGATTCAATCAATCCCGTATACAATTCCCTTTGTCAATCGATACTTTACTTGCCCGAGATTC
This sequence comes from Aegilops longissima, assembly GCA_021605205.1. Classification (NCBI taxonomy): domain Eukaryota; kingdom Viridiplantae; phylum Streptophyta; class Magnoliopsida; order Poales; family Poaceae; genus Aegilops; species Aegilops longissima. The sequence continues at coordinate 424,177,536 of CM038681.1, read as the reverse complement.
GATCGTCGGTATCCCAATACCTCGTTTAATCTCGTTACCGGCAAGTGACTTTACTCGTACCGTAATGCATGATCCCGTGACCAGACACTAGGTCACATTGAGCTCATTATGATGATGCATTACCGAGTGGGCCCAGAGATACCTCTCCGTCATACGGAGTGACAAATCCGAGTCTCGATTCGTGCCAACCCAACAGACACTTTCGGAGATACCCGTAGTGCACCTTTATAGTCACCCAGTTACGTTGTGACATTTGGCACACCCAAAGCACTCCTACGGTATCCGGGAGTTGCACAATCTCATGGTCTGAGGAAATGATACTTGACATTTGGAAAAGCTCTAGCAAAACGAACTACACGATCTTGTGCTATGCTTAGGATTGGGTCTTGTCCATCACATCATTCTCCTAATGATGTGATCCCGTTATCAATGACATCCAATGTCCATAGTCAGGAAACCATGACTATCTGTTGATCAACGAGCTAGTCAACTAGAGGCTCACTAGGGACATGTTGTGGTCTATGTATTCACACATGTATTACGATTTCCGGATAACACAATTATAGCATGAATAATAGACAATTATCATGAACAAAGAAATATAATAATAACCATTTTATTATTGCCTCTAGGGCATATTTCCAACATACTGTCACCGAGTTGCAGCAAAAAAAGAACGTGTCGGTCTAGATCGTACTTGGAGTCCCTCAAACCATCAATGAACGATCCCGCTAAAAGTGCAATCATGCCCTTACATCATGTTTTGATGTTGATGACAATATACATGTAGGGGACTAACTATGTTTGTCAAGTAAATCTCAGGTGTTAGTCCCCGGTTCATCAACGGTGTGTGGATCATGAGCATACGAAGTGATTTTACTCAAGGATGAAGTATCAAAATGATTACATATTTGTTTTCTTGAGTACAGGATCCCGCACTATTAACAGGGGATCGATAGGGTTAGTAAAGACTTGCTCTTGCCACAAACCTCCTTCCCAAAAATTCTATAGATCTATCACTGTGTTCTCTGGCATGTTCTGTCTCTGGCCCTGCCGGATGTCTGGGCTTCACGCCGGATGTCCGGGCCGAACGTCGGATATTCGGCCTGCTCGCCGGATATCCGGACCCAGCTATCATGAGAGCACTTTGTGCTGATGCTGCCTTCCGGATGTCCGACCCTCTATGCCGGATGTCCGGGCTCTCCATGGGCCCCGGATTTCCGGGCTTCCATGCCGAACGTCCATCTTGTGCTATCCAGAGGGCTATTCGATTTGGTGAACTTGCCGGATGTCCGGCCATGTGCCGGACGTCCGGGCTTACCTGATATGTCGGATGTCTGGGCTCGGCCCCGGATGTCCGGGCCCTCTATTTTTCCTCTGCTTCAGCTCTGTTCTTTTAGTGCCTTGCCAGGCTGGATGTCCGGCCCCTTGCCCGGATGTCTGGCCTCCCGTTCACTTGCACTACAACGGACACATTTGGGGCTCACACTATATATAGCCCTCCTCCCCCACGGGAGAGGGTTGACCATTCACTTTTGAGCAAACCCTAGAACACATTTCACACTCTCTCTCACTCTTCCACACCAAATCTTAGATCCCTAAGGGATTTGAGAGCATTTGAGACAAGTTGTCCGACCAAGTGATAGATTCACTCCTTCTCCTTCTTTGCACCAAAGGAATTCGTGATTTGAGCAAGTCTTGAGCTTTTCCCCATCGTTCTTGTTACTCTTGGAGGTTGGAGACTCCTAGGCGGTAGGAGTCTTTCAGAGAGGAATCGATCATTGTGATTACCCCCGGAAAAGTTTGTGAGGGTTTGGAGACCACCCCAAGGTCTACCACTAATGGTTGAGAAATGCCTTCGTGGTGTTGTCTCAAAGGGAGAATAGGGTGAGCCTTCGTGGCGTTGGTGTGCCTTCGTGGTAACATCCACCTCTCTAACGGTGACGTAGTTTCCCTCCAAGGAAGTGAACATGGGCATACATCCTCGTCTCCCGGAGTTGCGGTTATCCCTAACCCTAACTCTCTACTTGTGGTTACTTGTCTCTTAGCACTTACTTATATCATATTGTGCTTGCTTACTCACCTATTTGTGTTACTTGTTTATGTTGCTTAGCTCATTCAGTCTTACTTGCAATTGTTAGGCTCACTTTCATATTCCGCATTATTGCCTAAAATTGATTAGTAATAATTAAAATTTGTAATTGTACCTATTCACCCCCCTCTAGGTCCATCTCGATCCTTTCAATTGGTATCAGAGCCTCGTGCTCTATCCTTGTGGCTTAACCACCCTAGAGCGAGATGAACCCCGATGGGACTCCCCTTGTTGCAGATCCGAAGAATACGGGCGCGGCTTCCACGGAAGCCAAGTCCTTCACTTCAGAGGATCTGGAACGAGCTCTTGCTAAGCAAAAGGAAGAGCATGATGCTTCTCTTGAGGCCTTGGTCCAAATGAGAATAGCCACACTAACCACGATGCTTGCACCACTTTCTGGTGGTGCGGCCTCGAGGCCAGCTGTGCCTACTCCTTCACTTGGCCAACAACCTCCTAGTAATGAACACTCCGGTGTTCCTTGGCTTTATGCAAGACCTCAAATATAGAAACCTAAGTATAACCCTCAAGGAAAACCTCCTTTACTTGATGACACTACCAATTTTTCTTTCTGGAGAGTTTCTATGCAGGATCATCTTTGATATGGAAATGATGAGATGTTGGAGATCTTGGAGTATGGCTACCAAGTTGTTGACTCGAAGAATCTTACTCCAAGAGAGGTATATGACAAGAATCTCAACGACACAGCAACCATGTGCATAAGGAGAGGTATGACTGACAAGCAAAGGAGACCATACATACATATCACAAGTGCCACGGAATTATGGGATAACATTGTGAGGACCAAGACCAGTACCTCCACTCTCCGGCTTGCTCAATATGAAATTGCCAAGGGTCAATTGCAAAACTTTTGTATGGAGAAAGGTGAATCTCACAAGCAACTACTTGAGCGTCTCATGACTCTCACCGCCGACATCGAGTCATGTGAATGTGACAAGACTCAAGATGGATTCAACTTGACTAAGCGATTTCTCGTGGATAAGTTGCTTCATGCTCTTGCTCCGTATCATCACCAAATGGTGTGGTACATAAGACAACACCATGGATTCAAGGAAATGACTCCGGATGACATCATATCAACCTTCCAACTATTTGAAGAGTCAAAGGCAAATGCCACAAAACATCTTGACATGCATGGTACTGTTGGTTTCTACGGTGGGGTGCGTCGACTGCAAATTAAAAATTCCTACACGCAGAACATCCAGGAACATGCTACGGGAGATGGATCATAGTTCGTTACCACTAGACGCGCAGTGCCGTGCAGCGGAAGAATAGTTGGGGCAGCGCGTCCGCGTGGATTGTCTCCTCCTCGTTCGATCTCCTCGGCGGCCGGTCGTCCGATCCCACGTCACGAGTTCGCGGGCGGCGCAAGTGCACCGCCTCTAACGGTATCCGCGCGTGCGGGAGGAACACCGTCGGCGGACTGCTAGGTCCGATCACACGATCGGGCGAGTGGAGGTGGCTCTGAGGCGGCGATCAACCTCCCGAGGCCGAAGTGATCTGCCTCCTGAGGCCAAAGCGACCTCGCACCCCTCAGGCCAAAAGCCTTCTCAAGTGTGCCGCACCTCCACTTTATATAGGCGTCCGTCGCGGGCTCAACACTTGGGCCTCGCACGGACCCTAAAGCCCAAAGTCTACTCGGTCACGTTCCTAGTCTAGTTCGGATCACATCCGACCGGTGTCTCTGAATGACCTCGTGGGTTCCTTGCCTTAAGCGCGACCCCTTAGGTTCAAGTCGGCTTGGTCATAGTTCGGATCACCTCGACCTGACGGTTGGTAGCGGCCTCTAGCAAGGCGTGCCGACCACCAAGCAAAAGCGATGAAGCTGGTTAAGCGAACTTGTACATCATACTTCCATTCCTTTTGCCACACGATATATGTTGTCGGGCTCAAGGCGAGACTGTCATCCTTGTGCTAGCCCGACCTCTTTCTCGTTCAAAGTGATACCGACCACAATCCGGATTATCTCATAATCCTTGTCGCATGGCCATGCTATTCTGGTCGAGATCACACGAGGGCCCAGAGTATATCTCTCCGATCGGAGGGCAAATCCCATCTTGCTCGACCATGTCTCGCAAGCATGGGATTGGACAAACCGAAACCTACCTTTGTAACTACCCGATCCACGGAGTAGCGTTTGGTCGGCCCAAAGCAAGTCTATCACCATCTCGAGTACATGCGTCAGCTCAGGTCTTAGGACATAGAACGTATGTTGTACTAGAGACTCACAGATGACATATCGCTGCGTCTCATAGTTGGGTGCGTCCGACTCGGACCTTATCTCGACTCGGATCGACTATGTCGAATCCGACCAGACCTTTCCAAGTCCATATTATCCGATTAGCATCCAATGCTCCATGGCTAGTGAGACCGAGCCATCGACCGTGTCATATGCTAGTCTAGTCGGTCTTGGCGTCCACACAGCCCTTTCGACTAGGGACCTTTTAGGACAGTCATCATACAATGCATAGTCCCACAAACAAGTCACGTGCTTTGCGATACACATCATTGATAATGTCCAAGGACTATCTTTATTCATAAACACATAGGAAATATCATCATACATGATTGCCTCCAGGGCATATCTCCAACAGGTACCTCAACATCAAAGATCAATCTTGCATTGAAGGCCAATCATGTATGTGAAGAAGAGCAAAGTGAATAAGAAGATGATGATGATGAGGAGGATCGTGATGAGATTGACTCCGATGAGAGCCCGTCATATGAAGACATTGCTCTCTTTGTCAAGAAGTTTAGCACGGGAGAATTCAAGGGAAGATTCCAGAAGAAGAAACTGAGAAAATGCTACAACTGTGAAGAAACCAATCACTACTCCAACGAATGCCCTTATGAGAAGAGAGAAGATAAACCAAGGTTTCCCAAGACCTTTCCTAAGAAGAAGTTGCCAAATCCTTTGAACTCCAAGCTCAAGAAGAGAGATGGGAAAGCAATGGTTGTTCATGAAGAATCCGATCCAGATGATGTTAGTGGTGTTGTCGAAGTTGCTCAAGATTCTCAAAACACTTTGAGGCTAGTCAACAAGAGTGGTGATGTTGTCACCTACAACTATATGAAAGACTACAAGGGCAACACTCACAAGTGCCTAATGGTAAAGGCCATGGTAGAAGATGGAGAGGACCAAAGCTCTCCTGACAAGGTCAAGGTAACCCCACGATCAAACCCTCCTCTTTTCATTCCTTCTACTCCTAGTGATGAGTATCTTGATGCAGAGGATAGTTATGAGGATGATGATATAGATGATCCTATGCCTGCTAAACTAAATAAGTTCATGTGCTCCCTCAAAGGAAAGAAGCTCACTGTGTTTCGTATGCTTATGGATATGGTGAGTAAGCACACCATCACCATTAAGGAACTCGAAACCCTCATCACCGAGGAAAAGGAGAAAAAATATGAAATCCTTGAGCGGAAAGTCCAATATGAGGAAGCATGAAATGATTAACTATGCTTGAAAATTGGTGCAAACATTGATGTTCATGCTAAAGATCTTGCCTCCTTGAAAAAGGCTAAGGACTCTTGCGAAGAGTTGATGAATGATAAAAGTAAGCTTGTGAAGTCTCATGCTTCTTTCTCTAAGGATTGTGAGTTCCTATCTGTGTCCCTCAAGACTAAGGAAGAAGAGCTCACCCTTCTTACAAAGAGTTTTGAGACACTCAAGATTACTTATCTTGAAAATCTAGCCAAGGCTTACTCTTCTCCTATTATCAATGTTGATGCTTGTACTACTAACTCTAGTAGTGATCTAGCATCTATTCTTGAGGAGAATCACTTTCTGAAGGCTCAAATCGAGAAAGGTCTCATGACATGTGCTCAAGGACAAAAGAACCTCAATGAAGTATTGAGCCTACACAATGAGGTGTTTGCCAAAGAGGGGCTCGGGTTTGACCCAAGCACAAGCAAGAAGAAGACATCTACTCAAAAGTGCTCCACCCATCTAAAAGAAACTTTTGTGCGGCAAGGGCACAAGGAGAAAGGTAAGGTTTCTAGTGGGAAGGCCACAAGGGGCATGCCCACTCTCAACAAGCCAAAAGAGTTCATGCCTCTATCCTATGTACTTCGTAAGACTAAGGATGGAGAAGTTTATGCAGAATTTGTTGGTCCTCAAAATGCATTCCGATTCTATGCTATTTGGGTCCCTAAGACCCTTGTGACTAACTTGAGAGGTCCCATTGCAAAATGGGTGCCCCTAACCAAGTCATAATTGTGTGTAGGTTGCTTTCTCTGGTGGAGTAAAATGGGTGATCGATAGTGGATGTACCAATCATATGACCGGAGATAGCAAATTGCTCTATGATTTCATGGAAGATATTCAACCATTTATGAGCATTATGTTTGGTGGAGGATCAAAAGGATAGGTACTCGGGTTGGGCAAGGTGGCTATCACAAATGACATGTCTCTTGCAAATGTCATGCTTGTCCAATCCCTTAAATACCATTTGCTTTCCGTTCGCCAATTGGCTTCTGTTGGTTATGATACACTATTTGGACTAACGGATGTGAAAGTCTTTAGGAGAGATACTCTCAAAGTGGCCTTTGTTGGAGATTTGGATGGCAACCTTTTACACGGTTGATTTCTTGGAATATAGCACATTCCATGCAACTTGTCTAATGGCCAAGGCCGACAAGGGGTGGCTATGGCATCGACGGCTAGCCCATGTCGGCATGAGAAATCTTCAAGATCTCTTAAAGTGTAATCACATCCTTGGACTAACCAATGTCTCTTTTGAGAAAGATCGTGTGTGTGTAGTGCATGCATAGTTGGGAAGCAACATCAATCAAAGCACACACCCAAGAATAGTGTGTCTACTTCAAGGCCTTTAGAGCTCCTTCATGTGGATCTCTTTGGGCCTCCTTCATGGGATAGTCTTGGTGGGAAAAAGTATGGGCTTGTCATTATTGATGATTACTCAAGATATACATGGGTCTTCTTCCTCAAGTCCAAGGATGAGACGAAGATCACCTTCATTTATTTTTCCAAGCAAGCACAATGCAAGTTTGACGAATAAATCTTGGCAATAAGAAGTGATAATGGCTCTGAGTTCAAGAACTACACCTTGGAAGAATTTCTTAGTGATGAAGGGATTGAGCATCAATATTCAGCTCCATACACTCCTCAACAAAATGGTGTAGCCGAAAGGAAGAACCACACACTTGTGGAGATGGCAAGGTCTATGTTGGATGAATACAAGTCACCACATAGTTTTTGGGCCGAGGCTGTCAACACCGCATGCCATGCATCAAACCGGCTCTTCCTCCGCACCATATTGGAAAATACTCCATATGAGCTCCTAACTGGGAATAATCCGAATGTCAAGTAATTTCGTGTATTTGGGTGCAAATGTTTCATCCTCAACAAAAGAGAACGGTTAGGAAAATTTCAATCCAAAACCACTGAGGGCATATTTGTTGGCTATGGATCAAACTCTCACGCCTATAGAGTCTAAAACAAATCCAATGGATGTGTTGTAGAGACTTGTGACGTGGTGTTTGATGAATTTAATGGCTCCCATGGGGAGCAAGTTGATCTAAGTGATGTAGGTGAAGAAGATTCCTCTCAAGATATTTTGACCATGGGTGTTGGTGCACTTCTTCCAATGGAACAAGAACCTCATGATGATGAAGAAGAAGATGGAAGCTTCTCACATCACCAAACTACTTCAACACCCATACCACCACAAGCTCCTATTGCTCAACCAATGCCCTTAGACCAAGTACAAGAAGATGATCAAGTCCCTCTTCATGATAATCTTCAAGAACAAGATCATCATCAAGGGCAAGAATAAGAAAGTGCAATCATTGATGATGAACCTCAACAAATGCAAGATGAAGAAGAAGATCTTCCACCACACATTAATGATCCATATGTTGAGGACGTGGATGATGGACACGAAGTTGAACCTCGCGAAACTCTAACCTCCATCATGCCTCGAGTGGCCGGTCGTGTTGATGTTGACAAAATTCTCACCGGCATATCGAAAGGTAGAGTCACTGGTAAACATTTGACAAACTTTTGTCCTCACTTCTCGTTTGTGTCTAGTGTTGAGCCTCTCAAGGTACAAGATACTTTGATGGACAATGATTGGCTCGTTGCTATGCAAGAAGACTTGAACAGTTTTGAACGCAACCAAGTGTGGTCTTTAGTCAAGAGATCAACTACGGAGCACAATGTCATTGGAACAAAATGGGTGTTCAAGAACAAGCAAGATGAGAATGGTGTAATCATCCGTAACAAGTCAAGGTTAGTGGCACAAGGGTACTCACAAGTTGAAGGTTTGGACTTTGGTGAGACCTTTGCTCCCGTTGCCCGTCTTGAATCTATTCGCATCTTACTTGCTTATGCTGCTTTCAATGGTTTTACATTACATCAAATGGATGTGAAGAGTGCTTTCCTTAACGGTCCTCTACAAGAAGAAGTATATGTATCACAACCACCTAGGTTCGTTGATCCCGATCACAAAGACTATGTGTATAATCTTCATAAGGCTTTGTATGACCTCAAACAAGCACCTCGTGCTTGGTATGATCATCTTAAGAAGTTTCTACTTGATGATGGTTTTGTGAGAGGGATGGTCGATCCCACTCTTTTTACTAAGAGGGAAAAAGGTGATTTGATCTGATGCCAAATCTATGTAGATGATATCATTTTTTGTTCTCCTAACATTCATTTGTGCAAGAAGTTTGCGGCCTCCATGACCAATAATTTTGAAATGTCACTCAATGCGGATTTGAAGTTATTTCTCGGTTTCCAAATTCAACAATTTCAAGAAGGAATTTTCTTGTCTCAAGCAAAATACCTCAAGGATATCCTAGAGAAGTTTGGCATGTCTGATGCTAGTCCATGTAAGACACCCATGCCAACCAAAATTGTACTCACTGAAGACACAAACGGTATCATCCCTTTCGACCCATCTAAATACCGCTCTTTGATTGATTCATTGCTTTATCTTTGTGCATCTAGAGCAGACATCATGTTCAGTGTACGCATGTGTGCTAGATTTCAAGCTTCCCCTAGTGAAAGTCATCATAAGGTGGTTAAGCGTATTCTTAGATACCTTGTTCACACCCCCAAAATTGGGTCTATGGTACCCCAAGGATGCTATGTTTGATCTCATTGGTTACATGGATGCGGATTGGGCTGGAGACAGAGTGGATCGTAAGTCCACCTCTGGTGCATGTCAATTTCTTGGACGCTCCTTGGTAAGTTCGTCCTCGAAGAAACAAAATTGTGTTGCTCTCTCCACCGCCGAAGTTGAATACATTGCAACCGCCAGTTGTGCAACTCAATTACTATGGATGAGGCGAACTTTGAAGGATTACGGTATCACCTATAGAAATCTGCCTCTTCTATGTGATAATGAAAGTGCCATCAATATTGCTGAGAATCCCAAAGATCATGCCCGCACCAAGCACATTTATATTAGGTATCATTTCTTGAGAGATCATGTGGAAAAAGGTGGCATTGATATTGCTCATGTTGGCACAGATATGCAACTTGCCTACATTTTCACCAAGCCATTGGATGAAGCAAGGTTTTGTCAACTTAGGCATGAACTTGGTATCTTGGAGCTTGACAACATTATGTGAAATCTAGTACCGATGCATGCATTTTCATAATGTCTTGTCTTGATGTAGGCATATATTTAGGGGGAGACACTCAATTCATGAGTACTCTCACCCTACATAATGCATAAATAGAACAAACACTCTCAAAGCTATCATGGTCTCTTTTGAGCTATGGTGCTTTAAAATGATGGAGTCATGACTATGTACCCAAAAGTCGCAATCTTTGCGGTACTATGTCCCATATGCTCAAACATGGTGACTTCAGTCACCGCTCGTGGATTGCGTATATGGACCTTTCTTTACTTCATATAGTTGGGTTATTATTGCACATCTTAGTATGGTCATCGTTTACTCAAGTTTCCATTCCTACGTACTCTAAATCCCCTTGGCGGAGTCTATATTGATATATTTTAGTTGGCCCCCTTACAAAATCTTCCCCTAGTTGGGCTCTCTGTCTAGTTGCCGGACATCCGGCTCCTCAGCTGGACTTTCGGGCCCTGGTAGGATTCTACTGCAAATCTCTCCCTTCGAGCACCACCAGTGGCAGGGCATTCGGGCCCTAGTCCTAGGACATCCGGTGGGAGTAGGATTCCCCCTTTCCCTAGTTGGAGTAGGAGAATAGGGAAGGAGGAGAGAGGGAGAAGGAAAGGGGGGGTGCCGCCCCCCTTACCTAGTCCAATTCGGACCCAATGGGGAGTGGGTGTGCGACCTGCCCTAGACGCCCCTCTCTCTCTCTCCACTAAGGCCCATTAAGGCCCAACAACTCCCCGTGGGGTTCTGGTAACCCCCCGGTACTCCGGTAGATGCCCGAACTTACTTGAAACCATTCCGATGTCCAAACATAGTCTTCCAATATATCGATCTTTATGCCTCGACCATTTTGAGACACCTTGTCATGTCCGTGATCATATCCGGAACTCTGAACAATCTTCGGTACATCAAAACACATAAACTCATAATACTGATTGTCATCGAACGTTAAGCGTGCGGATCCTACGGGTTCGAGAACTATGTAGACATGACCGAGACTCATCTCCGGTCAATAACCAATAGCGGAACCTGGATGCTCATATTGGTTCCTACATATTCTACAAAGATCTTTATCGGTCAAACCGCATAACAACATACGTTGTTCCCTTTGGCATCGGTATGTTACTTGCCCGAGATTTGATCATCGGTATCTATATACCTAGTTCAATCTCGTTACCGGCAAGTCTCTTTACTCGTTCCGTAATGCATCATCCTGTAACTAACTCATTAGTCACATTGCTTGCAAGGCTTATAGTGATGTGCATTACCGAGAGGGCCCAGAGATACCTCTCCGACAATCGGAGTGACAAATCCTAATCTCGATCTATGCCAACTCAACAAACACCATCGGAGACACCTGTAGAGCATCTTTATAGTCACCCAGTTACGTTGTGACGTTTGATAGCACACTAAGTGTTCCTCTGGTATTCGGGAGTTGCATAATCTCATAGTCATATGAACATGTATAAGTTATGAAGAAAGCAATAGCAATAAACTAAACGATCATAGTGCTAAGCTAACGGATGGGTCAAGTCAGTCACATCATTCTCTAATGATGTGACCCCGTTCATCAAATGACAACTCTTTGTCCATGGCTAGAAAACTTAACCATCTCTGATTAACGAGCTAGTCAAGTAGAGGCATACTAGTGACACTCTGTTTGTCTATGTATTCACACATGTACTAAGTTTCCGATTAATACAATTCTAGCATGAATAATAAACATTTATCATGATATAAGGAAATATAAATAACAACTTTATTATTACCTCTAGGGCATATTTCCTTCAGTCTCCCACTTGCACTAGAGTCAATAATCTAGATTACATTGTAATGATTCTAACACCCATGGAGTCTTGGTGCTGATCATGTTTTGCTCGTGAGAGAGGCTTAGTCAACGGGTCTGCAACATTCAGATCCGTATGTATTTTGCAAATCTCTATGTCTCCCTCCTTGACTTGGTCGCGGATGGAATTGAAGCGTCTCCTGATGTGCTTGGCCCTCTTGGGAAAACTGGATTCCTTTGCCAAGGCAATTGCACCAGTATTGTCACAAAAGATTTTGATTGGACCCTATGCACTAGGTATGACACCTAGATTGGATATGAACTCCTTCATCCAGACTCCTTCATTTGCTGCTTCCGAAGCAGCTATGTACTCCGCTTCACACGTAGATCCAGCCACGACGCTTTGCTTGGAACTGCACCAACTGACAACTCCACCATTCAATAAAAATACGTATCTAGTTTGTGACTTAGAGTCATCCAGATCAGTGTGATACGTCTCTGTCGTATCTACTTTTCCAAACACTTTTGCCCTTGTTTTGGACTCTAACTTGCATGATTTGAATGGAACTAACCCGGACTGACGCTATTTTCAGTAGACTTTCCATGCTGTTATTTATGTGCAGAAACAAAAGTTCTCGGAATGACCTGAAACTCCACGGAACATCTTTTTGGAAAATATTAAAAATCTGGAAGAAAAATCCACGTCGGGGCCCACACCTGTTCACGAGGGTGGGGCGCGCTGCCCCGGCGCGCCCCCGCCTCGTGGGCCCCCGACGCCCACCGACCTCAACTCCAACTCCATATATTCACTTTCAGGGAGAAAAAATCAGAGAGAAGGATTCATCATGTTTTACGATACAGAGCCGCCGCCAAGCCCTAAAACCTCTCGGGAGGGCTGATCTGGAGTCCGTTCGGGGCTCCGGAGAGGGGGTTTCATCGCCGTCGTCATCATCAACCATCCTCCATCACCAATTTCATGATGCTCACCGCCATGCGTGAGTAATTCCATCGTAGGCTTGCTGGATGGTGATGGGTTGGATGAGATCTATCATGTAATCGAGTTAGTTTTGTTAGGGTTTGATCCCTAGTATCCACTATGTTCTGAGATTGATGTTGCTATGACTTTGCTATGCTTAATGCTTGTCACTAGGGCCCGAGTGCCATGATTTCAGATCTGAACCTATTATGTTTTCATGAATATATGTGAGTTCTTGATCCTATCTTGCAAGTCTATAGTCACCTACTATGTGTTACGATCCGGCAACCCCGAAGTGACAATAATCGGGACCACTCCCGGTGATGACCGTAGTTTGAGGAGTTCATGTATTCACTATGTGTTAATGCTTTGTTCCGGTACTCTATTAAAAGGAGGCCTTAATATCCCTTAGTTTCCACTAGGACCCCGCTGCCACGGGAGGGTAGGACACATGCAAGTTCTTTTCCATAAGCACGTATGACTATATTCGGAATACATGCCTACATTACATTGATGAATTGGAGCTAGTTCTGTGTCACCCTATGTTATGATTGTTACATGATGAACGGCATCCGGCATAATTCTCCATCACCGATCCAATGCCTATGAGCTTTTCACATATTGTTCTTCGCTTATTTACTTTTCTGTTGCTACTGTTACAATCATTACAAAACACCAAAAATATTACTTTGCTGTCGTTACCGTTACTTCCATATTACTTTGCTACTAAATACTTTGCTGCAGATACTAAGTTATCCAGGTGTGGTTGAATTGATAACTCAACTGCTAATACTTGAGAATATTCTTTGGCTCCCCTTGTGTCGAATCAATAAATTTGGGTTGAATACTCTACCCTCAAAAACTGTTGCGATACCCTATACTTGTGGGTTATCAAGACTATTTTCTGGCGCCGTTGCTGGGGAGCATAGCTCTATTCTTTGAGTCACTTGGGATTTATATCTGCTGGTCACTATGAGGAACTTGAAAGACGAGAAAAAAAATTTATCCCTCAACTACGAGGGGAGGTAAGGAACTGCCATGTAGCTCTGCACTTGATTCACCTTCTCTTTTGAGTAAGCTTGCGACACCTAAACCTGTTTCTGCTATTAATTCTAATATGTCGCATGTTATTGATGATGCCACTTCTGCTATGCATGATACTTATGATGAAACTACTTCTATGGTTGATACTACTGTGCCACATGGTGAATTTCGTGATGAACAACTTGCTAGGGCTAGAGATAATGAAATTATTGAAACTGATAATATTGATGAAAGTGATGATGAAGGCTCTGCCAATAAATATGAATTGCGTGTTGTGCCTGAGGGCTATGTTATGGATGAAGAAACTGCTAGAGACTTTCTTGCTTGCAATGATTGAAGTGATCTTAAGAAATTATTAGCTAAGCTTAAACAAAAAACTCTGAATGATAGAATGAAATATGATCCTGCTTATGCTACTTCACATATCTTTGTTACTGATAAGGATTACGAATTCTCTATTGATCCTGATATAATTACTTTGGTTGAATCTGACTTTCTATGGCTATGAATCTGAAACTGTTGTGGCACATCTTACTAAACTAAATGATATAGCCACCCTATTCACTAATGATAAGAGAACTCGCTACATTTATATCCTTAAAATATTTCTGTTCTCATTAAAGGGTGATGCTAAGATATGGTTTAATTCTCTTGGTCCTGGTGTGTGCGTAGTCCCCAGGATATGATTTATTACTTCTCTGCTAAATATTTCCCTGCTCATAAGAAACAAGCTGCTTTAAGGGATATATATAATTTTGTGCAAATTGAAGAAGAGAGTCTCCCACAAGCTTGGGGGAGGCTTCTCCAATTACTTAATGCTTTGCCTGATCATCCTCTTAAGAAAAATGAAATACTTGATATCTTTTATAATGGACTAACCGATGCTTCCAGAGACCACCTGGATAGTTGTGCTGGTTCTGTTTTTAGGGAAAGAACACCGGATGAAGCTGAAATTCTATTGAACAATATGTTGACAAATGAAAATAATTGGACACTTCCTGAGACAGCTCCTAATACAGCTCCTGAGCCAATTCCTGAGCCTATTCCTAAGCCAACTCCGAAGAAGAGGGGTGTCCTATTTCTCAGTCCTGAACATATGCAAGAGGCAAAGAAATCTATGAAAGAAAAAGGTATTAAAGCTGAAGATGTTAAGAATTTACCTCCTATTGAAGAAATACATGGTCTTAATTTACCGCCTGTTGAACAAATATATGATCTTAATTCATGACCTATTGAAGAAACTCATGGTCTTGATAACCCGACACAGGTAGTAAAGGTAAATTCTCTCTGTAGATATGATAAAGCTGAAATCCCTCCTACTAAGTTTGCTAGCCAATGTTTGGATGAGTTTGATAACTTTATGGTTAAACAAGAAAATTTCAATGCTTATGTTGGTAGACAATTAAAACAAAATGCTTATATGATTGAACACTTGGGTGATTATATGTCTAGAGTTAAAGGTGAACTTAAACTCATTAGTAAACATGTTTCTATGGTTACCACTCAAGTAGAACAAGTACTTAAAGCTCAGAATGATTTGCTCAATGAATTGAATAGTAAGAATAATGATTATGCTGTTAGAGTGGCTACTAGAACTGGTAAATGACTCAGGAACCTTTGTATCCTGAAGGCCATCCTAAGAGAATTGAGCAGGATTCTCAAAGAAATAATGTAGATGCACCTAGTCCTCCTAAAAAGAAGAAAAAGAAAAATGATAGGACTTTGCATGCTTCTAGTGAACCTATTGCTGAACCACCTGAGAATCCTAATGATATTTCTATTTCTGATGTTGAAACACAATCCGGTAATGAACATGAACCTAGTGATAATGTTAATGATGATGTTCATGTCGATGCTCAACCTAGTAATGATAATGATGTAGAAATTGAACCTGTTGTTGATCTTGATAACCCACAATCAAAGAATCAAAGTTATGATAAGAGAGACTTTGTTGCTAGGAAACACGGTAAAGAAAGAGAACCATGGGTTCAGAAACCCATGCCTTTTCCTCCCAACCCATCCAAGAAAAAGGATGATGAGGATTTTGAGCGCTTTGCTGAAATGATTAGACCTATCTTCTTGCGTATGCGATTAACTGATATGCTCAAAATGAATCCTTATGCTAAGTATATGAAAGAAATTGTTACGAATAAAAGAAAGATACCGGAAGCTGAAATTTCCACCATGCTTGCTAATTATACTTTTAAGGGTGGAATACCTAAGAAACTAGGAGATCCAGGAGTACCAACTATACCATGCTCCATTAAAAGAAACGATGTTAAAACTGCTTTATGTGATCTTGGAGCCGGTGTTAGTTTTATGCCTCTCTATTTATATCGTAGACTTGATTTGAATAAGTTGACACCTACTGAAATATCTTTGCAAACGGGTGATAAATACCTGTCGGTATTTGTGAGGATGTGCCTGTTGTGGTTGCAAACGTTACTATTTTAACGGACTTTGTTATTCTTGATATTCCCGAGGACGATAGTATGTCTATTATCCTTGGAAGACCCTTTTTGAATACTGCAGGGGCTGTTATTGATTGCAACAAAGGCAATGTCACTTTTCATGTTAATGGTAATGAGCATACGGTACACTTTCCGAGGAAACAACCTCATGTCCATAGTATAAATTCTATTGAAAAATTTCTATCGATTATTTTTGGAGGTTTTGAATTTCCTCTTCCTACTGTCAAAAAGAGATATGGTATCTTATTATCGGGGATGTGCATATCCCCGTTGAGGTAACATAGTGTTATTCAAAATTTCTCCGGTTCCATGTTAGTCAGAATGAGTTTGTTAACAAGACTTGATCAACCTTGTTAGTGGATTTCTTTTCGTGAGGATGAGATGGATGAAGTTAGAAGGCACAACCTTCTGTACCCTCCTTTTACTTTCTGTTATTTAGAATAAATAAAGTAAAAATAGTATTTCCTATTAGTTTATTGAATTATCCGTGCAATAAAAAAATACCCCGAAAATAGAAGTTCTCCAAATGCCCTGCCAATTTAATATGATTTTTTCTGGAATATTTGAAAATATTTGGCACTGAGAACACATTAGGGGAGCAAAGCACTGCCACGAGGTCAGGCGTGCCCACCCCAGGCACGCCCTGCCTCGTGGGCCCACGGTGGCTCCCCTCCACTTATTCCTGCACCCACACACTCCTTCTTCCTTCCAAAAAAATCACTATCCAGCTCAAGCACGAGTTCTAGCTCATTTTGCTGTGATTTTCTATCTCCTTGCTCAAAGCACCTCTCACAAAACTGCTTTGGGGGATTGTTCCTTGGTATGTGACTCCTCCATTGGTCCAATTAGTTTTTGTTCTAGTGCTTTATTCATTGCAAATTTGTGCTGCCTAGGTGACCATGTTCTTGAGCTTGCACGTCAAATTTGTATGGTTCCAAGTAGTTCTAATGCATGATATAGGCTTTAGGCCCTTGTAGGAGTAGTTGCTATCAATTTTGTTGACCTTGGTTCACTTTTATTTGAAGTTACTAAAATTTTTAGAAAATTTCAGAAAATAATGAAGAGAATTTTGAGGGGCTCATCAAGCCGAAGCTTGAAGGAAAAGCAAAGTGAAGAAGCGGAGAGGCCCAAATATAATCTGACTCGCACCGCAGAGGTTCGGCCGTGTGAATGGCCTTCCGATGATTTCTTGAGAGCAGTCGGGATTTATGATGATTTTTATGAATTGGCTGAGAATGCAGGCCTCACCGACTTCCTCCGCGACTAACGCAAACAGTATCTCTTACTCACCAATAATTTTGTGCAAAACTTCTACTATTATCCTAAGGAATCACCTCCTTCAGTAGAGTTTCATTTATTTGATGTGGTTAAGAAGATGTCACTATATGAATTTTGCAGGGTTTGCAAAATACCTTTCGAGGGTAGCTTAGAGGAACCACATCGTAAAGATGTGGACGGGTTTATTGATACTATTACTGTAGGGGAAACTAGGAAGGTTTCCGATGCAAGAATCACTAGCATACATTTTCCTGTTTTACGCTACTTTGCAATATTTGCTAGTCGTTGCTTAATTGGTCGCGGAAACTGTGGAAACCTTAGTGTTCCTGATATTATTATTTTGTTCAATGGTTTATTCTGCGATAACACTGTTAGTATGGGCGGTATTATTGCTAAACGGTTAAGTTTGAACCGTACAAAGGGTCCCATCTTTGGAGGTATTTATGCTTCACGCCTTGCTGCACATTATAACATACCTAATAGGCACTATGAAAAAGAAAAAAATTGTTGCCCAATGCTTATTTAGATTATAAGAGTATGATAGCGCATGACTTTATTGTTAAGAATAGGGAAGGGGCTCTTAAATACAAATTATTATTTGATAAACATCACCCTGAGACTATTACCTTGCCTGCTCCCTCCTTGTTTAATTTATCTACAGGTCCGTATCTCGTTTCGTGGGCGGCCATTCATGCCTACCGGAACCCTACACCAGCCACGGAGCCAGAACCACAATTTGAGCCTCCACGACAGTCTAATTACCAGTGGGACCCGGAGATGATTTCCAACCAGTGGTAGTCAGAGTCCTCTTCATCTCAGTACGACCCCGACTACAACTATGGATATCCACCAGGCCATCCGTGGCAATAAACCAACTTAGACCAAAAGCCTAAGCTTGGGGGAGTACGTATTTCCCACCGACATTACATTCATGTTCACACACACTCATTGCTAGATGTCGGTGCTCATACTTTTTCACTGTAATATCCATGCTAGTTTATTTTCTTTCTTTTTCTTGCTTTCTTCTTGTGTGTTTGATAAACCTTAAGAAAAACCAAAAAATTAGTAGTAGCTTTCAGTTAGTTTACTTTTCTTGCTGTAGTAGTAACAATTAAAAATAAAAACCAAAAAGATTTCCCGTTCTTCTTTTGCTTATTGGGAGCTTTCCGGTGTAAATAGTTTTTATTTCTTTTCTTTTCTTTGGGGGTCGATAGATAAGACCATAATTAAATTGTTGAAGTGGCTCTTATATGCATTATTGTTGATTTAACCAAGAGCCCATATTGCCTTGTTTTCTCCTGTTTATTGAATGCTCACAGATTCCAGCTTAGTCCAATGCACGTGCACTCTTATTATTATCCACATTGTTCGGTCGTGCAAGTGAAAGACAATTATGACGATATATGATGGACTGACTGAGACGAGAGAAGCTGGTATGAACTCGACCTCTCTTGTTTTTGTAAATATGATTGGTTCATCATTCCTGATTCAGCCTATTATGATAAACATGTTTGCAATGACAATTAGAGATCATAGTTGCTCGTGCCATGCTTGATTAGCTATAAGTTATAATGGTTTACCTTGCGTGCCAACATGCTATTAAAATGGTTGTGATGTGGTATAGTGGGGTGGTATCCTCCTTTGAATGAATTAAGTGGCTCGACTTGGCACATGGTCACACATGTAATTGAAACAAATCAACATAGCCTTCATGATATTTATGTTCAGGGTGGATTATATCCTATCATGCTTGTACTCAATGTTCATTAATTTTGATGCCTGCTCATGACTGTTGTCGCTCTCTAGTTGGTCGCTTCCCAGTCTTTTGCTAGCCTTCACTTGTACTAAGCGGGAATACTGCTTGTGCATCCAATCCCTTAAACCTCAAAGTTATTCCATATGAGTCCACTATACCTTCCTATATGCGGTATCTACCTGCCGTTCCAAGTAAATTTGTATGTGCCAAACTCTAAACCTTCAAATAAACATTCTGTTTTGTATGCTCGAATAGCTCATGTATCAACTAGGGCTGTCCGTATCTTCCATGCTAGGCGGGTTATTCTCAAGAGGAGTGGACTCCGCTCCTCATTCACGAGAAAATGGCTGGTCACCGGGATGCCCAGTTCCATGCTTTATGCAAAATAAATCAAAATAATTGCAAACAAAACTCCCCCTGGGACTGTTGCTAGTTGGAGGCACTCGTTGTTTCGAGCAAGCCATGGATTGATGCTTGTTGGTGGAGGGAGAGTATAAACTTTACCATTCTATTTGGGAACTGCCTATAATGTGTGTAGCATGGAAGATATCGCCATCTCTTGGTTGTTATGTTGACAATGAAAGTATGCCGCTCAAAATATTATTTATCTCTGCTTTAAAACCGAGCTCTGGCACCTCTACAAATCCCTGCTTCCCTCTGCGAAGGGTCTATCTAGTTACTTTCATGTTGAGTCATCACCCTCTTATTAAAAAGAACTAGCTGGAGAGCGCAACTGTCATTTGCATCCATTACTATTAATTTATATTGGGTATGACTATGATTGGATCTCTTTTACCATGAATTACAATGTCTAGTCAGTCCTTGATCTTTAAAGGTGCTCTGCATTTATGTTTTGCGGTCTCAGAAAGGGCTAGCGAGATACCATCTTGTTATATTATATCATGATTGTTTTGAGAAAGTGTTGTCATCCGAGATATATTATTATGGCTCACTAGTTGATTATGCTATTGATATGAGTAAACATGAGACCTAAGAGTTATTGTGAATGTGGTTAGTCATAATCTTTGCTGGAAACTTGAATGCTGGCTTTACATATTTACAACAACAAGAGCAAATAGAGTTTGTAAAAAATTTTCTTTATCACTTTCAGTTTGTCAACTGAATTGCTTGAGGACAAGCAAAGGTTTAAGCTTGGGGGAGTTGATACGTCTCTGTCGTATGTACTTTTCCAAACACTTTTGCCCTTGTTTTGGACTCTAACTTGCATGATTTGAATGGAACTAACCCGGACTGACGCTGTTTTCAGCAGACTTTCCATGGTGTTATTTATGAGCAGAAACAAAAGTTCTCGGAATGACCTGAAACTCCACGGAACATCATTTTGGAAAATATTAAAAATACTGGAAGAAAATCCACGTCAGGGGGCCCACACCCTGTCCATGAGAGTGGGGGGCGCGTCTGCCCCCCTGGGCACACCCCCTGCCTCGTGGGACCCCTGACACTCCACCGACCTCAACTCCAACTCCATATATTCACTTTCGGGGAGAAAAAAATCATAGAGAAGGATTCATCACGTTTTACGATACGGAGCCGCCGCCAAGCCCTAAAACCTCTCGGGAGGGCTGATCTGGAGTCCGTTCGGGGCTCCGGAGAGGGGGATTCGTCGCCGTTGTCATCATCAACCATCCTCCATCACCAATTTCATGATGCTCACCGCCGTGCGTGAGTAATTCCATCGTAGGCTTGCTGGACGGTGATGGGTTGGATGAGATCTATCATGTAATCGAGTTAGTTTTGTTAGGGTTTGATCCCTAGTATCCACTATGTTCTGAGATTGATGTTGCTATGACTTTGCTATGCTTAATGCTTGTCACTAGGGCCCGAGTGCCATGATTTCAGATCTGAACCTATTATGTTTTCATGAATATATGTGAGTTCTTGATCCTATCTTGCAAGTCTATAGTCACCTACTATGTGTTACGATCCGGCAACCCCTTGTGTCGAATCAACTGCTAATACTTGAGAATATTCTTTGGCTCCCCTTGTGTCGAATCAATAAATTTGGGTTGAATACTCTACCCTCGAAAACTGTTGCGATCCCCTATACTTGTTGGTTATCACAGTGTCATAGCTTGCAGCAACGTAACCGTTTACGACGAGCTCTTTGTCACCTCCATAAACGAGAAACATATCCTTAGTCCTTTTCGTGTACTTGGGATGTTCTTGACCGCTGTCCGATGATCCACTCTGGATTACTTTGGTACCTCCTCGCTAAATTAATAGCAAGTCACACATCAGGTCTGGTACACAGCATTGCATACATGATAGAACCTATGGCTGAAGCATAGGGAATTACTTTCATTTTCTCTCTATCTTCTACAGTGGTTGGGCATTGAGTCTGACTCAACTGCACACCTTGTAACACAGGTAAGAACCCTTTCTTTGCTTGATCCATTTTGGACTTCTTCAAAACTTTATCAAGGTATGTGCTTTGTGAAAGTCCAATTAAGCGTCTTGATCTATCTCTATAGATCTTGATGCCCAATATATAAGCAGCTTCACCGAGGTCTTTCATTGAAAAATTCTTATTCAAGTATCCTTTTATGCTATTCAGAAATTCAGTATCATTCCTGATCAACAATATATCATCCACATATAATATCAGAAATGCTACAGAGCTCCCCTCACTTTCTTGTAAAGACAGGCTTCTCCAAAAGTCTGTATAAAACCATATGCTTTGATCACACTATCAAAGCGTATATTCCAATTCCGAGAGGCTTGCACCAGTTCATAAATGGATCGCTGGAGCTTGCATACTTTCTTAGCACCTTTTGGATCGACAAAACCTTCTGGTTGCATCATATACAACTCTTCTTTAAGATATCCATTAAGGAATGCAGTTTTGACATCCATTTGCCAAATTTCATAATCATAAAATGCGGTAATTGATAACATGATTCGGACAGACTTAAGCATCGCTACGGGTGAGAAGGTCTCATCGTGGTCAACTCCTTGAACTTGTCGAAAACTTTCGCAACAAGTCGAGCTTCGTAGACAATAACATTAGCATCAGCATTAGTCTTCTTCTTGAAGATCCATTTATTCTCTATGGCTTGACGATCATCGGGCAAGTCAACCAAAGTCCACACTTTGTTCTCATACATGGATCCCATCTCGGATTTCATGGCCTCAAGCCATTTTGCAGAATCTGGGCTCGTCATCGCTTCCTCATAGTTCGTAGGTTCATCATGGTCAAGTAACATGACCTCCATAACAGGATTTCCGTACCACTCTGGTGCGGATCTTAATCTGGTTGACCTACGAGGTTCGGTAGTAACTTGATCAGAAGTTTCATGATCATCGTCATTAGCTTTCTCACTTACTGGTGTAGGAATCACTGGAACTGATTTCTGTGATGAACTACTTTCCAATAAGGGAGTAGGTACAATTACCTCGTCAAGTTTTACTTTCCTCCCACTCACTTCTTTCAAGAGAAACTCCTTCTCTAGAAAGGATTCATTCTTAGCAACGAATATCTTGCCTTCGGATCTGTGATAGAAGGTGTACCCAACAGTCTCCTTTGGGTATTCTATGAAGACACATTTCTCCGATTTGGGTTCGAGCTTATCAGGTTGAAGCTTTTTCACATAAGCATCACAACCCCAAACTTTAAGAAACGATAACTTGGGTTTCTTGCCAAACCACAGTTCATAAGGTGTCGTCTCAACGGATTTAGATGGTGCCCTATTCAACGTGAATGCATCCGTCTCTAAAGCATAACCCCAAAACGAGAGCGGTAACTTAGTAAGAGACATCATAGATCGCACCATATATAATAAAGTATGATTACAACGTTTGGACACACCATTATGCTGTGGTGTTCCTGGTGGCGTGAGTTGCGAAACTATTCTGCATTGTTTCAAATGAAGACCAAACTCGTAACTCAAATATTCTCCTCCACGATCAGATCATAGAAACTTTATTTTCTTGTTACGATGATTTTCCACTTCACTCTGAAATTCTTTGAACTTTTCAAATGTTTCAAACTTATGTTTCATCAAGTAGATATACCCATATCTGCTCAAATCATCTGTGTAGGTCAGAAAATAACGATACTCGCCGTGAGCATCAACACTCATCGGACCGCATACATCAGTATGTATTATTTCCAACAAGTCTGTTGCTCGCTCCATTGTTCCGGAGAACGGAGTCTTAGTCATCTTGCCCATGAGGTATGGTTCGCAAGCATCAAGTGATTCATAATCAACTGATTCCAAAAGTCCATCAGAATGGAGTTTCTTCATGCGCTTTACACCAATATGACCTAAACGGAAGTGCCACAAATAAGTTGCACCATCATTATTAAACTTATATCTTTTGGCTTCAATACTATGAATATGTGTATCACTACTATCAAGATTTAGTAAAAATAGACCACTCATGATGGGTGCATGACCATAAAAGATATTATTCATATAAATAGAACAACCATTTTTCTCTGATTTAAATGAATAATTGTCTCGCATCAAACAAGATCCAGATATAATGTTCATGCTTAACGCTGGCACCAAACAACAATTATTCAGGTCTAAAACTAATCCCGAAGGTAGATGTAGAGGTAGCGTGCCGACGGTGATCACATCGACTTTGGTACCATTTCCCACACGCATTTTCACCTCGTCCTTAGCCAATCTTCACTTAATCCGTAGCCCATGTTTCGAGTTGCAAATATTAGCAACAGAACCAGTATCAAATACCCAGGCGCTACTGCGAGCATTAGTAAGGTACACATCAATAACATGTATATCAAATATACCTTTCACTTTGCCATCCTTCTTCTCCGGCAAATACTTGGGGCAGTTTCGCTTCCAGTGACCAGTCCCTTTGCAGTCGAAGCACTTAGCCTCAGGCTTAGGTCCAGACTTGGGCTTCTTCACTTGAGCAGCAACTTGTTTGCCGTTCTTCTTGAAGTTCCCCTTCTTCCCTTTACCCTTTTTCTTGAAATTGGTGGTCTTGTTGACCATCAACACTTGATGCTCTTTCTTGATTTCTACCTCTGCAACCTTCAGCATTGCGAAGAGCTCAGGAATCATCTTATCCATCCCTTGCATGTTATAGTTCATCACGAAGCTCTTGTAGCTCGGTGGCAGTGATTAAAGAACTCTGTCAATGACACTATCAACTGGAAGATTAACTCCCAACTGAGTCAAGTGATTGTGGTACCCAGACATTCTGAGTATATGCTCACTCACAGAACTATTCTTCTCCATTTTGCAGCTGTAGAACTTATTGGAGACTTCATATCTCTCAATCCGGGCATTTGCTTGAAATATTAACTTCAACTCCTGGAACATCTCATATGCTCCATGACGTTCAAAACGTCGTTGAAGTCCCGGATCTAAGCTGTAAAGCATGGCACACTGAACTATCGAGTAGTCATCAGCTTTGCTCTGCCAGGTGTTCATAACATCTGGCGTTGCTCCTGCAGCGGGTTTATCACCTAGCGGTGCTTCCAGGATGTAATTCTTCTGTGCAGCAATGAGGATAATCCTCAAGTTACGGACCCGGTCCGTGTAATTGCTACCATCATATTTCAACTTAGCTTTCTCTTGGAACGCATTAAAATTCAACGGAACAACAGCACATGCCATTTATCTAAAACAACATAGACATACAAAATACTATCAAGTACTAAGTTCATGATAAATTAAAGTTAAATTAATCATATTACTTAAGAACTCCTACTTAGATAGACATCCCTCTAATCATCTAAGTGATCACGTGATCCATATCAACTAAATCATGTCCGATCATCACGTGAGATGGAGTAGTTTTCAATGGTGAACATCACTATGTTGATCATATCTACTACATGATTCACGCTCGACCTTTCGGTCTCAGTGTTACGAGCCCATATCTGCATATGCTAGGCTCGTCAAGTTTAACCCGAGTGTTCTGCGTGTGCAAAATTGGCTTGCACCCGTTGTATGTGAACGTAGAGCTTATCACACCCGATCATCACGTGGTGTCTCGGCACGAAGAACTATAGCAACGGTGCATACTCAGGGAGAACACTTATACCTTGAAATTTAGTGAGAGTTAATCTTATAATGATACCGCCATACTAAGCAAAATAAGATGCATAAAGGATAAACATCACATGCAATCAATATAAGTGATATGATATGGCCATCATCATATTGTGCCTTTGATCTCCATCTCCAAAGCACCGTCATGATCACCATCGTCACCGGCTTGACACCTTGATCTCCATCGAAGCATCGTTGTTGTCTCGCCAACTATTGCTTCTACGACTATCGCTACCGCTTAGTGATAAAGCAAAGCAATTACATGGTGATTGAATTTCATACAATAAAGCGACAACCATATGGCTCCTGCCAGTTGCCGATAACGGTGTTACAAAACATGATCATCTCATACAACAATTTATATAATCACGTCTTGACCATATCACATCACAACATGACCTGCAAAAACAAGTTAGACGTCCTCTACATTGTTGTTGCAAGTTTTACGTGGCTGCTACGGGCTTAGCAAGAACCGTTCTTACCTACGCATCAAAACCACAACGATTTTTCGTCAAGTTTGTCGTTTTAACCTTCAAGAAGGACCGGGCGTAGTCACACTCGATTCAACTAAATTTGGAGAAACAAACACCCACTAGCCACCTACGTGCGAAGCACGTCGGTATAACCAGTCTCGCGTAAGCGTACGCGTAATGTCGGTCTGAGCCGCTTCATCCAACAATACCGCAGAATCAAAGTATGACATGCTGGTAAGCAGTATGACTATTATCACCCACAACTCTTTGTGTTCTACTCATGCATATAACATCTACGCATAGACCTGGCTCGGATGCCACTGTTGGGGAACGCAGTAATTTCAAAAAAAACTCCTACGCACACACAAGATCCATCTAGGTGATGCATAGCAATGAGAAGGGAGAGTGTTGTCCATGTACCCTCGTAGACCGAAAGCGGAAGTGTTATGACAACGCGGTTGATGTAGTCGTACGTCTTCACGGTCTGACTGATCCTAGCACCGAAGGTACGACACCTCTGCGATCTGCACTCGTTCAGCTTGGTGACGTCCCACAAACTCTAGATCCAGCTGAGGTCGAGGGAGAGTTTCGTCAGCATGATGGAGTGGTGACGTTGATGATGAAGCTACCGGCGCAGGGCTTCGCCTAAGCACTGCAATGATATGACCGAGGTGGAAATCTGTGGAGGGGGGCACCGCACACGGCTAAACAATCAACTTGTGTCTATGGGGTGCCCCCTCCCCCGTATATAAAGGAGTGGAGGAGGGGGAGGGCCGGCCCTCTATGGCATGCCCAAGGGGGGGAGTCCTACTCCTGGTGGGAGTAGGATCCCCCCTTTCCCTAGTTGGAGTAGGAGAAGAGGGAAGGAGGAGAGAGGGAGAAGGAAAGGGGGGCGCCGCCCCCCTTCCCTAGTCCAATTCGGACCCAAGGGGGAGGGGCGTGCGGCCTACCCTATCCGCCCCTCTCTCTCTCTCCACTAAGGCCCATTAAGGCCCAATAACTCCCGGGGGGGGGGGTTCCGGTAACCCCCCGGTACTCCAGTAGATGCCCGAACTTACCCGGAACCATTCTGATGTCCAAACATAGTCTTCCAATATATCGATCTATATGTCTCGACCATTTCGAGACTCCTCGTCATGTCCGTGATCACATCTGGGACTCCGAACAATCTTTGGTACATCAAAACACATAAACTCATAATACCGATCGTCATCAAACGTTAAGCGTGCGGACCCTACGGGTTCGAGAACTATGTAGACATGACCGAGACTCATCTCCGGTCAACCAATAGTGGAACCTAGATGCTCATATTGGTTCCTACATATTCTACGAAGAACTTTATCAGTCAAACCGCATAACAACATACGTTGTTCCCTTTATCATCGGTATCTTACTTGCCCGAGATTCGATCGTCGGTATCTCAATACCTAGTTCAATCTCGTTACCGGCAAGTCTCTTTACTCGTTCCGTAATGCATCATCCCGTAACTAACTCATTAGTCACATTTCTTGCAAGGCTTATAGTGATGTGCATTACCGAGAGGGCCCAGAGATACCTCTCCGACAATCGGAGTGACAAATCCTAGTCTCGATCTATGCCAACTCAACAAACACCATCGAAGACACCTGTAGATCGTCTTTATAGTCACCCAGTTACGTTGTGATGTTTGATAGCACACTAAGTGTTCCTCCAGTATTCGTGAGTTACATAATTTCATAGTCATAGGAACATGTATAAGTTATGAAGAAAGCAATAACAATAAATTGAACGATCATAGTGCTAAGCTAATGGATGGGTCAAGTCAATCACATCATTCTCTAATGATGTGATCCCGTTCATCAAATGACAACTCTTTGTCCATGGCTAGGAAACTTAACCATCTTTGATTAACGAGCTAGTCAAGTAGAGGCATACTAGTGACACACTGTTTGTCTATGTATTCACACATGTACTAAGTTTCCGGTTAATACAATTCTAGCATGAATAATAAACATTTATCATGATATAAGGAAATATAAATAACAACTTTATTATTGCCTCTAGGGCATATTTCCTTCAGTTATGTTTCTACTTATGGTACTTGATCGTTTGAGACTATGATGAGATTATGTTCTTATCTTTGTGGCTATGAAATAATTGAGTCTATGTGAGTTATGGTTGTTTCATATGTGCGCATCTCACTTTTATATCTTTTTGAGCTACATATGCTACCATGAGAGTTTGTGATGTACATCCGAACATATTCATCTCATGCACACAATGAGGGGGAGCTAAAAGCAAATAGGAACATATTTTGTATTATGCTCTCATGATTGTCAGTGCTAAATTTATTTATTGCATCTATGATACTACATGTATGATTGTCATGAACAAACAAAAAGGGGGAGAATGAAAGTGCAATCATGCCCTTACATCATGTTTTGATGTTGATGACAATATACATGTAGGGGATTAACTATGTTTGTTAAGTAAATATCAGGTGTTAGTCCCCGGTTCATCAATGGTGTGTGGATCATGAGCATACGAAGTGATTTTACTCAAGGATGAAGTATCAAAAATGATTACATATTTGTTTTCTTGAGTATAGGATCTCACACTATTAAGAAGGATCGATAGGGTTAGTAAAAGACTTGCTCTTTCCACAAACCTCCTTCCCATCTATTTTTCCCTCCGCTTCAGCTTTGTTCTTTTAGTGTCTTGTCACGCCGGATGTCCAGCCCCTTGTCCGGATGTCCGGCCTGCCTATTCACTTGCATTACAACAGCCACATTTGGGCTCACACTATATATAGCCCTCCTCCCCCACGGGAGAGGGTTGACCATTCAATTTTGAACAAACCCTAGAACACATTTCACACTCTCTCTCACTCTTCCACACCATATCTTAGATCCCTAAGGGATTTGAGAGCATTTGAGACAAATTGTCCGACCAAGTGATAGATTCACTCATTCTCCTTCTTTGCACCAAAGGAATTCATGATTCTAGCAAGTCTTGAGCTTTTCCCGATCTTCTTGTTACTCTTGGAGGTTGGAGACTCCTAGGCGGTAGGAGTCTTTCGGAGAGGAATCGATCATTGTGATTACCCCCAGAAAAGTTTGTGAGGGTTTGGAGACCACCCCAAGGTCTACCACTAGTGGTTGAGAAACGCCTTTGTGGTGTTGTCTCAAAGGGAGAATAGGGTGAGCCTTCGTGGCGTTGGTGTACCTTCGTGGTAACATCCACCTCTCTAACGGTGACGTAGCTTCCCTCCAAGGAAGTGAACATCAGCATAAATCCTCGTCTCCCGGAGTTGCGGTTATCCCTAACACTAACTCTCTACTTGTGGTAACTTGTCTCTTAGCACTTATAGCATATTGTGCTTACTTACTCACCTATTTGTATTACTTATTTATCTTGCTTAGCTCATCCAATCTTACTTATAATTGTTAGGCTCACTTTCATATTCTGCATTATTGCCTAAAATTGCTTAGTAATAATTAAAATTTGTAATTGTACCTATTCACCCCCCTCTAGGTAAGTATCGATCCTTTCACCCGTGAACTACCAACTAACTCTCCCTCGAACTGAATTCCAAAAGCACGGCCTCTCTACTTGGTTGCAAGTGTACAGCTTTCACGATCCGGCAGCGCTTCGCCGTCCATAGCTAATCATCACCGAAGAGTTAGGCGGGGAGATTAGAACCACACGGGTCTTCTAATTATGAGGAGGATTAGTCTAGCTCTAATTTGTCAACTAGGACCAACTAGAACTATAACTAGAAGAACTAGAGGAGGCTCCAAAACTTGTGTATCAAAAGAGCACCAAACCTCAAGTATATATAGGTTAGAGGGGAGAGGGAGGGCTGCCACCAAGGGAAAGAGTCCCCCTTGGTGTGCTGGACAGGGGAGGAGGAGTTGGACTCCTCCCCCACTCCTATTCGGCCTCCTTCCTTAGGGAAGGGGCGCCTCCCCCACTTGGGCCCTTGTGGTCCAAGTTGCCTTCCACCTCTTGGCCTTTTAAGGCCCGTTGATATTAAATTAAATATGAAATTGTTCTAAATACTTTCAGACCATTATATATAGTTTAACATCCCCGAAAACATTTTCCACCTATATATTATTTATCGTAATACCCGGTATTACCCAATATTCACCGAAACTATTCCGGTAACCCCGAAACGCTTCCGAATACTCTCAGAACTATTCAGATTATTAATGGAACAATTCCACAAATATGTTCTCATCACTCCTGTCCTACTAACACTCAGAAGATTGTGATTGCCTTAATCTTGTGAGCCCGTAGGTTCGGTAACTCATAGACATGAACGGAACCGTTCGTTCAATGACCGACAGCAGAACCGTTGGCGTCCATATTGATCCCTATGTGCACACAAATGATATTTGAGTGAACCTTTGGTTATCATGTGATGTTCCCTTTGCTTCATGATACTTTACAGAACCCGAGATGCATCGACATCCTCCTAAGTCATCACATGCTTACTATACCGAAATCCTTGTTACCGGCTTTGTTCTTCTTTCTTGTTATTGTGTTTTGGCATCTCCTTGAAGTAGTCACATGTGTATGGCCAGATGATGATGGATGCCGTTACACCGAGAGGGCCCTAAGAATATCTATCCATCATCGAAGGAGAAAATCCCACTCTCAATCTATCTAGTCCCTTGTCAAACTTTCTGATGAGCCTGTAAGTTGTTGTTATGATAACCGTGTTACAAGTGACGTTTGAGCAACCCCAAAGTCCACCGTATGATAAAAAGTGACTACGATACTCTCATGATCTAAGGAGCAAAAGCACATGTTAACACTCCATATTATTACAATTCATTATAGATGATATTATCTCAATTCATAACAAACAAGTTTGGGTCGATTCATTATGATCGTTCATCCAATGTCATAATCTGAATGTTGTTTTAGGACTATCGTTAACGATATCCTAAGATCTGAAAAACATGACCACTAACAACACTTGAGCTGGTCTTAGAGGCGAGGCTAGGAACCTTTATTATTCGTTTATCATTTCACACGTGCATATGAGTTTTCCACCGAATCGCATATTCCAGGAGCATAGCAGTTATAGCATCAAATATAAACACTTAACTATGAATATGGAAATATAATAATACAATATTATTGCCTCCAGGGCATATTTCCAACAGTCTCCCACATGCACTAGAGTCAATAATCTAGTTAGCACTTTTAACTTTTACACCAATGGCAGACTAGTGTGAGTCCATGCTTTGCTTGTGGTATAGACTTCGTCCTATCGAATCTGACAATCTTCAAATCTATGTGTATCATTTGTATTTCAATGCATTTTTCATGCTTTCAAATAAATTCATAATTTGTGTGAAAGTGGCTTTGTATGTATTGAATCACCGGCAGGACCTATGATTCCTCAAACTGAGCTATGGAACCACTATTAAGAATAGTGTTCCACTTGCACAATCATCTAGAGATCATACAAAGCTCATAAATGAACTTTTGATTCATCACCCTCTCTTGTTACTTCTAAAGTGACAATATACTTAGCCTTCTATTGTAGAATTCACCATAGTAATATTTTGGACTAAGTCCAACTTACTATGCCACCATAAATTGAAATAAAAAATCGCTTGGAGCATCAATGAAGTTTTTATCAAAGTACTACTTACAACGAGCATGTATTGATGTAACTCCCTACAACAAAATCTTCATCTTCTCCGTATGCGAGACACATGTCAATAGTATTTAACAACATTTTACTGTTGTCCTATGATCCACAATTTGATCATTCTGGTAACTTTTACTAACAACTTACTTGCACTACAAAAAAGACACATCCATGACATTTTGGGCCCGAATTTTTTTTCTGTCATACATATGACACTTCTATGACGATAATCGTGACAAAACCCGGTATCATCATAGATGTGCTGGGCTCCTACTTCTATGACAAAAAATCATGACAGAAAATGGGCTTTTCATCTTGGGCGGGCCGGAGACGCAGCTGCATGACATTCCTTGGGTCGTCCATGACAGAAAAACCGTGGTAGAAGCGAGGGAGGAAAATTTTGGGAGTTGCGGTTACGGTGGGAGGTCGGGGCGAGTGATGCGCGCTTTCTCTCGTACGCGTGCGTAGGCGTTGGCTCTAGCTGAACCGAAGCGAGGCGTTGGGCTCTAGCGAACCCGGCGATTGCAAAGAGGCTACGCGTTCATCGAACCCGAAGCGATCGATCGATGGCTGTTAATCGAACCCGATGGAGCGATTCGCCGTTCTGCTGCTAATGAAGCGGTCGATTGGATGAACAATGAGTGTTGGGGGGGGGTTGGATGATAAGTGGCGGTGGCGTTGCCTCGGATGAACAGGACCCCGTGGTGTGGAGGGCTGGATGAGCAGAGAAGGTGGAGGGTGGCCGTGGAGGGTGGTTGAACAGACCCGTGGTGTGGAGGGCTGGATAAGCAGAGAGCGGTGGAGGGGTGCTGTGGAGGGTGGTTGAACGATGAGCCGGTGGAGTAGCGCGCGGTGGAGGCTGGATGAATAGGAGCCCGTGGAGGCCGGAGGAGGTCGATGGTGGAGATGAACGGATCCGTGGAGTCCGCTTTGCGACGCCACACCCCTCTCGGCGAACAGGACCCTGTTTCGACCGTGAAGCGCCCAACACAAGTCCGTTTAAATGCATTTTGCGATACGCCACACCCTCCCGATCAACAAGACCCCGTTTCGACCGTAGGAGGTCCGTTTTGTTCGTTTTGCGGTACGCCACATCCTCCCGATCAACAGGACCCCGTTTGACCGTAGGAGGTCCGCTTCCTCCGTTTTTGCGATGCGCACACCCTCCCGATCAACAGACCCCGCTAGAACATAGGAGGTCTGTTTCTCCACAGCGATACGCCAGCCTCGTTCCATCGCCTGTTCCGTCCAAGCCCTCCCGATGAACACGACCACGCATTCCGTTCCGACCAGCCGGTTGGCTCCCCATGAACACGACGACGACGCTGTTTCTCCGTTCCGACCCAGCCATGTACGTATGCGCGAGTAGGCATTTGAGACCCTGCTCGTATGTACGTATGTGGCCGTATTTTCTTTCTTGCACCCTCGCCGCTATACGTACGTGTAAATGCTACGTGCACGCCTCTACTACGACACGTGCGCGCCTCTACTACGACACGTGCACGCCTCTACAATGACCAATATGTATGTACACGTTCGCGACCAGAATGACAACGCTACGTACGCTTCGACCAGGTGGGTCCCGACTGTCAGGCACTTCCTTGCCTGCAAAGATGTAGCTGGTGGATCCCAGCAGTCAGGGGGGCCGAATCGTTTTTTTTCGGACGCACTTCCTTGCGTGCGAAGATGTAGCTGGTGGGTCCCAGCAGTCAGAGGGCGAATGGCTTTTTTTCCAGGACGCACTTCCTTGCGTGCGAAGGTGTCGCTGGCGGGTCCCAGCGGTCATGGGGGGTGAATCGTTTTGTTTTTTTGCCCGGACGCACTTCCTTGCGTGCGAAGATGTAGCTGGTGGGTCCCAGCAGTCAGGGGGAAACGTTTTTTCGCAAAATAGAGTGGCCCGTCTGGTGGGTCCCAGCTGTCAGGTGGAGGAATCATTATTTTTCGCGTAATAAGGAGGCACTTCCTTGCTGCGGCCATGGACCCAGCTGTCAGCCTCTCCATGTAGAGTCCATGTCCGATGGAAGTCGTTCCTTGACCACGTTGACCACGCCGCGCCGAGAGCACCAGGGCGGTGGACGACGGCGAGGCGTAGGAAGGGGACGACGGGGAGCCGGGGAAGACGCGACAGTGGAAGCCCGCGCTGAGAGGAGTACGAGGGTTCATTGGTTCGGCTACGGTGTGATGCTACCGTCGCCGCAGGGCCTTGCCAGCGGTGGGAATAGTAGGGGGCGGTGAGGCCTCCGCGGCAGCACAGCCGGCCACGGGAGGCAGGAGCATGCGGCACGACCGGCGCTGCTTTGGGCGGCTGGAGCAAGAAGACCAGAGGTTGAAGAAGCACTACGGCCGTTGGATGGACATCGTCTGATCCTTTGGAGCTAGAATCGTTCATATTGACTAAAGTTGACAAAGGCCCCCGTCCCAGTCAACTTAGTAGGCCCACAAGTCAGCCTCCCACCATGGTGAGTCCTAGCTAGCAAGGGGAGTATTCATTTTTTTGTGCGTAATAAGGAGGCACTTCCGGTGGGTCCGAGCTGACAGCGCGGGGAACGTTTTTTTCGTGAAATACGCTGGCCCGTCCGGTGGGTCCCAGCTGTCAGGGGGGAAACGTTTTTTCTGCGAAATAAGGTGGCCCGTTCGGTGGGTCCCTGCTGTCAGGTGGAGGAATAATTATTTTGCGGCGTAATAAGGAGGCACTTCCTTGCGGCCACTGGACCCCGGTGTCGGCCTCTCCACGTCTGATACTCTTCCGATGGAAGTCGGTCGTTGACCATGTTGACCACGTTGACCACGCCGCGCCGAGAGCACCAGGGCGGTGGTCTGGACGAAGGCGAGGCCTAGGAAGGGGGTGACGCGGAGCCGGGAAGACCTTGCATGGTAGCCCAGCGAAGAGGAGTACGAGGGTTCATTGGTTGGCTGCGGCGTGAGGCTGCCGTCGCCGCAGAATAACAGGGGTGTGGGTGAGTAGAGGGATACCCAGGCCAGCGGTGGGAGTAGTAGGGGCGGTGAGGCCTCCGCGGCATCACAGCCGCCACGAGAGGCGAGAGCACGCAGCACGACCGGCGCTGCTTTGGGCGTGCTGCAGCAAGAAGACCAGAGGTTGAAGAAGCACTATGGACGTTGGATGGACATCGTGACGGTCTTTGGAGCTAGAATCGTTCATATTGACTAAGTTGACAAAGCCCTCCGTCCCGTCAACTTAGTTGGCCCTAAGTCATTCTCCCACTATGGTGGGTCCCATCTAGCAGGGTGGGTATTCATTTTTTGTGCGTAATAAGGAGGCACTTCCTTGCGTGCGAAGATATAGCTGGTGGGTCCGACATGTCGCCGGGGAACGTTTTTCGCGAAATCTGAGAGGCCCTTCCGGTGGGTCCCAGCTGTCAGGTGGAGGCATCATTATTTTGCGCGTACAGTCCACGGCCGATGGATGTCGTTCGTTGACCACGTTGACCAGGCCGCACCGAGAGCACCATGGCGGTGGACGACGGCGAGGCCTAGGAAGGGAACGACACGGAGCCGGGGAAGACTCGGCAATGGTTGCCCACGCGTGGGGAGTACGAGGTTTCTTGGTCCATTGCCGTCGCCGGAAAATAACAGGAGGTGTGGGTGAGTAGAGGAATGGCACGGCCAGCAATGAAGTAGGGTGGGGCGGTGCGGCACGTGGGGGCAGCACACCGCCACGGAGGCGGTAGCAGCAGTCCCACCGGAGCTGGTTTGGGCGGTGGAGCAAGAAGATCAGATATTGAAGAAGCAGCACAGCCGTTGGATTAACATCCAATGGTCCTTTGCTGCTAGAATCGCTTGTGGACTAAGTTGACAAAGCCAAATTACACGCCAACCTAGTAGACCCACAAGTCAGCCTCCAAATCTGTCCCAAACAGCATACAACCCGAAATTTTAGCGATTCAAATTAATTTTAAATCTAAATATACCTTAATTTAAATTCAATGAAATTTTACCGCACAAAAACAATGAAATTTAAAATATCAAAATCCGAAAGAAAACAGTATTTGGGAACTAATTGCCTGTTTGCTGTATTTTTTCATTTACAGCCCATTTATTATTACTTATAGCCCATTTCTTATTACTTATAGCCCATTTATTATTACTTATAGCCCATTTCTTATTACTTATAGCCCATTTTCGGGCAAAATGCATCCTCCTCGCCTTGAAAGATTTCCACCAAAGAGGTAGAAAAGCAAGTAGGCCTATGTTGGTTATTACGCAAAAAACAAAATAGCTGGCTAGCCATTTTCGTAAAGAAAAAAAACAAACTGGGCTGGTCATGTGCTAAACATATGAAATAAAAGCCTGGGCTAGATGGGCCACGGGTCCCGCACAACCCAGTTGATACCCTTCTCCGTCCCGAAAAAACAAAACTACCGGGCGCGCTACTGGGTCCCTACTGTCATCCTCACCATGTACAGTCATCTCCTTATTACTCTCAGTTGTTGACCATGTTCACAACACCGGAGGGCGGCGCCGCGGCGAGCGAACCAAGGCGGAGGACGATGGTGAGGCCTCGGACGGGAACGAACACGAGCCGGGGAAGATCACAGCCAACGTAGGAGGCGGGAGCAGGCGGTCCCGCCGGCGTTGGTTTGGCTTTGGCGGCTCGAGGAAGAAGAGACTAAAGAAATGCGACAGACGTTGAATGACAATCGAACGGTCAAGGTTGGCACAATCGTTTTTTGACTAAGCGGACACCAAGTAGCGTACTTTTTTATATATAGGAAGAAAACTGCGAGGAAAATGCGTTCGTCTGCCGTCCTCCTCA
This sequence comes from Aegilops longissima, assembly GCA_021605205.1. NCBI lineage: Eukaryota > Viridiplantae > Streptophyta > Magnoliopsida > Poales > Poaceae > Aegilops > Aegilops longissima. The sequence continues at coordinate 424,141,557 of CM038681.1, read as the reverse complement.
CAGGGACGTTCACCACATAAGTGACTAGCACCCTTGGTTTTCAACCGAGAGGTCTTGGGTTCGAGTCTGAGGAACTCGAACTCTCAATTTTGTCCTCCTTCCTTCCTTGCAAAAAAAAGGGAAAGAAAATCAAAGACTTGGGAAGGCGTACAGAACAAGCTAGTGTACCATAAAGAGACGTTGCGAGTTTTAGAAAAAAGAAAGACGCGTGCTCAGTAGCTGGTTCGAATCCAAACCTAGACTATGACTATATATGGTGATATGCTACTCGCAAGTAATGAAACCGACATATCCAACGCTCGCTTCTCCTCTTCTCTACTTACTCGCTTAGCATCGAAGCTCGGCGCGCAACCATGTCCGCTGGCTGCTCGTCCACCGCTCTTCAAGCGAGTAACAACCGATATGCGCCAAGTCGCCACCCGTACCATCGCCTGTGGGTCTCATCACACCCCCGCCGGCACGCGCACCGCAGCCGATTGCTCATCGCAACCCGCTACCGTTGGTGTGGTGCCACTGCTGCAAATCACGCAGAGTCATCCATCGCATCTCAACCACAATCCGCAACCTTGGCCGAGTCTTCTACAAATGCCCGAATCATGGGGTAATAATATGTTTAAGTGTTGTTCTGCTGCTTTCAGTTGCTGATTTTTTAATAGTTTGGTTGATGATCTTCCAATTTGATTCGTGCAGAAAAGGGAAGATTCATGTGATTTTTATTTCTGGGAAGTTGATGATGTGGGGGAATGCAACTATGCTGATTATTTGGTTAGCCGAGGAATCCCAATACCAGCAGGTTGGGGTGTTGGACAAGTAACTGAAGGAACGATAGAAGAGGAAGATGAAGAGAAGAAGGTTAAAGATGCAGTTCCTCTGATCATGGCCAAGCAACAGCTGCTGAACAACCTTGACAGCAATGAGGAGATGAAGATAATGGGCAAAATTGATGTGCTCTGTAGGATGATTGTCTCTTTATTTGCAGTGTATGTAGCACTCGTGATGTATTCAGTGGCTACGACATGAGCACTTTGCTGAAACTAGTAATGAATGAAACCTGTGTAGCAGGGTGGGCGTAGTGTTGTGAACATCTAATGATTTCTATTAACGGAAATCAGGGGGTATCCCCTTTTGCTCATATAAATAAATAAATAGCAGAGGCCTGTCGGGTCAGCTTTGTTCTCATTCGAAGACGTCGAGCAAATTGTAGTCCAACAGCAAACTATGTCATCAAATTCAAGTTTCACAGCCAAATATGAGTACAACTAAACAACAATGTCATCATCTTTTAGTTGTCATACAATCACCAAACACAAATCAGCATACATAACAAGTGATGTTCTCACAGCAAAATAGTAAACAACATGTTCATCAGGTTTCAGTTGTCATAGCAAACACAATTTCACATAGTAGATAAAAAAACGTCTTCTGACAGGCAAATACAACAAAAGCAATGTAATCATCATCCGCAGTAGCAGCGTCAACATCTTTGCCATGTGTATCAGTCTGAATCGTAATTCCCCACGGTGTCATCTTCTTCTTCGTCCTCAACGTTGGTTCTTCTTGATCAACTCCTTATGTCCACAGCACGACAGGCAATCTTTTCGCCGGCGTCATTGACGTGATGGTTCTCAAAGATATTAGGAACATCTGTGTTATCTTGTACATCAGGAGCAGTGTAAGCATCATCTTGTTGTGCAACTTCATTAAACGAATTCCTCTGCTCAAACCTTTGCAATACTCTCCAGTCATTGCTACGTGCAAATGTGTCTTCCAAGAAAAATATCTATGTTGCTTGATTTGCCAAAATAAAAGGCTCATTGGTCTGGTACGCCGCCTTGACATTGATGGATTTGAAATAATCATCAGCTCTGGGTTTTGCGATCCTGGAAAACAGGTTATACCAACGACAAAGACAATGTAAACACACACCGATGATCCTCAAATCGGAGATATATCGCAATCTGAACAATGTCATTATGTTAGCATACATTTCAGTTGTCTCTTTGTCATACGTATCCGTGCTCATGATGGCACTGTTTTGTGTCTTCCTGCCTTCGTCTCGTGCAAGGGTGTTGTAGCGCACATCTCCAACAACGCAAGATTCATAATGTCTTACCCGAGTATCAGGACCCATTGCTAGTGAGTAAAGGGCATCATCAACTGCCTGCCCATCCTCCCGCATCTTCTTAACCTATGGTTAGAAAATAGACAAGCTGATCATCTTATGTACTCAATATATTAAAAAATTGACAGTGCACTTCAAAAGCTTACATGGTTCTTGAACCATTTCGCAAATCCTGCCATAACCAGTTTGTCAATGTTTCTTGGATTTTGCGGCAATAACTCCTCTTTGTAGATGCTGCACAACATAGTGATCGCGTCAAACATCTAAATATATAAGAATGTGCTGCAAGTTTAGTAGATTACGATGTATAAGCTGCAGTACTGCACTTACTTGATATAAGGTAGTATCTCGGGACAGTTATTCAACACATACCAAACCATTTTGTCCAAATCTTTAGGTTTGTCCTCTTGTCGACTCTTCCACAGTAACTCGAGCAGAATAATAGAAAACATTGAGCCCGGGATTGTCTTCACCCACCTCTTTGCTAAGCTGATCATTTGTTTCAATGTATTTTGAGCAGAATGTCAACGCTTCAGCAGCAATGTAGGCCTCTGCAATGGAACCCTCGGGTCTAGCTCGTTCCTAACATAGCCCTTGAAAGTGCCTAGCCGCCTTTCAATAGGGTACATCTAGCCATCTGCATGGACCTCTAAGTAGTGCCTCATAAGGTAGATGAATAGCCAAATGCACCATCACATCAAAGAAATTTGGAGGATATATCTTCTCAAGGTCGCATAGGATAGTTGGTATCTTGTCTCTAAGACGCCCAAAGCATCTATCTGATATTTCTACCGCAGAGTTCCTCAAGAATTGTCCCAACTCTGCAATCTGCTCAGATAAGTCGTATGCCCAATCCTCTAAGGATAACATGTAAAACCCTTTGAAGTAGGACGTGGCAGTCATGAGTTTTCAACCCTTGTACCTTGTTTCCATCTGACCGACTCTCCTTTCGGGGTTGGAAGCAAATCCATGTGGGAATCTCACACGTGACAGGACCTTGCAGAATTCTTTTCTTTTACCTTGTCCAAGACGCACACAGTTGGTGCCATATCCCGTGGTTTACCTTCATCTTGCACTGCAAATCCTTTTCGATACCTGTGTGTCAAATCAATCCTAGATTTTAAGGTATCTTTCGTCTTGCCTTCAATGTTAAGAAGTGTGCCGATAATGTTGTCACATATATTTTCTCGATGTGCATCACATCAAGATTATGCCGTAGATCCAAATCTTTCCAATACTCCAAGTCCCACAAAGTGGACCTGCGGGTAAACAATAATCTCTCTTCTACCGTACACGCTTCCTTTTCCGCTACCATTACCGGGATGGTTTCTGGTGTAATATGCCCGACCTTCTCTAATTCCATTTGCAACTCATCGGCGGTGAGCCTCTTTGGCGCATCACGGTTTTCAAGCTTTGCATTGAACACATGTCTTCGGTATTTTCTAGGATGCGGCTTGTCCTTGGCAAGGAAACGGCAGTGTCCAATGTAACAGATCTTGCTAAGTATTGCGTGATGACAATGATTCTGTCACAAATAACACATGCATTGTAACCATGTGTCGCTCATACGACATAGTGCCCAAAGCCGGATAATCATGGATGCACCAAATTACAACAGCATGCGAAAGAAATCAGCTGGTGGGCTGCTATATAGGTCTCGAGTGAGAACACCCTTCCATAGCTGTTGAAGTTCCTCCACAAGAGGCTCCATGAACAAATCAAAATCCTTTCCGGGACTTTTTGGACCTGGGATGAGCAAGGCCATCATGTAGTTTGATTCTTTGGTGCAGACATTTGGAGGCATGTTGTAAGGATAACAAGCACGGCCACATGCTATATGTGGCGCTCTGGTGGCCAAATGGGTTAAATCCATCGAAGCTAAGCCAAGTCTAATGTTTCTCGGTCAGGTTGATGACAAACTCTTTGTGTTTATCATTGAAGCTTTTCCACTCACTACCATGAGATGGATGGCTCATTACATTCGATATCTCTACTCCTGGTTCCTAGAATGCCACAAGACATCCTCTCTTGTTTCAAAGATCATGAAACAACCTCTGCAATCTTGGTGTAATTGGGAAATGTCTCGAACATTATGAGGAACCCTCTTCACAAGATCGCCATCTTTCCATCTTGATGATTTGCATTTCGGGCATTCACTTAAGTTGGCATAATCCTTCCGGAATAGAACACAATTATTCTTACAAACATGGATCATATCATATCCAATTCCAACTGCACGAAGGAAATTCTTCATTTTACTGTAGGTGTGTGGCAGCTCAGACGCGTCTGGGAAAGATTTGTGGAAAGCAGCCAACATCGCATCGAATGATTTGTTGGTCATCCGCTCAGATGTCTTCACCTGAAGAAAGGTGACCATAGCTGAGAATACTGACAGCTTATTTCCTGGGGTGACAACAACGTTGCATTGTTCCAACATGCGGGCCCACCGTTTTTCTTCTGTAGGTGAAAGTTCACGGAATGCACGAGCATTTCGTAGCATTGTTTCAATGTTGGTCAAACTCACTGGCTCCGCCACCACCACCTCCTCCTCCTCTTCCACCTGAGCATCAGGAAGATCAAGATGGTGATCTGCTGCTTCCACGTAGTCAATAACATTGACGTTCACAGCTTCACCATGATGAACCCACCTAGTATATGTGACCGACATCCCATACAAGTGTAGATGATTTTGCACAGTTGACTGGGGTCTTGTAACTGAATTCATACAATTGCTACACGGGCAGAGCACATCTGATTTCGGACCACCGTACTCAGCTCTGATAAAGTTCATGAAGTTTTCAACCCCCTCGACATATGCAGCGGAGAATCTTTGAGCAGAAGTTATCCAAGTCCTGTCCATCTATTAGACATAAAAATTAGTTCTTCTACTAGATATTACAGGAAAAACATATATGCTTTTTTATGAAGTCCAGAAAAAAATACCTAGGTCGATGTCTAAAGCTATGGCAAGATATTTGGACGAGCAGATCTAAGTAACGAAATATATGTAAAGCTAATTCAGCAAACATATTTGAGTGCTAAATTATGGCAGGCTGTTTCAGCAGTCAATGAGGCAGAGCACACAACCATCGAACTATCGAAGGCCATCGCAGCAACAAAGATCGAGTATAAAACGGTGTAGAGCTATTTCACCTAACAGATTGGCTACTAGACCATGGCAATCTACGTCATAATAAATATATGGCAGGATATTTTAGCAACTAATCGGCCTTGGCATGCCATCTCAGCTAAGCAGATTGACTGCAGAATAGGGCAATGAAGCTTCTTAAGCAGAGCATATTGACGATAAACTACTTGCAAACAAGTGAGATTAACAGCGTCTATCGGCTAACATTCAGCGCTACACCGACATGAACGGGCCTCGATCTAGAATGCGCTGTATCGTGGGAGAAGCCGACCGCCGTGCGTCTCCACACGAACGTCGCCCGGTGTTGACCGTCGGCGCCCCACAAGAATGTAGCAGTGGTGGCGGCGCGGCTAGAGGACGATCACGAGAGCGCATTGTGGAGCGAGAGGATCGCCGTCGGCCCCTCGACGAACGCGGCGCCGACGATCGGGCGCGGCGGGAGGGTGGCTTTGGCGGAGCGAATGGAGTGGAGGGGGGGACGGGGAGGGGGTTTGGTGAATATTTGGCAAGGCGGTTGAATCAATTTGGGGGAATTTTTGTGTGTGTGTGGGGAGGATTTTCGCGCTGTGGGCGGGGAGTTTGGCGATGGTCGGTTTCTCCAAGTGCAGTCCCACGTGTCGGTGAAGAGGCAAGTCAAGCATCGTTCCGCTTATGCGTGAGCCGTGTGCAGGACCGAACGTGTGTCGGGTGAAATGCGAACGCGACAGGAGTGCTGTGAGTGTACCACCTTTTTCCTTTTAAACTAGGTGCTTCGCCCCCTAAAAAGATGTTGCTTCGCGCGATCCATCGATACTACTACTAGTAATCCGGTAATCCCGACTAAAACAGTGCGGCCAGGTCTTTTCCCGCGCGATATGCCGGGAGGTTGGCTTAGTTGGATTTTTTAGATTTAGAGTTGGTGATGATGGTGTGCCTGTCATCCTGCAATATAGGCCGTCCGATCTATATCTAACGGATATGAAGGAAACTATGACAATTTACCTGCACTCCTCTCCACATTTACAGATAAGGCTTTCCCTCATTCATCCTTTTCTCCCACAAGATCTTGATCTTCCATGCAACGCACGAGCATCTTGCTAGTACTCCTACAATATGTATATTATTGTGAAAGTTCATATACACCGGCCAAGATTAATGCAAACACGGCAGATTTTCATTACATTTCAAACTTTTATAGGACAGAAAAATAAAAGAAACCCGACCCTAAACCTATTCTACGGCGGCGACCGACGTCCATGTACGAGGGTGGGGTTCAAGACCCGTGAAGTGAAGGTGCGGTCTCCGGCGAGGAAGAGTAGAACACGGGATACAGACCGGCCAGTTGGCACACCATGCCCTGCCGCCTCCCATGCCCTACTCATCCTCGGAGGAGTCCCGACCTCGGCGGTGCCGGACGTTGGACGGCGGCAAGTAGGACGCGTGGCTGACGGTGCTGCCGTCGTCGGCCGCCAGCGTGGCCACCGCTTGTGCGGTCGCATCCGCGTCCGGCTACGCCGCTATTGCGTCGCGAGAGGCAACTTGAGCAAGGGCGGCGACCTCGAGCTTCATCCCCGAAGACAAGCTCTCCCGTAGAGCGTTCGCACTTGCGGTCATGGCGGATGTGGTGCCTGGTAGGAGGACGATGCGCTATGGTGTGGAGGTTAGCTGGGTGTTGCCGCTTTAAGTAGCACATTCCGGTGAGGCCAAGCGTCCGGGTGCGTCATTAAGTCACCGGAGTTGGTTCCTCGGGCACCGAGCCTCTTAACGACGACATACAAACGGACGACATGAATGCGGGCAGCTGGCGCCGGCTGGGAACGCACCGCGCGTCGGTGCGAGGGACGAGGGCTTTGGTGTGCCAGGGTAGTCAGCTGCGGTCGTGGCAACGTTGGAGATGCCCTTTGCTCAAATGCGATCCCCACGTGTCATTGAAAAAGCAAGACGACCCGGCATGGTCTCATGTCCAAAGGATGCAGTTGGCCGCGCTACACCACTCGGCGGATGCGTCGCGGCGCCCCGTGCATCCTCGACGAGCCGGGTGTTGGGGTGTGTTTGGATTGTGGCCAAAGTGCACCTTACCAAAATTTTGGTCATGACCCAAAGATTGGTCTTTGTTTGGATGGTTGCCATTTCTTTGGCATGCCAATGAACTCTAGCCAACTCTAGTTCATTTTTCTTGCCAACGTCGGCCAAATCATGGGCAACCAATACCTCAACCAAAATTTTGGCTACCCAATGCTTTGATGGGGGCAACCTTGGGCACAAACCAAACATACTGTTGGTCGTGCCACAGCACTAACGCCACCCTCGGCACACTGAAACCGACCGTGTCTATCGACGATGTGAGCGTGTCGCTCACCGCGGTCGCCGTGCCCAGAGGCGGTGCTGGAGCTGCGCCCCGTTGTTGGCCCCAACGACCCATATGAACGGTCGTCGGTGGCGAGGAGGTCGTGGGCTAGCTCCTCCATTGGACTAGTCTGCGCTATGTCGGTTTTCCTGTTTTCCCGACTATATACGAGCGTCAGTGCTCCGCGTTGCGCATTAGGCCTTTCACTATGTAGGCCAAGCGAGACAACTTATTATTTATTTGAGCCGTTCAAGTGCAATCATGTGGCGTTTGCTTATTTCTCATTCCTCTCCAACCCTCTTCTCCATCGATCATGTTGCCCTCCAGTCGAGTCCATCCTCCCGCATGCCTCATTTGAACATTCCGCCGAGTATCATTCGCATGTACCCACCCTAGTCCTCTTTCAATAGATCTCCGGACCCCGAGATGAAATCGAGAGGGAACGAGTGGGGGCACGTGATACCTAAGGCGGATACAAAATTTTGAACCGGTGATCATAGCATTCGCAAATCATATATAAAGGGTATTCAATGTTCATTTCGTTTTTGAACGTACAATATACTCCTTCCTATCCTTTCTACTTTACATACTCCCTCCGTCTAGGTGAGTAAGTCATCTTAGGCTGTGCACCGTGACCAAGGAGGAGAGAAAAACGAGAGACATTAATGTCTATTTGCTAATTAATAGTATTGCATGTAATGAACTAACCACTGCATGTCGTGTTTGATAGTCTCAAGTCATTAAAAGCATGCACACCCTCATCTCTTATTGGTTGATATGTCAAGAAACAAGAAACGAGGTAGAAGTTAATGCACCGCGCATAAGTGTTTTGGGATTATTTGGTTTTCATAAGATGACTTACACACCTAGACGGAGGGAGTATAAGTTTTATGTGTAGTCAAAGTATCTCTACTATGATAAAAAAGGTATCAACATTCAACAACGCCTAATCAATATTGTTAGATTCGTACGTACTCCTAGATTTGTACTCGAGATGGTTTCCAATTTGACTATTGACAAGATTAATAGTACTCATTTCACATAGGTGAGTAAGTCATCTTAGGCTGTGCACCGTGACCAAGGAGGAGGGGAAAATGAGAGACATTAATGTTTATTTGCTAATTAATAGTATTGCATGCAATGAACTAACCAACGCATGTCATGTTTGATAGTCTCGTAATTAAAAGCATGCACACCTCATCTCTTATTGGTTCATATGTCAAGAAACAAGAAACGAGGTAGAAGTTAATGCACCACGCCTACGTGTTTTGGGATTATTTGGTTTTCGTAAGATGACTTACACACCTAGACGGAGGGAGTACATGAGATGTATAATGTGAAAATTATATCATTGGAAACTCCTTTCACATACTGAAATTGACCATATGCTTTGTGTAAGTTGCATGTCATATATTATTACTCTAACATTTGGTCAAAGTTAGCCTCAAAAGCGATTAGACCCTGTATGCTTTGTGTAAGTTGCATGTCATATATTATTACTCTAACATTTGTGTAAGTTGCATGTCATATATTATTACTCTAACATTTGGTCAAAGTAGTATAGTGGAAGTGGATCCTCTGACGTAGGTATCCCTGCCTTACCATCCCGTTCGGTCACTTACTGGCGGACCCCATGCTTGCTAGGCCCCGCATGTCAGTTACTCAATGGGTTCGGCCACGTCAGGGGATCCTCATCCATAGTATACTCCCTCTGTTTTTATTTACTCCGCATAAAACGGAGGGAGTGGTGGTATAATAAATGACGCGGGCGGGGGAGGGGGAGGGACGTCGGTTTGCTCTCAACTGCGGTCCCACAAGCGAGCGAAAACGCAAGACGAAGCGCGTTCCATTTGGTGAGCGACGTGGAGGGTCCAGCGTGCCGGGCTGCAACGCGAACGCGACAAGAGCGATGTACAGTCAAAACCGATTGACCGGTCGTCACCGGAACCACTATTCACACCAGAACCTTCGCTGCTCGGCCTACGCCAGCCACTGCCCTAAAACCACACCAAATCTCCAGCCCATTCCCCCACCTTTCGATCCCCTAGCCCGCATCAAGCGTCCCCTAGTTCGCCGGAAAGCCATGGTGCGCCGCAAGATCACTTACTACAAGATGCTGACGCCGGAGCGCCGTGCAGAAATCGCGGCGGCGGTTGGTGCCACAGACCTCCATTCCGAAGCTCGCTTTGCGGCGGGCCAATCCCCGAGTTCTCTGGAGCCAAGCTACGAGGAGGAGGAAGCCGATCCAATATTCACTGCGGAGGTCGCGGCGCAGAAGGCCCCCGATGGGAATGAGATGATGGACGTCGACTTCGTGCCGGCGTCCGAGTCCCCCATGGTGCAGGCGGACCAGCGGTTCAACATGGCGATACTAAAGGAGGACCGGGAGGTAGAGGCTCAACTCGACACGGAGCGCGCGCATGCCGCTGCCATCGAGGCTCTCCTGCAGGCGGAACCGGATGTCGTGGATGTGAACCAGGCGGCGGAGGATCAACTTGAGGCGGAGCACACGGATGCCGCTACCATCTAGGCCCTCCTGCAGGCGGAACCGGATGTCCTGGACATGAACCGGGCGGCAGAGGCTCGACTCGACGCAGAGCGCGTGGATGCCACTCTCATCGACGCCCTCCTGCAGGCGGAACCGGAAGTCCTGGACTTGAACCGAGCGGCGGAGGCTCGACTCGACGCAGAGCGCGCGGATGCCACTGCCATCGAGGCCCTCCTGCAGGCGGAACCGGACGTCCTCGACTTGAACCGGGCTGTGCTCTCGTCCGTGCAGAGCGCCCGCACGCTCCGCTTGAACAAGTAGCTGGAGACCGAGGACAACCACGGTGCGGAGACACACGTCGGCAGCGACGGCTGGTTCGCGCCGGCAGCCAAAGACGACGAGGCCGTCTCTTTCCGCGAGCAGTGATAGTTTTTCTTTATGTTGTTGTTTTTATGGATCTTTTGCTGTGTAAAAACATACTATTTGTTATGCAAGTCGCCTGACTTGGGCCAGTCTACCATTTCAGGCGGTTGGATGAATATCCTACGTCTCCTAACCCTTCTTTCCTTCTTCCTCACCTCTTCTTATTCCCCAATAGACCACCGCACGGGCCGTACGGATACTCCCCAACATGAGGTTGGATAAACATACTCTATGAACGAAAATTATGTGTCAGCGATAGGATGGCTGAGTTTGGTTTGTTCACATGCGACAACACGTGTTAGTGAGGGTGCGTTCCCTTGGTTGGGTTTGCAGCGTGCAGGAGCGAATGTGTGAGGGTGCGATGCGACCGCTGCGTGCAGGAGTGACCGTGTGAGGGTGCGGTGCGACCGCGACAGCCGTGCACAAGTGTACCTCCTTCTCATTTTGAAAACTTTAGGCAAGCTAGGCTAAAATGTGTGGCAAAGTTTGGCAATGCAAGGCCTAGACCCAAACAGGATAAGTACGTACGTACTAGGAGTACTAGTGTTAAGAAAGAAAGGCGGGATTTTCCTTCGCGGGATTTAATCGATACAAATCCTCATTTCACGTGTGAATTAATGTGTATTTTTTTCTCTAAAGACCAAAGAGCTAACCATCTCACTCCTCATCGCTTGATTAATGCAGCGCCATGCAAATGAACCTTCTCACTTCCGCATGCATGTAGGGGATATTAATGTCCTTGGTTGCTAACCCCATCAATTTTGCCTCGATTAGTGTTAGTGGCCCTTTGCAAATTGTAATTTTGATATACTGGCCTTGTGTACAAAAAAATGGAGGTAGTAACTATATTTGAATTCCTTGCTCATTGCCGTGACGTCAACGACTTTTTTTTTGTGGTTTGGTGAAGTGCGTTCGACGGAGAACACCATTGAGGGAGACCACGGTAAGTAGTTCGCAAGTGCCGCCTGCAAGCCGAGACAACCGCCTTATTTGCATCCAGGAAGTCCTTTACTAGTACTACTACTAAGAGTACTAGTGCGGTGAGATGGTTTCTCTAGGAAGACGATGGAGAAGCGGAGTCAGCGAAGAGTGAAATGATAGTTGCTTCGTCCGTGCTTTGTGATTTGACGCCTCACTGCTTTGTGATTTGTGATAGAAGGGACAGGGAGTAGACTCGTGCTCTATATCTGTACTACATGCGTCCAAGCATGGGAGAAAGAGGAGAGATGTTGCATTTTCTATTCCTTCAATCAATCAATCGTGGAGCTTGGTTCCATCTTTTGGCTTTGGCAACACCGTCCACAATGGTTCCCACGATGCCAAAAGCTATTTTCACATTTGGCTACACATTGTGGATGCCCTTAACCGTACCACTTGGTTTTGCTCCTGTGTGCTATCTATACAAATCTCAATTATATTGATCTAAAAAATTATAGAATCAAAGATTAGTAAAAAGGAGGTGATTTTGCCGCGCGGATGGCGGGGGAGGTTTCTTATTTTCGGAGGATGTTGTCCTGGCGGTTTGCTAACATGCGGTCCCACGTGTCAGTTCTCTACCGAGCTGATCCGCGTCCCACATGAGGCAGAACAACGACAGAAGCAACACGTGGTTAAGTTGAAGAAGATGAGGGAGAAGCGGATTCAGCAACGAGTGAAATGATGGTTGCTTCATCCCTCCAACTACTTTTTTTAGCATTATTACTTCGTCCCTCCAACTTAACTGCGGGAAAGGTGCATCTTTGTGATTTGACGCCTCATTGCTCATTACTACACAGGCGCCATGACTGGGGTGCTTCACCCCGGCTGCTCTACACTGTATTCCGGTATGGCACGTGGACCCGGTAGCTTGATGTCCCACATGTCGGCGAAAGGGACTAGAAGATTTATGAAAGCGAGCGCTCCACTCTTACGACGGAGGAGTAGACGACACGACGGCCCAGTGAACTGTCACTTGTACTGTATAGTACTATAGTTTTGCTGTTTCGCATGATCCATCGATACAAACCCGATTAAACAGGAAAGGGCGGGATTTTTCCCGTGTGATGATAATCGCCATACATTTCAAAGGCAATTTTAATATATGCAAACTGAATAATTATAAGTAACAATATGATATCTAGTAAAACTAAAAACACATATGATTTATTGTGTTAGAGTGTAGTAGTAGTGCTGTATTGCATAGTTGTTAGATGTAACATGCGAGAACGTGTAGAGATGTAGTTTTGGAGGGCCTACAGAGAGAAAAGCGTAATACGGTCACCGAACTTCAGAATAAGCTGATTACGGTCACTATATACGTTTGCGGTGATTATCCGGTCACTTGCTCACAGTTCAGCATCGGATTGCACTCTGTTGACCGGCCAAATAGTCTGTGTGGCACCATGTTGACTAGTTAAATTGACCATGTTCCTTGTGGGTCCCACTTGTCAGTTCGCATAGGGAAAAGGTCAGATAAACACAAATTTACGCAGGCGCGACAAGGCTCCAACCCGTGCGCGGGAATCACCTGGTTGTGTATGTATGCATCGGGGCCTGATGTGCGCATGCACGTGTGGGTTGAGCACTTGAGCGTCAGAGTGTGTGTTGGTCGTGTGGTGTACTGGTGTGTGCATACATGCGTGCGTGTGTGCGTGTGAGTGTTGCGTGCGTGCGTGGCTGCGTGTGTACGTGTGAGTGTTGCGTGCGTGCGTGGGTGCATGTGTTTGTGTGAGTGTTGCGTGGATGGAGTTCGTGTGCATGCGTGCGTGTGTGTATAATCACCACACCAGCTCCAGTGTGTTAAAACAGACGGCTCAGCATACCAATACAAGGCCACCTTGTCCGCTGTGCCCGCGGTCATGACTTCGAACCACCGTCAAAATATTTTTTTGTCGTTTGTTTTCATTCTTACAAGCAAGATGCCCGTGCATTGCACGTAACATCAAGATGCATTTGTATGACTTGTTTATCTTGTGAGAGAAAAGGATGAACGAGGGAAGGCCTTATTTGCAAATGTGGAGAGGTGTGTGGGTACCTTTTTGCAAAATTGCCATAGTTTCTTTCCTATCCGTCAGATATAAATCGGACGGCCTATATTGCAGGATGGCAGGCACACCATCATCACCAACTCTGTTTTTTATAAGAGTGTATTTTATGTATTTTATAATAGTGTAGATGTAGAGTAGATACAAGTCGGATGTGTGGGCACGATGTTAGTGAGATAATGCGATGCAACACTAGAGGTGCCATGTGGAGCGCTTAACTGGTCAACTAGTCATGTCATGAGCAAATACAAAGTTGTACGGTGAGCCCGTGACTGTATAATAACCACTAAACATAAACAGTGACCGTAATGAGTGCATTATGAAGTCCAATGTATGTATCAAGCTTTCGCTTCAAATGCAATGATCGTCATTGCATATCGCGAGAGAAAGATGAAACACGCGTGAATTTTCTGGGGGCTTACTTTTAGAGGACCTGGAGATAGTTTTGTGTGCATACGTGAAAGGGGCGTACAGGGGGGGTTATGCAATGGAGAGGGAGATGCTCTTCGTTTCTCTTTATTATGACTAACTTTGTATATAGTATAAAAATATACAAATTCACAGTGCGGAATAAATATCATTGTGGGCACCATGCAATGCAAATTAGCGTTCGTACTCCTCCATATAACTTTGTAATGTTGTATATATGTAGAAACTCTAAAATAATTTTTGGCCACACTTTATTCAAAAGGAATGTTGTATGTGAAATAAGCGTGAAGAGAGGATTTTTAGATCAATGGGGTGCGTGATGTAACATGTGTGAATGTGTAGTTGATGCATTTGGCGGGGCCTAGAGAGGTATGTGTGTATTACATATTCGAGAGAGGCATGGATAGAGGGGCCGGGGGGGCGTGGGAGAGATAGCACGAGAAATGAGAGTGGTCTAAGAGAGAGACGAATATGACGTCACGACAAGAGATTCCATTCCCTTGAGTGTGTATATGCAAGGGGAGGAATAGAGGCACCAGGAGAAATTTTCTGTGTGTGTGGCGTTTGTGTTGGTATGTGTGGGTGTGAGAAGAAATGAGATGTGGGGCAGAGGTGTGTCACCGCGTGAGGTCCGTGGGTCGAGGTGAGGCCCTTCGTTCGGTTCCGTCCTGCGCCACATTGGTCGGCCCGTGACACATTTAGGAAGACCCATGGATGACTAGTCGTACAAGACAAAGATAGCAGAATTGTGAAGGACTGTGTCCCTTGACAAAGCCGGCTAGGATTTGTAACCCTAGGTTCTTGGACTAAGGTAACCCCTTTATCTCGATATTACTATTCATCCAACCTAACTTTAAGGGGCATCCTACAAAATGCTCTGCTAGAATCATACTGTCGATTAGGAAGAGAGGTGTGAGATAATGTGTGAGAGACAGTAAAGATAATGTGCGTACATGAGACACGTAGGCAGGTCCATGTATATAGAAAGGGTCGATGAGGATTGTGCGTGTGTATGTTTGCGAGAGGAAGAGTGCTTGTGATAAAGGTTAGTGAAAACAGTTGTAAATGGTTATGAGAGGGAGGGAGGGTTATATCTAGAGCATGTGTGCGAGAAAGACACCTCAGGAGAGAGTGTGTGAGCATGTGTGCGAGACCACCGATGGAGAGTGAAACTACACGTAAAAGACTGCTCTACACATTGATTAAAGATATAAATTGTATCCAAATATTAGGATGGGATCATGATATTTGCAATTCGCATAAGGAGCGGTCATTGATCCATCACACATCTAGATTCTATCGAATTTGAGCATGTCTATGTTATTATTCGACACAATTGATCCACATAGTTAGTATTTTGAACTCCAGACAATGCATCGCTTTAGCAATCAAATATAAATGTGAGTATAGTTCATGTTGTGTGTGTAAAGCACATTATACATACGAAAGTTACACAATGGACATTTATAAATAGCTACCTATGAACTAGCATACACTTGAATTCAACCTAAGGTGGTTTAAAAAAATCGAATTCAACATGAAGTCCATTCAATTATTTGAATTTGATATCATGGCATTTGTAAACCATACCTAAACTATGGGGGTACCAATCTTTGCTCTGATTTTGTACATAATAGCATATGTAGTCGTGTACAAAATAGATTCAAATTTAGCTCCTCCATTCCAAAATAATCGTAGTTATAGGATTTTCAAGTGTCAAAATTTCAAAAGGAAGCGGATAATTTAATGAGGTTTTCAAACATACAAGGTCAAATATAACGTTGTCTATTTAGGTCAATCCTCATAGTTCAAGAGTACTCTAAACGTGAATGCTTGTGTTTCAAAATTTCAAGCGAAGCGTTAAAAGAGCCTCTACTACTTGAAACCGCGTGAGACCAATGTTTGGTAGTACAAGGAAATTACTTTTCTAATAACTCCGACCTGTGAAACCCTCGCCCGACGTCCAAAGGTCTAAACCGGGTAGGTTTGTAGCTTCATCTAGACGCCACGCAACCGCCTCGAAAACATTCATACACAATGGCCGCCTAAGCACACATGCACGCGGCCGAAATCGCTCCCGCCCACTATTTGGGACACCTGGGATTACCGTCCTACCCCCGACCCGCAGTAGGTCCAAAATTTAAGAGGGGGGCAAAGTTTGTACTTTCCCCAAATTTCAAACAAGCGCGTCCCATCTTCTGTTCAAAAAAGCCAAAAACAAGCGCGTCCCAGACCGAAACATGGTTCCCCCCACCCGTCTGATTCCCCATTCGTACTCCGTGGGCGCCAAAACTACCTCTCCACCAGCCACGGAACCCCGGCATCCTCTGTCCGCCACCCCATCCCACCCATCAACCGCCGCCTTCCTCCATCACGCCGGAGCCGATACCCCGACGTCGTCGTCCACCGCAACCTCAACTGCAATGCCCTCCACGGCTAGTAGTTGAAGTCGAGGCCGAGCCGTCCGTACCTGAGCCAGTTCAACCATGCCGTCCTGCACCTCACCGCTGCCGCTCCAACTTCGCCACCCTGCACCGCACCGAAGCTGTTCCTGCTACGCCGTCCTTCGCCGCCTTGGATCTGCTTCCCCTCCGCCGACATACGGCCACGGCAACACAGTCAACAATTTGGCCATGGGTTCATCCAAGCCTGCACCCTCCAGAACATCGGTTTCCCCGGTAAAAATAAGAAGATCGCCGCGACATGTGGAGGTGACCACACCGGCAACCGAAGAAGGTACTCCTCTTCCCTTATTCGTGCAAATCTTACGTCTCTGCTTGCACGGTATTCATCCCACAGAAGACACTAGTTGACCGCTTCTTCTTGATACTAGATGTTCCTAGTAACTCGCGATGCACAAGGTTTCTCCTCATATACTATTTCACCTTAGCTAGAGGTCCGTCGCCCCCTTGAATTTCAATTTCTGGCCAGTTGATTCCCAATTAACGGAAGCATTCCCCGGCGTAACAGGCGCTAGTACGACTATTACACCGGGGAAGCAGCGCCTTGGTGTTTATATTAGGGGCATCTGTGGCCTAGAGCTACTGGCGCCCGATCTGGAGGTCGGCCGGGATTAAAGGGATGGCTTGGGGGCGCTGCCAAGCATGGCGGTGGTGTGAGGTTGATGGGAGGGCGGGGCGGCGGAGGCACGGGTCTGGGCCGGTGGTCACTGGCGGTTCGAGAAAGATTGTCAACAGTGACTGGCGGGAGGTAGACGGAGGCCATCTGCCCGTTCCTTATAGATCGGACGGTTCATTAAAAAAATCGACTGAACTATTTATTTTAAGTCGACTATTATCTTAGATATGACCACATGTGGTGGTGTGCTGGAGGAGTACCTGCATTTCCTGTGCTCATATATTACAAAATCATACGGAGTAGAATTTAATTTTGTTTGCCATGCAATATTTTAGAGCAATCATATGTCTCCTGTCATTTATTTTTCAGCCACCGCTATCTCGCTACTTTTTACGAGGCACTAGTTCTGCACACACTTCATCCATACTCTCACTATTGTGTTTTTATGCAAGGGTATTTTAGAGTCGCGAAAGGGAAGCAAAAAGAAAAGAGACAAGTCGTGCAGCTTTCTCTGGCGGCTAGGCGCGACACGTTATAACGCTTTAAAGGGTGCAATGTCGCGGATGGAGACGGTAAACGTTGCTCGAGTTGATGACCTCGCCGCAATGAACCACCATCCAGTGCTTGCTTTAACTTCACGGTGTCATATGTGGTTGCATGTTCCATATGGTGTCTAGCTTGTATTCGAAAGGTGAAGTCGGTCTTTATTAAGATAAGGAAAGATATTTTTACATGAACCACCATCCCGTGAGCACCGGAAGACAAATAGCTAGTCAGGCATCGCCGAGCCAAGTGACAAGCCCAACAAAGACAGGCATCACCGAAGCCAACTAAAAAGCCGCGATGGTGGCGAAGCAGCCCGCCTCCCACCGTGCTCTCGTGTCCTAGATGATCATGTTCACCACTCCGGCCGGATGTCTAGCTTGTATTGCTTCCAATTTGGTTAAATTGCATCTGCTTAGCTTACACATTATACCTTTGAATATGACATGCCTTTATGTTTTTGGTACATACTAGTACATCTGTGTATTAACCATGTTCTTACATCAAACTAATGTTCTTGTGTATCCCTCATCAATCACTTATGACGAGGCAGGCAGGCAAGGGGACTACTCCTCATTTAAAGAATGCAGCGTCAGCCTCCCGACATGATTCTCAAGAAAGAGAAATGATAGATGAAGATAGTGAACTTAGCTCTGTAGTTGATTACATCATTTCCCCTACACTAGCATCGCAAGTGCTTGCTCTAACTTTGCAGCGTGATATGTGGTTGCATGTTGCATATGGTGTCTAGATTGTAATTCTTCCAATCTGGTTAAACTGCATGTGCTAGTCTGCTTAGCTTCTACTCCTGTAAATGTGTCATTATACCTGTTAATGTGACATGCCTTCCTGTATTTAGTACATAGTACATCTGTCTATTAAGCATGTCCTTACATAAAACTATTGTTTTTTTTGTATCCCACATCAATCAATATGACGAGACACCTTTAGTATATGTAGTGCGATATTAGTTGCATCTTTCATATGATTTATAGCATGCGCTGCTTCTAATTTGTTGAAATTCCATTTATGATGGGACGCTTTTAACTTGGCAGAGTCATATTGGTTGCATCTTTCATGTGGTGTCTAGCTTGCATTGCTTCTTATTTGCTGGAATGGTTTCTGCTTAGTTTACACAAACAGTTGTGAACATGCCATGCCATCCTGTTTTTCATACATATTCCATCCTGGTATCATGTGTTTGCCTTACATCAAAGTAGTGATTGTCAGTATCATGCATGAATGAGTTCTGAAGAGAGAATTTTATTGCTTTTTCTTGTCGGTTTTACTTGAAAATTCAAAATCAATAAAGCGGAAGGAAGTTAGCAAGGCAGTGGATAAAGGTGCTCCTTCCAAACGGAGGGCCTCTACAGTTTCTACTCCTCCACACCCCAAGATGATTTCCAAGACAACACATGCATAGACACTCAACAAAGCTGTGTTTATGATGAGCACGTCTCCCCTAGTGCAGCATCACTGGTGCTCCCTCTAACTTGGCACTGTTATATGTGGTTGCATGTTATGTGTGATGTCTAGCTTGTATTGCTTCTAATTTTGTTGAATTCCATCTGCTTACTTTACACATTATACTTGAATAAGACACGTGTTCCTGTTTCTAGAACATACAATATCTGTCTATCACACCATGTTCTTACATCAAATTACTACTGTTGTGTAACCTGCAACAATCACTTATCATAAGACATGTTTGACTTCGGAGTGTGATATAGGTTACATCTCACATTCTTTTCTAGCTTGTACTACTAATTTGTTGAAATGGCACTTATGACGAGACAGTTTTAACTTGGTAGAGTGATATCGTTGCATCTTTCATATGGTGTCTAGCTTTCATTGCTTCTAATTTGTTGAAATGCCTTCTCCTTAGTTTACACATCATAAGCTGTGAATATGCAATGCTGTGAATATGCAATGGCACTAATGACGAGAGACCTTTAACATGGTAGTGTGATGTTGTTTGCATCTTGCATATGATTTATTTCTTGTACTGCTTCACATTTGTTTAAACACCATTTATCTTTGAGACACCGTTAACTTGGCAGAGCGATATTTGTAGCATCTTTCATATGGTGTCTACCTTTCATTGCATTGCTTCTAATTTGGTGAAATGTCTTCTTCTTAGTTTACACATCATAGTTCGGTTATCTCTTCCGTCTGTTTTTCATACATATTACATCCTCCTATCATGTGGTTGTCTAACATCAAAGTTCAGTTCATTCAGATCACGCATCAATTTGTTCTCAAGAACTAAATTGTTATTCGTTTTCTTGTCGGCTTGACTTAACATGGCACGAGAAAGAGGAAGAAACACAGAATGGCAGGGAATGAGAAGCGGATGAGTCCTCGCAGATTCTGCTGGTAATCGATGGTGCAATAGAAGGTGAAAGTCCAGCAGAAAATTCTACAAAAACGGCATCCCATGCTACACGAGCTGCAAAAAAAGCCAAACAGAAACAAATAGCTGCCACCAAACAAGCAGAGACAGCCCTAGTTCTTGCAACACCTACCACAATACTACCAACTGCATGACATACTCGTAAGGCCAATCGAGCTAGCAGCACGCTCCCAAGCTCCCTTGCCACCGACACTACTTCCCAAGCACTCTTGACACAAGACGAGTTGGCAATATCGATGAACCTTATGAGCTTCAACAACAAGAAGGTAGTTGCTGGAGTCAAGTTACAGTTGCATGCTTCTTTATATGTAGTCTCACAGTTTGATGTACACTAACACTTCCTATGTTCGTTGTTGGACTAGCACCTAGGCGCAAGAGGAAACAAACATCGGGATAATGCTCGATAGGTTAACTAAATCTAGAGGAGGAGGAATGGAGATCCGTTTTGAGGCAGGTTTAAAAGGCCACGTGATGCTGCTGAGTCAGCCAAGTTAGTATCGAGGCAGCGGTTGCCGTTAGGTGTCATGTACGTATCCTCCCAACATGGATTCAGTACAGGAATGACAAAGATGAAACCCTGTTCAACACCTTCCTCGACCATTTATCTGTAAGTATGGTTATATATGGAAACTAGTAATATCGTCTTGCTCTGTCCCATACTTTCTAGGTTGCGATAATGAGACTCCCATAATTTTCACTGATGAGGTTCAAGTTGGATAGCCAAGATGATGCAACCAGACAAGCTTGCACCCATGTTTTCAAGTCTGCTCTGTGACAGTATCGGTATAACTTGAGGAAAACTCACTTTAAAGGCAAGGCTAACAATGAACTTTCCCAAACATCTCCAGTGGAAAATATATCGGATGAAGACTGGAGGGGCCTTGTTAAACACTGGTCCGATCCGAAGTATCAGGTACATTATATATATGTGATAAGATCACATGTTGAAGTCCTATTGACACATGTGCCACACAAATCTATCTTCTTGTAGGTGAACTGTTCAAAGAACAAGGCCAACCGCACGAAAGTGAATTTCAACATGCATTTACGGGATCTCGTAGCTATATTGCTGCTCGCGAGGTTCTTGTAATTAGCTGATGTTTCACTCTTTTCGCTGTACCATATTATCGATCTATATTGACTTGTTCGAAATGCGAGGAAAGCCCGCAAGGACCAAAAAGTACCTGAACCAAATGTTGTGAAAATCTTCAAGGACTGTCACACCAGCAAGAAGAAGGGCATGACTACACCGGTCAAAGCCGCTGTTGTAAGTCCTTAATCCTCATGCCTTTTAACTACTACTTACTCTGACTTGTGCCTTGAACTGCATGGTTTGCAGCCAATGTCTATTACTCTTTTCCATTTTATACACAATTGTCTTAGCGTATCATCGCACCTTACAAGGTTTAAAAGGGAGGAGTGATGTTCCTTTGATCTTGACCCGTAATCTAGTTCCGTCTTTGGACTTGCCCACACAACGTTACAATTGCTGTTTATGCATTCTCGGTTGTTTTGTGATATGAATGATGTCATACTATGCTTACCGTATTATAAACTTCGTCTCTTTATCCTTAGCCCTCAATACAATGTGAAGAAATAGACAATACATTAGCGATGGTACATGGTCATATGTTTGGAACCTGGTTTTATTATGTACTTTGCAATAAAATACAACTAATATTTTACATGGGTTCACCGAATAAGTTACGTATATAGACCAAAGATATTTTGTTTGGTATTGCTGCCTCCTTAATTTCTTACGTTCGGTACTACTAATGTAAAACCTCAACTTTTAGCGAGCTATGGAAAAATGTGGAACCGCCACCTTACGAAGGTGGCGAGGCAACTATAACCGCAATGTCGCTCTTGCTGCGGTGGGTCGATACATGTCCACTAACGATTGCCAAAAGCACGTTCTGCGTATCTTGGGTTGGTTGTTAAGGCAATATCGTCCAAACTGCCTCATGATCAAGATATGCAAGCTCAAAGCAATGTTGTATCTGCGCTCCAGACACAAGTCCATTCCCTAACAGAGGCCCTTTGTGAAACAAGGAGAAACATTGCTCAATGTCGTCAAGATATGCATGGTTTTGAAACCAGACTATCAGACATTTGCTATGTTGTTCAGGAGCCTAGGGGAAATGAAGGCGAGGGTTATGGTGCTCCATCGGACAATACAACATGAAAACGTAACAGTCAGGTCAAATGAACCGAGCTTCTGAACTTCTGGTGGTGCATTTATCTGCTAGACTGTTAAGTTTTATGCCAACCTTCCTTTTGTTATATAGTTGTAATTTGTTTTGGTGCGATACAAAATTTATTCTTAACGTGCAGCCACCGGCTGAAGAAAACAGCAAGCCATTTTTGTATAGTGTAGGGTGTTCCCTATATTTGCACTGGTGGCGATCTTTGATGCCGAGTGGATGTAATCTGTGCAATCGCCTTAATAGCCTAGTGTTAGTTTCGGCCTTATTTATTTCGTAGTCTTCTTTTTCCCTGGTTTGCTAGTGGCTGCAACTACCCATGGGCCATATACGGGCCATAGGATCCATGGGTCTCCTATGGGCCGTCGATAAATGGGCCTGTAATCGGTGGGCCTCGGGCCATCGATAAAGGGCCTGTAATCGGTGGGCCTTGGGCCGTCGGATAAATGGGTCTACATGGGCCGTAATCGGGCGTAATTGGTATCGGCCCAGCACGGTAACAGGCCGTTAACAGGCCGTAGGACTACAAAAGCTTAATTCTGTCACAGGCATAACGGGTCGTTAATGGGCCAGAATATAGGACGGGCTGGCCAGAAACGGGCCGACTCTTGCCATGGGCCGAATTTGGCCCATTAGGGTAACATGCCAGTAACGGGCTGACTCTTGCCATGGGTCGAATTTGGCCCATTTTGGGAACATGCCAGTAACGGGCCGACTCTTGCCATGGGCCAAATTTGGCCCATTACGGGAACAAGCCAGTAACGGGCCGAAAGTAATCGAGGGCCGAAAAGGAGCCCAAGAACGTATGGGCCGTCAATAGGCCGAAAGCTAACACGGGCTGGACACGGCCCATGTAAATCACAGGCCATTAATGGGTACAAAGAAAATTACTGTTCATTATGGGCTAGAGTCACCGTGGGCCTGTAAAGGGCCGAAAGATACGAAGGCCTCATATGGGCGGAAAGACGTCGTGGGCCATACATGGGCCAAAAGTGAAATGGGCTGGTGTTATATTCGACGGCCCACATGACGTTGTTGGGCCGATTTCCTTTAGTGCCTAACGGGCCGTGAGTTAACGGGCCATAAAATGGGCTATTTGCGAAGAGATCGTTAACATGCTTTTCATGGGCCAGCCCGTTAACTTTTAACCAAGTCAAACGGGCCGGCTTTGTAAGCTAAATGGGCCAGTGGTGAGCCGTGGCACGTGTCGAGATATCATAGGCGCCTATCTGACCCACTGACGAGCTGACACGTGTTTCGTCCGGCCAATAATAATTTTACACGTGGAAATTTCCCATTGGTCGGGGCTGTTAACGGGTTATCGGATCCAAAACCCGACCCGATAGCTTAATGGCGTTCCGTTACGGTGGATGCCACGTGTCGGTCACCCTTGACGAAAGCACTTCTGTGACGTGCGATTTATCGTCATGGAAGTGGACACTTCCATGATGATAATTTTGGTAATGTCATGGAACACTTCTACGATAGCACAGGTATGCCTATCTTGATTCTGTCATAAATTTGTCATGGTTGTACATGCATGACAAAAAATGCGACCTACTGTGACAAACACGTAACATCACGGAAGTGTATTTTTTTGTAGTGTTGGAGTATTGGATATATCTGGTTGTTTACATACCTGATACGTCTCCAACGTATCCATAGTTTTTGATTGTTTCATGCTATTATATTATCAATCTTGGATGATTTATATGCATTTATATGCTATTTTATATCATTTTTAGGACTAACCTATCATTTTTAGCAACAAACAAAGATGCACAAACGAAACTTCAATTGAAAGAGGTTGACCGGAGAGTTCAACTTAAGAACTCCGGTTCACAAAAACATTCAAACCAAACGGAACAACAAAACTCAACCGGCGAAAGAAATAGGGTCCGTTTACTAATCTGAACTAGATTCAAATTTTACAAAGATAAAAACTGGTTTAAGTTGATTATTCGGAAAGAGGGTTTCGATAGGAAACTCCAGCGTTTGAATCGCTTTGATTCGATAAACGAGCTTAAAAGATAAACAGGTTTGAAAATCGGTTCGTAAATCGCGATCGTAATAACCGCGAATAAAACCGATAAAAGAAAAGCGACGAATCGCTAAACGAAGCTAACGTTCGTTAATGTAAACTAAACAGTGAACGCGTTCGTTAGAACGAACGACGAACGGACGTTCGCTAAGTAAATGAACCGGCGAAATAAACCGATATATATATATATATATATATATATATATATATATATATATATATATATATATATATATATATATATATATATATATAAATATATAAAACGACCTAGGTTTTATAAAAAAACCAAAGGGTTTTCTTAAAAACCGGCGGTGGGGTTGGGTACCTCTGGCGAGGCGCGTCCGGGCGGGCGGCTCGGCGGGTTCGGTGGGCGGGTCGTCGGAGAGGCGGCGGTGGCTCGGCGACTCGGCTAGAGAGGCGGCGACGGCGCGGAGGCGGCGGCAATGGCGGATCGGGCTACGGGCTCGGCTCCGGGCTCGGCGGCGGCTTGGGTGGTGGCGGGTGGTGGTGGTGGTGGGGGGGCGGCATTTATAGGAGGGCGGGCGGCTCGGCTTGGGAAGGGGCGCCGGGGTGGAGTCCGGCTCGGACTCGCCCTCGGCGTCCGTGCGAGCACGGCTGGCTCACGGGAAGGCGGCGGCGCGGGCGGGCTGGCTTTGGCTCGGTGGGCCTTTGGCCCGATCGGGCAAGGGTCCATTTTTTAAAAAGAAATCATTCCGCCGAAAGAAAAATTCCTAGAAAAATAAATAAAAATCTAAAAATTCCAAAACAAGTTTTCTCCGTCTAAATAAAATATTTAGAACTAGATGAACTTTTCTTGGCCCCTAAAATGCAACTTTTTAAAGCGTGCAAATTTTTCTAGGGCAATTAAAATTCCAAATAAAATGAAATAAAACCCAATAATGATTTTAACATTTTTCCTCCGATATTTCAATTATTTTGGAGAAGTCATATTATCTCCCCTCATTTTATTTATTTAAAATGAAATATTTTTCCGGAGAGAAAAATAATAAAATCCAATATCCTCGTCTTTTATTATTTGATAAAATTCAAATATGAAAATCGGAAAATCCCCAACTCTCTCCGAGGGTCCTTGAGTTGCTTAGGATTTTCGAGGATGGCAAACGAGAATGCAATAAAATATGATATGCATGGATGACCTATGTATAACATGCCAAATTGAAAATTTGGGATGTTACAAACCTACCCCCCTTAAGATGAATCTCGCCCTCGAGATTCGGGTTGGCTAGAAAATAGGTGCGGATGGTCCTTGCGAATATCCTCTTCTCGCCCCTGTGGCTTCCTCCTCGGTATGGTGGCTCCATTGAACTTTGCAAAACTTGATCACCTTGTTGCGAGTGACTCGGCTATCAAACTTGAGAATCTTTACTGGCTTCTCCTCATAAGTCAAGTTATTATCTAATTGTATCGCCTCCGAGGCATCAGATCCTTTAGCAGTATGTCGGCCATCTCAGCGTGGCACTTCTTCGCCAGATACGTGAAACACATCGTGAACTCCCGACATCCTTGGGTAACTCCAGTTTGTAGGCAACTTCTCCCATTCGCTCCAAAACACGATACGGTCCTACAAATCTTGGGGCTAACTTTCCTTTACTCCAAAACGTTTCACTCCCCTCGGGGTGATACTGCAGATATGCTCATCTCCGATTTCATAGGTTACTTCCTTGCGTTTTGAATCTGCGAACTCTTTCATCTAGACTAAGTAATCTTTAGCCTGCTCTCTCGATCAGTTTAACCTTCTCCTCCGAAGTCTTTGATCAAATCTGGTCCAAACAACCGACGGTCTCCGACCTCATCCCACATCAAGGGTGTTCTACATCTGCGTCCATACAGAGCTTCGAACGGTGCAACCTTAAAACGGCCCTGGAGCTTGTTGTTGATGAAAAACCTGCGTTACGGCAAATTATCATCCCAACTAGATCCATAATCTAGTGCACAGGTTCTCAACATGTCCTCCAAGATCTGATTGACTCTTTCTGTCTGTCCATCCGTCTGTGGGTGGAACGCGGTACTAAACTCCAATCTGGTACCCAAGGTCTGGTGTAGCTGATGCCAAAATTTTGAAGTAAACTGTGTTCCTCTATCTGATACGATACTCCTTGGAACTCCATGCAAACATACGATCCTGGTCATATATATCTTCGCCAACTTGGCACTTGTATAAGTTGTTTTCACTGGGATGAAGTGAGCTACTTTGGTCAACCGATCCACTACTACCCATATTGAATCATATCCTGCTTTAGTTCTGGGTAATCCGGTGATAAAATCCATGCCAAGTTTGTCCCACTTCCATTCGGGTGTTGGCATGGGCTGCAACAGTCCTGCTGGCTTTTGATGCTCTGCCTTCACTCTCTGGCATACATCACAAACGGCTACATACTCGGCAATATCCTTCTTCATACCAGTCCACCAGAAACGTTCCTTCAAGTCCAAATACATCTTGGTGTTTCCGGGGTGAATCGAGTATGGTGAGTCATGGGCCTCTTGAAGTATTAACTTCCTGATCTCCGAATTGTTGGGCACATAAATCCGATCCTCAAACCACAAGGTATCGTGCTCATCCTCGCGAAAACCATTGGCTTTTCCTTTTCCCATCTTTTCCTTTATCTCAACAATCCCTTTATCCTCCTTTTGAGCGTCTCGAATCTTGTCTAACAAGGTCGACTGAACCTCCATTGTTGCAAGAAAACCTCTTGGAACAATCTCCAACTGAAGTTCCATAACATCCTCTGCTAACTCCTTTGGCAGTCTTCTACCTTTAAGGATATTGGCATAACTCTTCCGACTCAAAGCGTGCGCTATGATGTTGGCTTTTCTGGATGATAGTGTAGCTTCATGTCGTAATCCTTTATAAGTTCCAGCCATCTCCTCTCGCTCGAGGTTTAACTCCTTCGTGTGAAAATGTACTTCAAACTCTTATGATCCGTGTACACATCACAACGGTTTCCCATGAGATAATGTCTCCTGTGTCTTTAACGCATGTACTACAGCTGCTAGCTCCAAATCATGCGTGGCATAGTTCAACTCATGAGGCTTCAGGTTGTCGTGAGGCATACTGAAACAACTTTTCCTTCCTGCATAAGAACACATCCAAGTCCCAAGCGAGAGGCATCACAATACACTTGAAACTCCTTATGTATATCCGCAATGTCAAGACTGGGGCTGTAGTCAACCGCTTCTTCAACTCTTGGAAGCTTGTCTCACAATCCTCTGTCCATTTGAACTTGGTATCCTTCTTTAGCAATTCTGTCATTGGTTTAGCAATCTTGGAAAAATTCTCAATGGATCTCCGATAATACCCCGCCACCCAAGGAAGCTGCGAATCTCGCCGATCAAGTGGGTGCCAACCACTCAAATGATCGACTGAATTTTACCGATCTACTGCTATACCTTCTCCTGATATAACATGCCCAAGAAATCCAATTTCCTTTAACCAAAACTCGCACTTGCTGAATTTGGCATATAACCGGTGTTCCCGAAGTTTCTCAAGAACCAAACGTAGGTGTTCTCGCATGCTCCTCTTCGTTCTTCGAGTAAACCATAATATCATCGATAAACACCACAACAAACTTGTCCAAATACTCCATGAACACTTTGTTCATCATACTCATAAAATAGGCAGGGCGTTAGTCGGTCCAAATGACATGACCGTATACTCATATAATCCATATCGTGGTGAATGATGTCTTTGGTATATCCTTCTCTCGGATCTTCAACTGATGGTATCCTGATCGTAGATCAATCTTAGAAAACACCTTAGCTCCTTGCAACTGATCAAATAGATCATTAATCATCGGTAAGGGATACTTGTTCTTTATCGTTACTTCATTCAGAGCTCGGTAATCAACAACCATCCTTAGGGATTTATCCTTCTTCTCCACCAAAAGTACTGGTGCTCCCCAAGGTGATGAACTTCTACGAATGTAACCTTTCTCCAATAGCTCCTTGATCTGCTTCTTAATTTCTTCCATATCATTTGCGGGCATCCGATAGGGTCTCTTTGAGATTGGCCTTGTACCTGGTATTAGTTCTATCAGAAACTCGATGTCTCGATCCGGTGGCATGCCTCGTAACTGTTCCGGAAAAACATCTGGATAATCCTTCACTACAGGTACTTCCTCTTGTACAACTCCCGTGAGGGTATTCACTTGGCTCCTCCTAGGCATATGCCTAGATACATACTTAATCCTTTTTCCCTCTGGGGTGGTAAGATAAATTGACTTGCTAGCACAGTCAATACTTCCTCCAAACTTCGACATCCAATCCATACCTAATATCACATCCAATCCTTGCGACTCCAAGATAATTAGGTCAGACGGAAAAACGTGTGTGCCAATGATTAGGGGTATCTGGGTGCACCATCTGCTAGCCATATCCTCTGCTCCAGGCGAGCTCACTAAAAGCGGGGTTCTAAGGGTCTGGGTTGGCAACTTAAACTTATCCACAAATCCCCTTGATATGTATGAATGCGATGCACCAGTATCGAAAAGAACAATAGCGGTAAATGACTGAACCAAAAACTTACCTATTACCGCATCCGGCTGCTCTTCAACTTCCTCCACGTTAACGTGGTTCACTTGTCCTTTGTTGAATGGATTGGGCATCTTCCCAACGCTCCCATTTCCGTTTCCATTCTTTCCTTGAGGCGTCATTGGCATAGTGCCCCTGCCTTCCCGCACTTAAAGCAACTAACTTGGCTCAAGTCTCTTAGCGGGTGTAGCTGGGTTAGAGCGATTCGATTATTGTTGGATGCATTTCCATTCCCATTCTTCGCACCATTATGCGATCCTCCTCCAAAGATGGTTATGTCCTCCATGGTTATGAACTAGTCCTCCCGAGTTCGGGTTGCGAGGTTTCGTGAGCTCCTGAGTTATACTTCCTTGTCCATACTTCCTCTTACGACTCTCAATTTGCTGCTGCTTTCCTTCAATCATTAGGGCCTTATCTACCAACTCCTGGTAGTTGTTGAAAGTTGCCACCATCAACTGCATACTCATCTCATCATTCAGTCCTTCCATAAACTTCTCTTGCTTCACGGCATCCGTGGCCACATCATCAGGGGCATAGCGTGATAACTTGCTAAACTCATCCACGTACTGGGCCACAGGACGGTTCCCGGGCGTAAGTTGCGGAACTCACGCTTCTTTATCTGCATGGCTCTAGTTGAAACATGGGCCGTGCGAAAAGCTTGTTGGAACTGGTCCCAAGTGACATTGGCTATAGGAAAAGTAGCCGTGTAATTCTCCCACCATGCGGCTGCTGGTCCATCCAATTGATGTGCGGCAAAGCGCACTCTTTCAGCATCCGTGCATCCTGCGGTGGTTAACTCCCTTCCAATACGGCGTAACCAGTCATCTGCAACTATTGGCTCGGTGCTACTGGAAAACACCGGCGGTTGTAACCTCAGAAAACGGGCTAAATTGTCCACTGGCGGCGGGTTGTTGTTGTTGTTGGCATTGCCCTGGTTCTGAACTAGCAATTGCATCAAGGCATTCTGCTGTTGGATCAACTGAGTGAGCTCCGGTGGGAAAACAAAACCGAGGTCATGTCTCGGAGGCATCTGAGGGTTTAGATGGGAGAGATTAGAAATAGAAAGAGGTCTAGTGAGAAAACACTACCCATATGCACATGAGGCAAAACACACATTCATTCAATCAAGCAAGCAAGGGCATACAAACGATCTAGGACTATCGCATACGTGCTCAACTACTACTAGTTACATGGGGGAAAATACTACTAATATTTGGTGGTCATAGAAATTTTGATCGGTGGAAGACTCCATGATGTCTGCTCCAGCTTCGTCTTCATAGTCATCATCACTTGGATCTGAGTCGGTGTCGTTGATGATGATGTAGTTGTCTGGACAAGCGGGGTCTTCTTCCTCTTCTTGCTCCTCTTCCTTGGGTGCTGGTCCTCCCATGAAAACTCCAATCTTCTTGACTAGGTCGTCATTCTTCTCTAGTAGTATCTTGATTTCTTCCTCATATCCATCGCGTTTAGACTTGAGTTCTTCCTCCAATTTGATGATCTTAGTTTTTGCCTTCTTCAAATCCAGCATGTCACAAGACATCTGGTTCTCATGACGCCGAATGTGCTGGTTTAGCTCTGGATGTAAGCTGCAATGGATCTATCCTTCTTGGTGCTAATTACTTCCCATTGCTCGCCCTCGGCGCCCACATATTTGGTATATGGTGTCTTTAAGCTCCTTGTTGTAGACTTCTCCAATGCGTCCCATGGTAATGTGAGCTGCCATACTCTTTCCTAAACTCCATGTTGGTGCATTGAAAACACATACTATGGGCTCTGTGCTTGGTGCAAACGTCCTTCCGGGAACTAGAGCTTGAATCTTCTAGCATTCTTCTTCTGGTAAGGTGGCGTTGTACGTCCCAGTGAAGCTTGGTATTCCAATATTCAGGTACCTAGTGAATTCCTTCAAGTGGCGTCCGAAAGGTGTGTCTTCATCCGGTTGGGCAAACTTGTACTTCATCTCCGTCATCCTAAAGAGTGGAAAATGGAGAGAGGTCAGAAATGAGTAGAGAGGAGTGACCTATGGTTTTATCTTAGTGGTCGTGTCCTACACTCAGCGTGTGCTCTGATACCATCTTGTAGCGACCCGACCTCAGATGGTCAAGTCTCTGTGCTTCTGTGTCATCCCTGGATCGGTAATGCTGACACACACAGTACTCGAAGGATTTATAACAGAGTAGCAATCACACACTTATTACATCGAATGTCTCAAAAGAGAACTTATTACAATAATATGGCTTAAGGCCATCTAATGCGATAACAGCGGAAGGCTTGGAAGATAAAGTGAGTCCATCAACTCCAACGGCATAACTGAGATGCACGACAACGACCTACAATCCTTACTCCTCGTCTGAAAAGTCTGCAACATAATACGTTGCAGCCCGAGAACGGGTCAGCACATGGAATATGCTGGCAATGTAACACATAGAGAGTAATGAAAGAATAAGCTATACTACATGCATATATGGTTGGTGGAAAGCTCTATGTTTACAGTTTTGCGAAAAGCCAATTTTTCCCTACATCAAAGGAATAAATTTTACTTTAACTATCATGGTGGTTGAAACATCATTGAGAAGGTATAACCCCAACTCAATCCCAATTAAAGTGATTAACAACCCAACAGTATTAATTTAGAGTGATGAGATACATGTGAATACTCAAGTACTAGATACTCAGAATTGTCCATAACCGGGGACACGGCTAACCATGATTAGATTGTACACTCTGCAGAGGATTGCGCACTTTTCCCCACAAGACTCGATCGCCTCCGTTGGTTTCTAGCACTGCATGGTGTTTGAGAGACGGATGACCGAGACACAGTCTTTCAGAAACATTAACTCTCTACTCCGGATAGATCATACCAAACCTATAAAACCCACTACCTGCTGATCTACCTCTTCGAGAGCTTCACGTAACTTACTCAACTATGCTAGAGCCCATAATAGCTTGTGGCTGCACACGGAAGTTTCTAGCATGAATAATCTCAGTTCCCTTTGAGCCTGGGTGGCGGTCCATAGGAAGACCACACGGGTACCCCGGGATTTCCAAAAAAACAGACAACACTGGGTTCCCCAGGTGCCTCAATCCACCCAGATGTGTATATAAGTTGCCACCTTAAAGTAAACCATTAATTAACAATCTCACATCTGTCGTGAATATCTCTCAAACCCAAACCACGTCTACGAGCACAGCATGGCAATATAAGCATAACGTAGAAGTAACTCCCAAGGGTTTGAAAGTAACAGGGCAATAGGTTCCTACCTCATCATCTACTTCCCAACCCACAATTTAATGCCATCCTAATCATGCAATGTTGAAGGGTTGAGCTAATGCATAAAAACTGGGTATGAAAAGAGTATGATCAAGTGTTACTTGCCTTGCTGACGATCCGTGAATCCTAGAGACTCGTAGTAACACGCTTCGCACTCCGGGAATTCTATCGCAAGCAAACAATACATACATAAGCAACAAACAAAGATGCACAAACGAAACTTCAACTGAAAGAGGTTGACCAGAGAGTTCAGCTTAAGAACTCCGGTTCATAAAAACAATCAAACCAAACGGAACAACAAAACTCAAACGGCGAAAGAAATAGGGTCCGTTTACTAATCTGAACTAGAGTCAAATTTTACAAAGATAAAAACTGGTTTAAGTTGATTATTCGGAAAGAGGGTTTCGGTA
The DNA here is from genome assembly GCA_021605205.1 of Aegilops longissima. Lineage (NCBI taxonomy): Eukaryota > Viridiplantae > Streptophyta > Magnoliopsida > Poales > Poaceae > Aegilops > Aegilops longissima. Next base: position 424,109,090 of record CM038681.1, on the reverse strand, counting down.
GGAAACTCCAGGCGCTTGAATCGCCTGATTCCGATAAACGAGCAAAAAGATAAATAGGTTTGAAAATCGGTTCAGAAATCGCGATCATAATAACCGCGGAATAAAACTGATAAAAGAAAAGCGACGAACTGCTAAACGAACGAACGCTCGTTAATAGAAACTAAACAGTGAACGCGTTCGTTAGAACGAACGGACGAACGGACGTTCGCTAAGTAAATAAACCGATGAAATAAACCGATCTATATATATAAAAAAACGACCTAGGGTTTTATAAAAAAACCGAAGGGTTTTCTTAAAAAAAAAAACGGCGGCGGGGTCGGGTACCTCCGGCGAGGCGCGTCCGGCGGGGCGGCGGCTCCGGCGGGTTCCGGGGTGGGGCGGGTCGGCGAGAGGCGGCGGCTCGGCGACTCGGCGAGAGGGGCGGCGCGGCGCTGGAGGCGGCGGCGGCGACGATCGGATCGGGCTCGCCCGGCCGGCCGGCTCAAGCGGCGGCTTGGGTGGTGGCGGGGGTGGTGGTAGCGGCGGAGGCGGCGACATTTATAGGAGGGCGGGCGGCTCGGCTTGGGAAGGGGCGCCGGGGGTGGAGTCCGGCTCGGACTCGCCCTCGGCGTCCGTGCAAGCGAGCACGGCGGTGCACGGGAAGGCGCCGGGCGGGCGGGCTGGCTCGGCTCGGTGGGCCTTTGGCCCGGTCAAGGGTCCATTTAAAAAAATCATTCCATGAAAGAAAAATTCCTAGAAAAATAAATAAAATCTAAAATTCCAAAACAAGTTTTCTCCGTCTAAATAAAATATTTAGAACTAGATGAACTTTTCTTGGCCCCTAAAATGCAACTTTTAAAGCGTGCAAATTTTTCTAGGGCAATTAAAATTCCAAATAAAATCAAATAAAAACCCAATAATGATTTTAACATTTTTCCTCTGATATTTCAATTATTTTTGGAGGAGTCATATTATCTCCCCTCATTTTATTTATTTAAAATGAAATATTTTTCCAGAGAGAAAAATAATAAAATCCAATATCCTCGTCTTTCATTATTTGATAAAATTCAAATATGAAAATCGAAAAATCCCCAACTCTCTCCGAGGGTCCTTGAGTTGCTTAGGATTTTTCGAGGATGGCAAACGAGAATGCAATAAAATATGATATGCATGGATGACCTATGTATAACATGCCAAATTGAAAATTTGGGATGTTACATGCTTCTAACTGAAGCCGATCGATGCTTCCTCTGGATGAACAGTGAGCATTGCGGGGGGTTGGATGAACAGTTCTGGTGGGGTGGATGAACAGGACCCGTGGCGTTGCCTCTGGATGAACAAAGTGAGCGCTTTGGGGGTTTGGATGAACGATTACGGTGGGGTGGATGAACAGGACCCCGTGGCGTTGCCTCTGGATGAACAGGACCCCGATCGTTCGAGCCGGGGCTTGATGAACAGGACCCCGTGGAGGGTAGGATGAACAGGACCACCCCGTGGAGGGCAGGATGTACAGTAGACGGTGGAGGGCAGGATGAACAGTAGCCCGTGGAGGGGTGGTTGAACAGGAGCCCTTGGAGAGGGCTGGTTGAACAGTAGCCGGTGGAGTAGCGCGCGGTGGAGGCTGGATGAACAGGAGCCCGTGGATGAACAGTCGCAGGTGGAGGCTGGAGGTGGTCAATGGTGGATGAACAGTAGCCCGTGGAGGCTGGAGGGGGTCAACGGTGGAGATGAACAATATCCCGTGGAGTCCTGCTTTTGCACGCCACACCCTCCCGGCGAACAGGACCCCTGTTTGATCAGAAGCGCCCAACACAAGTCCGTTTCCTCCGTTTTGCGGTATGCCACACCCCTCCCGATCAACAGGAACCAAGTTTTGACCGTAGGAGGTCCGTTTCCTCCGTTTTGGGGTACGCCAGACCCCTCCCGACGAACAGGATCCATTTTGAACGTGGCCGGTCGAACACAAGGCCGTTTCCTCCGTTCTGCGGTACGCCTGGCCTCGTTTCCATCGGATGTTCCGTCCAAGCCCTCCCTATGAACACGACGACGCATTCCGTTCCAACCCAGCCGGTTGGCTCCCCATGAACACGACGACGACGCTATTTCTCCGTTCCGACCCAGCCATGTACACGAGCCCTGGCTGTACGTATGCGCGAGTAGGCGTTCGAGACCCTGCCCGTATGTACGTATGAGGCCGTATTTTGTTTCTTGCACATTGGCCGCTGTACGTACTTGTACATGCTACGTGCACGCCTCTACTACGACACGTGCGCGCCTCTACATCGACCAGTATGTACGTACACGTTCGCGACCAGAATGACAACGCTACGTACGCTTCAACCAGGTGGGTCCCGACTGTCAGGCACTTCCTTGCCTGCGAAGATGTAGCTGGTGGGTCCCAGCAGTCTGGGGGGTGAATCGTTTCTTTTTTGCCCAAACGCACGTCCTTGCGTGCGAAGATGTAGCTAGTGGGTCCCAGCAGTCAAGGGGAAACGTTTTTTTCGCGAAATACGGTGGCCCGTCTGGTGGGTCCCCACTGTCAGGTGGAGGAATAATTATTTTGCGCGTAATAAGGAGGCACTTACTTGCTGTGGCCATGGACCCAGCTGTCAGCCTCTCCACGTACAGTCCATGTCCGATGGAAGTCGTTCCTTAAATACTTTGACCACGCCGCACCGAGAGCACCAGGGCGGTGGACGACGGCGAGGCCTAGGAAGGGGACGACGCGGAGCCGGGGAAGACGGGGGAGTGGATGCCCACGCTGAAAGCACAAGTGCTCCCTAGGTGGTTTTGGTAATTAATGTCAACATATCTCTTGTTGGACTAACACTTTTATCTAGTATGTTTCAGATAAGTTCAACAATGGAGTGGCATGGACTAAAGGATGTGGGAATTCCTTCAAGATGCTAGGGACAAAGGATTGGCTAAAGCTTCAAGCTCAAGACTCTTAATTTTACATTTTAGTGATCCAAGATCACATTGAGTCTATAGGAAAAGCCAATACTATCATGGATGGATGAGGTCTTGCTTAATGAGCCTCTTGCTTCATGTTCTTAGTGATATGCTCCAAAACCCTCAGCTACTTTCCCACTTCCACACAACTGTCCTAAAACCTAAAGTCAAACTCGGCCCAACTAATTCTTTCTATCCGGCGCCACCGAGTTTTGATGTCTTAGCCACTGCCACAAACCCTAGGCAAATCGTTCTTACCGATAGGGATCTCGGTCTCACCGAGATGGGATTGTAATATCTCTGTGTATGTCCACTATCAAAATCGGTCTTACCGAGTTTGAGAATAGGTACTACCGAGATTACAATGCAAACTTTCTGGTTGACTCATTATAAAAATCGGTCCCACCGAGTTTTAGTAATCGGTCCAACCGAGTTTGCCTGACCAACTCTCTGGTTAGCTAATTACCAAAATTGGTCTCACCGAGTTTGTGTAATCGGTCTCACCGAGATTACGTTATGCCCTAACCCTAACCATATCAGTCCTACCGAGATGCATGTCAGTCCCACCGAAAACCCTAACGGTCACTAGGTTTACTAAAATCGGTCTGACCGAGTTTGTTGATTCGGTCCCACCGAGATTGGTAAATTGTGTGTAACGGTTAGATTTTGTGTGGAGGCTATATATACCCCTCCACCTCCTCTTCATTCACGGAGAGAGCCATCAGACTGAACGTACACTTCCAACTTACTATTTCTGAGAGAGAACTACCTACTCATGTGTTGAGGCCAAGATATTCTATTCCTACCATATGAATCTTGATCTCTAGCCTTCCCAAGTTGCTTTCCACTCAAATCTTCTTTCCACCAGATCCATATCCTATGAGAGAGAGTTGAGTGTTGGGGAGACTATCATTTGAAGCACAAGAGCAAGGAGTTCATCATCAACACACCATTTGTTACTTCTTGGAGAGTGGTGTCTCCTAGATTGGCTAGGTGTCACTTGGGAGCCTCCGACAAGATTGTGGAGTTGAACCAAGGAGTTTGTAAGGGCAAGGAGATCGCCTACTGTGAAGATCTACCGCTAGTGAGGCAAGTCCTTCGTGGGCGACGGCCATGGTGGGATAGACAAGGTTGCTACTTGTGGACCCTTCGTGGGTGGAGCCCTCCGTGGACTCACAAGAACCGTTACCCTACGTGGGTTGAAGTCTCCACCAACGTGGAAGTACGATAGCACCACCTAACGGAACCACGCCAAAAACATCCGTGTCTCCAATTGCGTTTGAATCCTCCAATCCCTTCCCTTTACATTCTTGCAAGTTGCATGCTTTACTTTCCGCTGCTCATATACTCTTTGCATGCTTGCTTGTTATGTATTGCAAAAGTTAAACTTTGGCCTAAACTCCACTTAAACTTTAATAAAGTTAAAAACTGCATCTTTGGTATTTAGTGTCTAATCACCCCCCTCTAGACACCTCTTCTCAAGATCCTACAAGTGGTATCAGAGCATTGGTCTCCATTACATTGGTTTAATCACCATTGGAGGAACATGGATGAGTCTACTTCGGGGAGTCTTAGTCATAGAGTGCCTATTCTTGATGGAGAGTATTTTCATGAGTGGAAAAATGAGATGCTTGTAATTTTCAATCAATATCATTTGAACAAGTACATTGCTAGCCCTTGTGCTCCTCATGTTGATCCTATGCATCCTACCCTTGATGAATCTATTGACATGACTAGGAATCTTAGAACTGTTAATCTAATCACTAGAGGCTTGCCTAGAAACTTGATTAGGATCCTGCCTACTTTTGAGTGTGCCTACACTATATGTAAATTTCTTGAGGAACGCTTTCCAAATTATTCCTTGAAAAATCTAGATGAAATTCTCTATAGGTCTATTGCTTTGAGTAAAATGAATACTAGTGATCCTATGTTTGGTGATCGTCTATTTGAACTTACCGACCTTATGCGTGCCAAAGGAGATGTTGGAATTATTAGTGATATTATTTCCGAAGCCATAAGAATTCATAAGCAAGATCATTGTCAAACTCACTCTAATGAATTACCCTCTCTAGGATTTGATCCACCACATGACGATGTTGAACATGGATACTATGATGAGGATGATGATAGTGACTTCGATCTTGATGATGCAATGAGACATTTTGGTCTTATGGCAAATCTTCAGGGATATATGTCAGGAGGAAAGGAATGGGTTCTTGATAGTGGATGTACCGATCACATGACCGGAGATAAAGACATGTTTCGTGAGCTTGCTGAAAATGATAGTCCTCGAAAGTTTGTCACTTTCGGTGACAACTCAAAGGGTAAGGTGGTTGGCCTCGGTAAGGTGGCCATCTCACATGATAGCTCCATACAAAATGTCATGCTCGTTGAATCTCTTGGCTAGAACTTACTTTCAGTATCTAGACTTGCTGATTTCGGTTTCAATGTCTTATTTACTGAAGTATATTGCCAAGTGTTTCGTCGAGACAATCATAAAATGGTCTTTACCGGTGTGCGTAGAGCTGATCTATACATTGTTGATTTCACTAAAAAGGCTCAACCTAAAACTTGCTTCATTGCTAAATCCTCAAAAGGATGGTTATGGCATAGACGATTAGGTCACGTTGGCATGAGAAACCTTGACAAGCTTATTAAAGGGAATCATATCCTTGGAGTTAACGATGTCATATTTGATAAGGATAGACTTTGCAGTGCCTATCAAGCAGGTAAACAGGTTGGAGGAAGGCATCCCGTGAAGAACATCATGACCACAAAGAGGCCACTCGAGCTACTTCACATGGATCTCTTTGGTCCCAACTCCTACAAGAGTCTCGGTGGAAATTCTTTTGGTCTAGTTATAGTTGATGATTTTTTCAAGATTTACGTGGGTGTTCTTTCTCGATGATAAATTGCAGGTCCAAAAGATCTACAAAAACTTCGCTAGAAAGGCCCAAAATCAATTTGAAGTAAAGATCAAGAAGGTTCGCAGCGACAACAGAACAGAGTTCAAGAATGCAAATGTGGACACCTTTCCTGACGAAGAAGGGATTTCACACGAGTTCTCAGCTACGTACACACCTCAACAAAATGGAGTTGTTGAGAGGAAGAACCGGACGCTCATCGAAATGGCGAGAACGATGATTGATGAGTACAAGACACAGAAGCACTTTTGGGAAGAAGCGGTTGAGAAAGCTTGTCATGCAACAAATCGCTTGTATCTTCAAAAGTTACTCGGCAAGACGGCATACGAGCTCCTCACCGGTAACAAACCCCAAGTTGGATACTTTCGAGTATTCGTCTCAAAGTGCTACATTCTTGATAAGCATCGTCGTTCTAAAATTGCTCCTAATTCTCATGAAGGTTTCCTACTAGGTTATGGCTCAAACTCTCACACTTACCGTGTCTACAACAATTTCACCCGAAAGGTTGAAGAGATGGTAGATGTGAAGTTTGATGAATCTAACGGCTCGCAAATAGAGAAATTGCCGATTGATGTAGGAGATAAAGACCCTTCGGAAGCAATCCAAGACTTGTCTATTGGCAAGGTCCGTCCAACGGAGGTGAAGGAGAGTACCTCGTCTATTCAAGTGGAAGCTTCTACTTCACGACAAGGTGAACCAAGAGTTGATACGGAAGCATCCACAAGTGGGACACACCAAGATGAAGAAAACGAGGAAGTGCATCAAGATGAACGTCAACGACCTCCTTCTCCACCACGACAAGGGAACGACAACGCCAACAATGAGGAAGGCCAAGAAGAAGAACAAGATGAAGAAGATGTTCAATGAAGACCCAAGCAAAATCTTTCAAGAGTTCGAGCAAGAATTGCTAAAGACCATCCCGTCGAGCATATCTACAATGACATTCAAACTGGGAAAATCACTCGCTCTAAAACTCGTTTAGCTAACTTTTGTGAAAACTATTCTTTCATATCTAGAATTGAACCTATGAAGGTTGAAGAAGCATTGGAAGATCCGAATTGGATAAATGCTATGCATGAAGAGCTACACAACTTTGAGAGGAATCAAGTTTGGACATTGGTTGAGAAGCCCGACAACAACCACAACATCATTGGTGCCAAATGGGTGTTTCGCAACAAGCAAGATGAAGATGGAAAAGTAGTTCGCAACAAAGCACGTCTCGTCGCCCAAGGCTACACACAAGTCGAAGGTATGGACTATGGTGAGACTTATGCTCCCGTTGCTAGAATTGAGTCCATTCGCATCTTACTTGCCTATGCTAATCATCATGATATCACCTTGTACCAAATGGACATTAAAGTGCTTTTCTAAATGGTGAAATAGAGGAGGAAGTCTATGTTAAGCAACCTCCCGGCTTTGTCAATCCTAAGAAACCCAATCATGTTTACAAACTTCACAAAGCTCTTTATGGTCTTAAACAAGCTCCTAGAGCATGGTATAAATGCTTGACCAAGTTTCTTCTTGAAAAAGGCTTTGAAATTGGGAAAATTTATTCCACACTTTTTACTAAAAGGGTTAATGGCGAATTATTTGTATGCCAAATTTATGTTGATGATATCATATTTGGATCAACTAACCCTCATTTTAGTGAAAAGTTTGGGAAGCTAATGTCGGAGAAGTTTGAGATGTCAATGATGAGTGGACTCAAATTCTTTCTTGGGTTGCAAATCAAGCAAACTAAGGAAGGTACTTTTGTCTCTCAAACAAAGTACACCAAGGACTTATTCAAGAAGTTCAATATGCAAGAATGCAAAGGTATGTCTACACCCATGCCTACTAGTGGACATCTTGACTTAACCAAAGATGATGAACCGGTTGATCAAAAGGTTTATCTCTCTATGATTGGTTCATTGTTATATCTATGTGCTTCACGTCCCAATATTATGCTAAGTGTGTGCATGTGTGCACGATATCAAGCTGCTCCTAAAGAATGTCATCTTAAGGCCGTGAAAAGGATAGTGAGATACTTAATCCATACACCAAATTTTGGCATTTGGTATCCTAAGAGGGCCTCCTTCGATCTTGTTGGCTACTCCGACTCGGACTATGCCAGTGACAAGGTTGACAGAAAGTCCACTTCGGGTACTTGTCAATTTCTTGGTAGATCTCTTGTGTCTTGGTCCTCCAAGAAACTAAACTCGGTATCGTTATCCACTGCCGAAGCGGAATACATTGCCGCTGGTTCATGTTGTGCTCAATTACTTTGGATGACCCAAACTCTTAAAGATTATGGGATATATGTGAAACATGTTCCATTACTTTGTGACAATGAAAGTGCTATCAAAATTGGTCATAATCCCGTACAACATTCTCGAACTAAGCATATTGAAGTTCGTCATCATTTCATTCGAGATCACGTTGCTAAGGGTGACATTGATCTTAAGCATGTTCGCACCGAAAAAGCAATTAGCGGATATACTCACTAAACCTCTTGATGAGAAAGTGTTTTGCAGGTTAAGAGGAGAATTAAACATCATTGATGCTTCAAACTTGGAGTAGAAACTCCATTGGATACATGCAAGACATGAGCTTATACCTAATCCTTGATATCTCACCTATGATGGAAATCTTATGTCTTGGATATATTTGTATCTTGCATGATTATCTAACTCATGTAGGTACTTGGTTGAATCAAATTCCATGAGGTTGTAACCTACTCATATCTTGAGCAATCTCTACATCACCAAGTCTCTAGACAAGGTGGTTGAAGCCAAGGAAGCACAAAACCATTTAAACATATCCTCTTGACAAATTCTATGTTGAGCTTCATGATTGTCATTTTTGGATACACAAGTGCTCTTCCTTGCACGAACTAACCCATGTAGGTAGATGGACTCAAATTCCAAGTGGTTCTCCAAATTCTTGATGAGCTACATCAACCTTGAGCAACCCACACAAGTTCAACTACATGGACGACACCACCAACCAAGGTATGTTATTCCATCTTAGAGAAGCTTTACTCCAAGTCATGAGTTAAAGCAACTCGACAAGATGTGAATACATCAAGATGCTTAAACGAAAAATGGCAACCCCATTTTGAGCTTAAACGATGAGTATGACCTATGATCAAGTGATCTCACTTGACTCCTAAGTCAATATACTCTAACATAGGTGACTTTGTCACCGACCAACTCTAGATGAAGTTCCCTTGTGTTCTTTTCTGAGTTTTTGCATTTGTCCCATGCATATGTGTTTCCCCTTTCAAAAAAGAAAAACTTCATCTAGATTTCTACCTGTTTGCTTTGCATTTTCTGAATTCCAATTCATTGCATATCATTCAGTAAATTCCTTGCAAATCTTTGTGAGATCTTATTAGTCAAGTGAGCTGAGGTGACAAGTGTTTTCTCTGCGATGAACTCGGTTACACCGATTTGTTATTTTCGGTCCAACCGAAAACTTTCGGTACCACCGAAGCATACCACTCGGTGCCACCGATTTCACAACAGGAAAAATGGTTTGCCACTTATTCTATGTTTCTTTTGATCCAGCTCCACTAAATGAATCTTGTCCTCTACAAGCATCACATTTTTATCATTGCTTTAGGTTGTGACTCAAGGATCAAACCCATTCACGACAAATTCCAGCGGGGGAGAGAGAGCTAAATTTTTTCTTATCAAGCCCTTCTTGGAAATTGATGTCAAAAGGGGAGAGAGAGATCACATCAAAGCTTATCACTTAGAGAGATCACATCAGAGAAGGAGAGAGAGATCTCCAGGGGGAGAGAATACTAGATAAAAGTATTTCTCAAGGATCCCAGATGCTTGATGTTCAAGAGGAGAGATGCCACATGTCTTCTTGAGGGGAAAGACATGTTCCTATGTGCTTATCTGCATTAGCTTGCATTAGCTTTGTTCATTTATATCTTTCAGCTCTGATTTTCTGTTCCCTATCTTCTCCCAGTATCCCATGCTAGATTCAGGGGCAGCAAGACATCTAAGGGAAAGAAATCATCTAAATTCATTGCATATCTTTACTCTTGGGGACATGTCAAATCCAATGTAGTACTTAGTACCCACTCTCTACATGTCATCCCAGTCTTGGTATTCTTGTGGTTTCTTTTGTTTGCTCTGGCTAGTAGGTGCATCTGTGTTACCTAACCTTGTTTACGCAGGTTCATTCCATCCTAAGCCAACTCAATACTATAAGGTAAGTATATGCATCACAATCATGTGTATGAGGAATTCTTGCTGATGTACATACTGTTTGCAAGAAGGACTCATGGGCATGAAGGTATTTTCTTTAATATTCTTTGCTCTGATGCATATGGCCAAGATACATGTAACACATTGCCTGCTCTATCATGGTTATGCTATCACATGCTTCTATATTCCATCACATGATTGCATACATGTAGGGGGAGCCTATGCCTGTTACATGTCTTTCCAAAGCTATACTTGCTATTATTTATATCTATATCTAAAGCTTTGATGTATGTTTTCATCAATTACCAAAAAGGGGGAGATTGAAAGCACAAGTGCTCCCTAGGTGGTTTTGGTAATTAATGTCAACATATCTCTTGTTGGACTAACACTTTTATCTAGTATGTTTCAGATAAGTTCAACAATGGAGTGGCATGGACTAAAGGATGTGGGAACTCCTTCAAGATGCTAGGGACAAAGGATTGGCTAAAGCTTCAAGCTCAAGACTCTCCATTTTACATTTTAGTGATCCAGGATCACATTGAGTCTATAGGAAAAGCCAATACTATCAAGGAGGGATGAGGTGTTGCTTAATGAGCCTCTTGCTTCATGTGCTTAGTGATATGCTCCAAAACCCTCAGCTACTTTCCCACTTCCACACAAATGTCCTAAAACCTAAAGTCAAACTCGGCCCCACTAATTCTTTCTATCCGGCGCCACCGAGTTTTGATGTCTTAGCCACTGCCACAAACCCTAGGCAAATCGGTCTTACCGATAGGGATCTCGGTCTCATCGAGATGGGATTGTAATATCTCTGTGTATGTCCACTATCAAAATCGGTCTTACCGAGTTTGAGAATCAGTACTACCGATATTACAATGCAAACTTTCTGGTTGACTCATTATCAAAATCGGTCCCACCGAGTTTTAGTAATCGGTCCAACCGATTTTGCCTGACCAACTCTCTGGTTAGCTAATTACCAAAATCGGTCTCACCGAGTTTGTGTAATCGGTCTCACCGAGATTACGTTATTCCCTAACCCTAACCATATCGGTCCTACCGAGATGCATGTCAGTCCCACCGAAAACCCTAACGGTCACTAGGTTTACTAAAATCGGTCTGACCGAGTTTGTTGATTTGGTCCCACCGAGATTGGTAAATTGTGTGTAATGGTTAGATTTTGTGTGGAGGCTATATATACCCCTCCACCTCCTCTTCATTCATGGAGAGAGCCATCAGACTGAACCTACACTTCCAACTTACTATTTCTGAGAGAGAACTACCTACTCATGTGTTGAGGCCAAGATATTCCATTCCTACCATATGAATCTTGATCTCTAGCCTTCCCAAGTTGCTTTCCACTCAAATCTTCTTTCCACCAGATCCATATCCTATGAGAGAGAGTTGAGTGTTGGGGATACTATCATTTGAAGCACACGAGCAAGGAGTTCATCATCAACACACCATTTGTTACTTCTTGGAGAGTGGTGTCTCCTAGATTGGCTAGGTGTCACTTGGGAGCCTCCGACAAGATTGTGGAGTTGAACCAAGGAGTTTGTAAGGGCAAGGAGATCGCCTACTTCGTGAAGATCTACCGCTGGTGAGGCAAGTCCTTCATGGGCGACGGCCATGGTGGTATAGACAAGGTTGCTACTTCGTGGACCCTTCGTGGGTGGAGCCCTCCGTGGACTCGCGGAACCGTTACCCTACGTGGGTTGAAGTCTCCACCAACGTGGAAGTACGATAGCACCACCTATCGGAACCACGCCAAAAACATCCGTGTCTTCAATTGCGTTTAAATCCTCCAATCCCTTCCCTTTACTTTCTTGCAAGTTGCATGCTTTACTTTCCTCTGCTCATATACTCTTTGCATGCTTGCTTGTTATGTATTGCAAAAGTTAAACTTTGGCCTAAACTCCACTTAAACTTTAATAAGGTTAAAAACTGCATCTTTGGTACTTAGTGTCTAATCACCCCCCTCTAGACACCTCTTCTCAAGATCCCACACACGCGGAGAGGAGTATGAGGGTTCACTGGTTCACTGCGGTGTGAGGCTGCCGTCGCCACAGAATAACAGGGGCTGTGGGTGAGTAGAGGGATGGCCTGGCCAGCGGTGGGAGTAGTAGGGGGAGGTGAGGCCTCCGCCGCATCGCAGCCGGCCACGGGAGGCAGGAGCACGAGGCACGATCGGCACTGGCTTGGGCGGCTCGAGCAAGAAGACCAGAGGTTGAAGAAGCACTACAGCCATTGGATGGATATCGTACGGTCACTGGAGCTAGAATGTGCATATTGACTAAGTTGACAAAGCCTTCCGTCCCCGTCAACTTAGTAGGCCCACAAGTCAGCCTGCCACTATACTGGGTCCCAACTAGTAGGGGGGTATTCATTTTTTTGTGCGTAATAAGGACGCACTTCCTTGCGTGCGAAGATATAGCTGGTGGGTCCGAGCTGTCAGCAGAGGTAACGTTTTTTTCACAAAATACAGAGGCCCTTTCGGTGGGTCCCAGATGCCAGGTGGAGGAATCATTATTTTGCGCCTACTAAGGAGGCATTTCCTTGCGTGCGGCCGTGGACCCAGTTGTTAGCCTCTCCATGTACAGTCCACTTTAGATGCATGTCGGTCGTTGACCATGTTGACCAGGCCGCGCCGAGAGCACCAGGGCGGTGGATGACGGCGAGGCCTAGGAAGGGAACGACACGGAGGCAGGGAAGACTCGACAGTTGTTTCCCGCGAGGGGAGTCTGTTGTCACGAGGGTTTGGTTCGTTCGTCTGCCGTCGTCGGAGAATAACAACAGGTGTGGGTGAGTAGAGGATGGCTAGGCTAGCGATGGGAGTGCGGTGGGGTGGTGAGGGCTGCTTGGCGGCCACACCCCGCCACGGGAGTAGGGAGCGAGCAGTCCGCTAAGCGCTTGTTTGAGCGGCTGGAGCAGGAAGAGCAGAGATTGAAGAAGCACGACCGCGGTTGGATGGACATCCAACACTCAGTGCTTGTGCGTCAACTTTTTTTAGGAAAGCCTCAAATCTGTGGAAAATAGCATACAACCCATCTGCCATTATTTCTAATAATTTACAGCCCATTTGCTAATTCTTAAGGTTTTTTTGGAGCCCATATTCTTTGTGTTAGCATTACAGCCCATATTGTGGCCACGGTTAAAAAATTATATGAAATGTTGCATATTTCGGTGCGGTCCGAACTGTTTTTAATCCCGAAATTTCGAGTCACATTCAAACTGATTTTAAAAATAAATGTATATCAATATAAAATCCAACAAATTGTCCACGCATAAAAATTAATGCAATTTAAAATCTTGAATTGAAAAAAAGAAATTTGAAAGTAATTGCCGGTTTGATGTGTTTTAAAAATGTACAGCCCATTTCTCATTAGTGATAGGCCATCTTCTCGTCCAGCCGAATGAAGCTCTCCTCGTCTTGAAAGATTTGCAGCCCAACAAGCCTGACAAAGCAACTTACTTGGCAAATCACAAAAAAACTGGGCTAGCCATTTTCAGAAAGAAAAAAAACTACTGGGCTGGTCTATGGTAAACATAAAAGAGAAGGCTGTCTAGACAGGCCAGAGTGCCCCGCACAGCCCAGTTGACACCCTGCTTCCGTCTCAAAAACAAATTAGATAAATGCCACAACAAATATGGCGATTCATAAAAATGCCACTGCAATTTCCAAACTTTGAAAAATGCCACTGCAATTTTTGCAAACTTTGGAAAACGCCACTGCAATTTGCAAACTTTGAAAAACGCCACTCCAGACTTCGAAAAATGCCACTGGAAATGGCATTTTTCAAAGTTTGGAAATTGCAGTGGCATTTCTCAGAAACACCAGATTTGGAGTGGTATTTATCAAATTAACCCAAAACAAAAATAACTGGGCGAGTTGCTGGGTCCCTGGTGTGAGTCGCTCGTTGTGCAACTCTCTCGTTTATTGACTATGTTGACAATGGCATGGGACCCAGATGTCAGAAATCCATTAGGAGGAGCCATTTTTTTATTGGATTGAAATAAGGAGGCACTTGCTTGCGTACTGCCATGACCTTGGCGGGTCCCTGTTGTCATCCTCTCCACGTACAATCATCTTCTGATTTTGTACGCGTCAACTTGGTAGGCCCACAAGTCAGCCTCTAAACCCGTGGAGGACAAATACAACCCATTTAAAAAAATAACAGCCCATTCCATACGTTCAAACGGAAATTTCAACATTCAGAGCAAAGTAACAGGCCTGATCCACATATAGAGTATTGAACTTCCACGTTGACAACCATCATAGCCAAGTGAACTATCTACTCCCACTAATACTCTAGTAGCGTACAAGTACTAACTAGACGATGCCGGCCGCCATCTGCGGTACACGCTAAACGCCGACACCGCGTCCTCCGCCTCGCCTCGGACTTGCCAAAGGTGCGATAGGGCGCGTTGCTCGCTCGCGTTGGTCCTTTCCATGTCGGCGTGGTCCACCGAAGATTCGGCTTCTAAGCGGGAAACCCACTTGATGAGTTGGTAGTAAAAATCAGCGTTGCGAACGCGTGCATGCCCGACAGCCTCCAGGACTATTTGCCGAGCGCCGGCCTCCACGTAGTCGGCCCAGGTGCGGGCGCTCTGCTCGCGACTCAGAGCGTTGGTGTGTTGCTGCTCCATGTCCCGCTGGCGGCGCAAATCGGCGATACGCTGCTCCTCCGCCAAGTGGTTGCGCTCCAACAACTCCTGCTCCTTCGCCAGGCAGTCGCACTCCAACAAGTCCTCGATCTCCGCATTGCCATCTAAAGACCGATAGAATGCCTCCTCCCTCCGTATGCCTTCCGGTGAAAAATTGAACACTAGTTCCGACGGTGACCGCCTCCAGTGTCGCCTATCGCGAACGGGCGGGGGCATGGCAGACGTGGCGAAAGCGAGGTTAAGTGGCAAGCAACGTCGGGCCAGTGGGGGCTTATGAGGATAGGGCGAGTTGGGTGATGGTGCCACCGGAGAAGCCCGAGAAATAGTAATTATAGGCGGAAGGTAGGCGAACTAGCGTGTCACGGGAAACGCGATGGTCATCGCGGTCATCGGAATTCAATGCATAAACAGGCATGGCTTAGCGTGCCAGCTTGCCGTGGAAAACTAGAAAAACTGAAATTGTGCGTGCGTGATCCACTGGGTCATCCCGTCCCTTCAGTGGTGCGTCCCGTCCGTGCTGGGTCGCACGCCGGCATGACGGTCAAACAAGTGCACTCGAATATTCCAGATGAGGTACTCCCTCCTTGTCAAAAATGATTCCACCACTTATCATCTACCTTGGTTGGTTAGATTTTTGAATTAAGCCCTGCAAACCGGAAAGGAGGTAGTACGTGTGTGATCCGCTATTTATTGGTGTAGGATCGAGTAGGTCATTTTTTAATTGAGCCCTACAAACCGGAAAGGAGGTAGTACGTGCGTGATCCACTATTTATCCGTGTAGGATCGAGTAGGTCGGATAATGTATGTGTAGGATCGAGTAGGTCGGATGGTGTACGTGTACAATCGCATTAGCTAATGAACGTTCACTGGGTTATAAGGCATTTGCGAACGTTTTTGCTGGCAATTTCTTCAGATTCGCATGGCATTTTCTTCATAGCAGCTTGTCAGTTTCTTCAGAGGTAGGCATTTTTATTCAAAAAATTACCACTTCGGATCTTGCGTCAGAACTAAAACTGTCAGGAGCGCATTAGTAGGCTAGCTAGTGATCGATCAGTAACTTGTAAACACTGAGCGAACAGAAATAAGGAACTGTTAGTAACTTGTAAACACTGAGAACACAGAAATAAGGATCATGCTGTGCACAACAGTAATAGCCGATCCATTCAAAATGTTCACACGAGACTCACAGGCCTGGCATTGTAATATGCTCACATTGTAGCCCAAATTCAAAACCAACTAGTACGATTCCCATACATAAGATCAACATGTTACTGCGGCTCAATGATTCACAGATCATATATGAATATGTAGCTCCAAAAGCAAAGATCTAGAAAAAAGATCTATTCTTCCTACTAACATGGATGCTTCTCTTGGCCAACATTCAATACAGACTGAAAGACAAATTTGTTTGTGAAGTCTACAATTCCTCTTGCAAGCGTAAGTGGTTTCACCAACAATTTGGAACCATGAGAATGAACCACACATGATGGAGGAACATCCACGCAATATGATTTGGTCTTCTCTCGATCACACGGCGAGACTATTTTCGGAATACAAACTTTAACTTAGGCAAAATGATGCCCATTGTATAATAACACCAAAGCAATGAAGCACCTAGTGTTGGCCAATAAATATTACAGTACTACTTTTCTGCAGTCCAAGTGACTATCCAATCTTTCGTGTCTATTTTCAAATGGCACTTGCATGCGATGACTATACTATTCTCTTGTGCAGTTCAACCAAAATTGCGGTCACTTTGTGTGTTTGCCAAATAGCAACGGGCGAGACATCTTTATCGCACAAATATCAAGCAGCTAGTAAACATATACCCCACCTTGTATTTTCGGTTTAAACATGTCTCTTCCGCTTAGCATCTGTCATGTTTTACCTTTGGACAATTTGATCTGATCATGTTTTGCCCTGGACAATTTCATACCGAATTGATTTGCTGGTTCAAAGCAGAAATATAGGACCTATTCTTCATCAGACCAAGGATATCCATGTTCGCAGTGATGGAAGAGGTGAAATCAATACAACCAAAATTGAGCATCCAATCATTGAATCATGTCCTGCACCTCCAATGTAGGTCCACCCTGCCAATAAATTCACATGCAAACCACTAGTATTACTATCTAATGACAGTACAAAAAGAGTAGCAAGATAGTAGCAAACCATGTACCTTCGTAATGAATAGCTCATAGTGCCACCAATTGGATATAAAGGTTGGGAAGAAAACATGCTCCTAATGTTGAACCAGTTGGACTTTTTGTGCAGTTCCATTAAAATCGAGCATCCCTGTTTGCATAGATATTGAAAGTGCGATTACTATAAAAGTGGCACTAGTTGAAGCATAGACTCACAAATATAAGCATTCCAATTTCTTAATGGGAAAAGGTAGCAAGACTATTTCTAACCACCTATTTGAAGGAATAAATAAGGCAACAACGATTGATATCAGAAAGGCATATATAGTTCTTTCTGAAAGAATGATCGATTCCTGACCTTTCCTCTTCTTTTAAGCATATTTTGTGCAGTTCAACTAAAATAAAATGCCATCACCGCCTTGACAATTTAGTGACACTGTACAAAAGGAAATGACTTAACATTACATCATGTTGTCAGGTATGTAGTCGACGGGTATTACAGACAAACATACAGATCTCCTCTGATAAAATAATGAACATTAATTTTAACAAAGGTGAGACTAGCTTTACCGGGATAATTTGAGTGAACTCTACACCCTCTGTTCCTTAATATAAGACGTTTTCGCAGTTCAATTTAAAGTACCCAAACATTCAATATTTAGAAAAACAGGTAGTAGTTTTCTTGAGCACATATCTGGGAAAGCTTGCCACACTTTATATATGTCCATACGCTAATGCAACACCATTCGAATAGTACAAATATACACTAATCCAGTGGCTAGTGCAACAGTAGAGTAGTTATTTTATTACAGGGTATAGTACAATGGTTTTACTGAATAGATTTCCATAAGCTCTAGCACTGGAAGATTTCTATAAGAATTAACAATACAAAATGTAAAGGTAACAAGTTTTAGCATTGGTATACTAGCTGTGCAAGAGCATTAAACCAAATACAAAAGTCTAAAGGTAACTAGCATTATTAACTAATGACAGTATTAAAAAATTGCAAACCATGTACCTTCAAGGTAAATATCATTTCAAACTCGAGTGGACATGAAAATTGTTGTCCCAATCTTGATAATCGATCAAACATAAAAACTTCATCGAACGAATCAATACAATAGCCAAAGGAGGAGGTGCCCACTCTTGACCTTTCCTCTTGTCTTCATAATTTTTTGTGCAGTTTAACCAAAATAAAATGACATCAGCGCCTTGGCATTTTGGTGACACTGTACAAAAAATTGACTTATCTCATGAAAGTGAGGTATGTAATCTATAAGCATTAACAGTGCAAAAATCTGAAGGTAGTAACAAGTTTCATCATTGGTATACGGGCTGTGCAACAACATTAGAATGCCTTAGCTGAAAAATCTTTAATACGTCCACAATCAACAGCTAACCCTGAAATAATCCAGAGACATTAAATGGCATTACTTAAATTTATTGGTGGCACTAGACTGAATGCGGCATTAGTTAAATGTGGCATCACTTTAGCAGTAGCATTGGTTGACTTTACCGCTGGCGTTATACTAACAGCAAAAAAGTGGCAATAAGAGCATGGGAGACCCATTCAGACAGTGGGCGCACCAGTACGATGTACCTCCACACACGCATATAGTGGTGAGGGAGGTATGGTTGCCCAGAGCAACAAATATCCAGGCAACATATGTGGATTACGTCCCATTTTTGTTCTCTTTAGCCACCTTTTTCCTATGTGAGGACAACAAACCGATCGACCTCGTCATTCTCTATTGCGTTGTCATGCCTTTCTATGCTTATTCAACCAAGAGACACGATACTCGTTCCTTAGCTACTGATTTTCCCCTTTTTAACCTAGATACGGGTTCGATGCCTACTCTCTTGGACAGTACAGTCTCCCTTCCTTTCCTTATTCAACCCAGACATGGATTAGTCTGCATGAAGTAGGGTTTCCTTTAATAGTGCAAATTAAGGTTTTCGTCTGCATGACTAGCAGAGCAAAGGACAGGAAATTGGGAAGATGGTGGAGTGGAAAAAGATCCACATGCAGCGACAGTGGCGGAGCCAGCTCAATTTTGGAGCTTGGGCAAGATCTAAGTGCTGCCAAATTAATTTGGTTTTGCCCAAACAAAATTCTACACTCGTGGCAGATGGGGCAATAGAACAAGGGTATGGTTCGAAAAGAGGTAGCATACCTGAGGGTCAGCGGGAAGTGGCTTCGCTCGTGGTCGTCGTCCTCTGCACACACTACGGCAGCAAGCTTGGGGACGGAGGCCATCCCGCGTGGGCGCTAGGTCTGAGAGGGCGGCCTTGTCGTCAGTGCGTGACCTCGCTCGCTGACGATGAGTGCGTCAACGCTGCACGTCCTTTTCTTCCCCGGACAGCACACCATTTTTTGATCTGGAGAGAGGGTGATAGTGTGAGAAGCAAGTGGGAAGCCCTTAGCAAGAAAGCTCTGAAGCTCTAGCCTATATACTACTAGTACTAGAGGTGGACTAGTGGTAGAGTTGTTTATATTTTCTCTGCAAACAGTACCAGTTAGTCGTGCTTCAAAACTGAACGGCACGCCATTAAAAAAATAAAGTCGAGAAATAATGCGGCACCTCGGGCCAACACGGCCAGATCGCATTTTGCACGAGAAATTACACACCATGTTTCGTTGACATGTGGACCCGTTCCAACATGTCACTGAGACGCCGACGAGTCCTTTTGTACAATTTCCGAAAACACGTGTAGGCTGGGGCGCCTCTTCGTGTACCGTGGCAAACTGGGAACCGTCCACCGACTCTTCGCCTTTCCCTCTCGATTTGGAACTGCTGTCGTTCCTCCCTCCTCCATTTTCCTTCACCCTTCCTTCTGCCATTGTTCGATCGTCTTCTCCATGGAGGGAACAAGCCGAAAACGACCCCGTTATTCTTGCCCCGATCTAAAAGATGACGTGGTGGGGGAACTCATTGATAGGTGCGACATCATCACCTCGGCTAGCATGGTAGGTTCGTTCAAGCCCATTCTTGACTCAACTAATAACATCATTACAAGGAACCCAAGGGTCCAGGAGCGGTTTGATCTCCCCTATCTTCTTCGCCATGACCCTACTCGTTGGCGAGCGGACAACGGAGACCTCGTCTTGTGCAAGTTGATGCTGCTTGATAACAATACATGTGATGTCAAGATGCCATCGCTTCAGGGTAAGGCCTGGGCCGGTGCAAATGGAGATTGGGTTGTTTATATTGGGTACAATTCCGAGTGGGAACTTGTGAATGTGTACACTTGTCAGCGGATTCCACTTACAAAAATCTCAGAGTGCCCTGAGGTTGAGCACACAGATGATGTACGTACGTTCAAATACGATCATGGTGACTGTCGTCTACTGAAGATAGAAATTTGTCGAGTTCCCAACCGCTCTTGGAATTACAAGAACTATCAAGTTGTTGCTATCTTCGACAAACTTGTTGCCGTCCTTCGTGGTTCGACTGGATGGATATTGCTCAAAAGTCAGTTTCTATACACGGATGTGTACTGTGATGCAATTCAATACGAGGGTCTTGTGTTTGCTGCCACCACTCATGGCACTGTTTTTTGCATGGGATCCTCGTAGTTTCGGTACGTTTGTCTTCCACCGTAATTATAATTGTTTCATCCACATGCATGCGAGTTAGCAAGTTTCCCTTCTCTACTAATTAACCTTCTTCTTGTGTTTCCAAGGTCCTGTGAACATTCCACCACCTATACTTGAAAATTTTTATAACCAAGGGGGAGATGACGATGGTGATGATCACGAGCATGAGGACGTGGAGGGCCCATATACTCAGTGGCGCCTGGAAACTTTCGATGGATCACCCCTTCTTGTCTGTATACAGCCCACTGCTGATGTTACTACTAAGGAAGCAGGTGTTGTCTCCCATGGTTGCACTCTCCGGACCTATTCCAACACTCGTTGCATGGTATTCGGGATGGATACTACTGTGCTAGAGCCAACACCTTCTCCCTGGTACAGTGTTGATAGTCTTGGAGAAAACTCGCTCTCCCTTGGACAAAACTATCCAATGATGGTGAAATCCGATCCAGCTGCTGTTGACACAACATTACTACCATTTATGAGAAGCAACTGTATCTATACGTCGGACATTTAGGTGGTTACCTACCCTGGTCGTGATATAGTAGGCCGCTTCAGCCTGGATGATCAGTCCTGCGTTGGCCTCGAGATTTACAATAGCTGGCCCTTCCCAGAGAATCACTTGTGGTTCAAAGCAAGAATTTCCAACGCCGAGGATTGGTTGAGTTGAAGTTCATTTCATTGCTTGTTATTTGTTGTTTGATGAAAACTTTAGTATTTGCTAGAATGTTTTGTTGGAAATAATCTATAATTCAACATGTATCCTCGTTGTCGTTGTGTGTTGATGACTTGTTGTATTTAATGAATGGTACATTTCAGTTGCAAATGCATGTCATAGACTCAATTATAAATGGTTTTCGAGTCACTTCTTGGAGTGTAAGTACCGTAGTAGTATAGCCAACATCCGGTTAGTATATGAAGTTGCCACATCACATAGAGCCAACCTAATATTGTAGTATGCTAGCCCTCGACCGGCGCGCCGCTTCAAATGGCGGAGGAAGTGAGAGGTCGCTTCACCTTGTGTCCAGATCTGAGATGCCACGTGTACCAGATGAATGACTCCAAGTTCGACCACCGTGATGCTAGGTGCGAGCCAAGGAACACTGTTGGAGAGACCCCCCTCATAATTTTCCTACATTGGTCGTTTGATTCATAGGATAGAATGCTATAGGATTTGTTTTCCTATGTAATCATGTTTTAATTGGCAATCTAGCATCCACTCCAACTTTTGTTTCACTTACTTTGTTCCTACGAAGAGAGTACTTGCTCTAAATGATGTGCCGCTGCAAGAGCAGCCTATATTTATTAACCATGCTCTAAAAAGGTGGACCAGCTTTGGCTATAGTAGTACTGTACTAGGTTAGTAGGTGACCTTGCGCTTGGCTCTTCTCCTCTTTCGGAAGCCGAACAATAATGATGGTACTACAGTAGTACTTCTGGCAATCTGACACCAAATGAACTTTTGCATGTCCACCGCTTGTAAGCAAAAGTTTCTCCTCGTGCTACGAGCCACCGTGCACGCGTTGGCGAGGGAGAAGGCGTAGTAAGCAAGCTTCTTGTCGTTCTGCGAGTTGACGGGACACATCAAAGTTATTTATTAGTACTCCCTTCAAAAAGGGCCGACCATGTCCATGTCTACCATCCCGTGCTCTGTCATTTGCCCTGTTTGGATCCCTAAGTTAGAGTTAGTTTTAGTTAGTTGGGACTCAAATAACCCAAAAGTATCCAAACATGATGGGTTAGTTTGGGTTAGTTGGATCTAACCCACCCCCAAAAACTAGCCCACACTAGAGGAGCTTATTTGGGTTAATTCTCCTTGGCCCACTAGAAAAATTAGTAAAAAAAAGTTACCCCTCCCATCCAAACAGGGTTCAAACTAGTCAAATGATTGAGAAAGAATATTTATTGTCAATCTAACCCTACCATCCAAACAACTCTTTGGTTAGAGTTAGTTTAAGGTTAGTTCAGGTTTAGAATCTAAATCTAACCTCTAATTGAGTTGGAGTATCCAAACAGGGCCATTGAGTACGTGCACTATTCACATGCCATCGAGGAGAAAAAAATATTGCGTAGTACTAGGTGCCATCGAAGTGCACGACTCACTTACGCACTGCATATCTCAATTTTCTTGCATGACACGCCACCTTGATGCTAGATGTCCCGCGTGTCATGGAGGCATATAGTATGATTTTGTAAAATGGAGGCATATAGATGTCCCGCGTGTCGGCAAAAGGATGAACAAAGCTCATGTCTTAAACGAAAGAGTGGAAGAACATAGATTCCCGACGACCGAGAAGGAGCTACAAACCTCGGAGTGGAAGAACATATAAAATAAACCAAATCTCTCCATGTTCCTATACCATTCTATAGTATGAGAATAAGTTTGAACGTAACCCATTGATTCACTCTATCCAATGGTAATAGTTGGAAAATCCAAACAAAACCAAGCATTGGATCAAATCTTTTTTCGAGATAAACTCTTTTAGCACTTAGATTGTTGCCGCCTGCCCACCTAGCCCACCTATATATCCGATCACGTGTGATGACCACAGGAGCTATCCACTCAGATTGTATGTTAAAAAATAAAGGTCGATAACTAATGAGGCACCTCGGGCCAATGCTCTACTACTAGTAGTGGAGTAGAGTAGTAGTGGAGTAGGACTCTGCTCTACTACTAGCACCGGAGGAGTAGTATGTTCTAATCTAAAATAGTTACAAACTTCAATGCCCGAGCATGGAACGACTACGAACCGCCATCGGTGCTAGTATGTTATAAAAAACAAAGAAGAGTAGATAAGAATAGAGACTAGGGAGGAGCACCATCTACTGCTTTGTGGGCTACTCCTGCGCTCCATTCGGCGGCCGCAACGTCCCCTACGACCACTCCCTCCTGCGCTCCATTCGGCGGGCGCTGTTGAAATTTGGGGAGCGCACTCTCGCGACTGCTAGCAGCGACGACTTCACCGATGACGACTTCTTCCCCGACCTCGGCAACCTCTTCCTCAACGACAAGGGCGATAACCTCAACGCCAATGGTGCTGCTCCCGTTGCACCGTATGTGTTTCCGTCCTTCCTGTTCGAAATCATGGTAGAATTCATGTTTCTAGTCTGTGTCCTAGATTCGATCTGTTCATCTACTATGCTAGTCCACATGATTAGTTTAATCTCTGTTATAGCCATCATGATTTATTTTGTAGTAAATCTCGTAGCAACTTGCTCATATATTCAACTGGCGGAACATCCCCTACAGCCACTCCCTTTTCATGGACGGCCTGGTCGATGCCTCCAAGGAGCCCTTTGTCTACTGCTATGAGTGCCCGGTGCCGTTTTGGGGCTCGCCGGCGGACATCGTGCATCACCTGACGCAGGCGTGCGATGATCACTACTGGCCCTTGGCGAAGAACATCAAGTACGAGACGTGCTACCCGTTCATCGTGCCGGAGTCGCTGGAGGATCAGCGCCGCCTGCTAGTCTCGGAGGAGGACGACAGCATCTTCCTCTTGATCGTGGCCACCGGCAAGGCCCACGCAGGCCGCCGCCACATCTCTGTAGTGTGCTCATGGGCGACACTGCTGACGATGACACTGACACGAGGCCGATGTACGGGTGCGTGCTCACTATTACTACCCCTCGGAGCTACGTGGGCGGCGACACTGGCTACGTCAAGCTGATTTGGACTCTGCCGAGCTGGGACCTTCCCGCCGATGTGGACATGGAAGACGAACGGTATTATTTGAGCCCCAACGATGTGCACGGGGACTCCAAGGAGGTTCACCTGGACATCTGCATTATCAAGTTAAATGTTGATCATTAGTCTTCGCTCAATGTAATCCGCTGTCTAAGCATGTGGAGACTTCCATGCATGATCTTGCTCTATTGGAGTATCGCGCATGAATAAAAGTGTGTCCATTTATGGTTTAGTCTAGAATCTTCCATGTATGAATTTTTACTACAGTACTGGAGAAAGACTTATGATGAACCATTTCCTGCAAAGCACAATAAGAGTTATTTCTTCACAAGTTTTGGATGCAGGTTGAACAGTTGAACGCTTTTGTTTGTGAAAGATACTTTTTTATCTATTTCACCCGGATGTTTGTGAGCTCTAGAGATGAGATAATATCCGAACAAACCTATCAATGATGTTACACATGAGATGACCCCCACATCCTTTGTCAAAATAAACAACTCCCTGATCAATGCATTTCACTCCTCCGTGCAACGCACGGGCACCTTACTATAGATTAGTACGGCCAAAAATTGAACTAACATTATATATAGTACGATAAATGATGATCCATGTCACCTAAAATTATATCATTGAAAACTATGTTCAAATACGAATCAAACGATATTGTTTTTGTTAACATGCACTAACATGTTGTCAGTTAAATCTTCAGTCAAATTCAATGGGGGATAAACCACGACCGATGTAGTAGTACTAGTGTAGAGTGCGGCGCTGCACGGGAGTCTCACCTCTCACCCTACTCGTGGCGCGACAGTAAAGCCGTCATATCACAAAACCCAACCACCCCCAGTAATAAGTGGCCTGGTAAAATAAACGGACAAGCAACCATCACATCCCTCCATCTTTTTTGCATTTCATCTCTCTGCATTTAATTTCTCCGGTTCATCTCGCACACTCGATCCCTAACTACTACTCCTAGTATCCCTAGCTACTACTCCTAGGGCCAGTTCTTTTGGCGGCTTCCCCAGCTTTTCCCATAAGACTAGTCACACTGGAGAGTAACATTAAGGCGTCTCATTCATTTATTTGGGCTTCTAAACTACTACTATTAGTACCTTCGTCCTGGTTTATTCCTCACCATAATAATTTGTGCTAAATTTTGACCAAAGATTTAACTGATAAAATGTTAGTGCATGTGACATGCACTAACATTTCATTAGTTAAATTTATGATCAAAATTTGACACAGATTACAATGGGGACCAATAAACTAGGACGGAGGTAGTAGTTATGGGATTACTAATCTAGAAGCCTAAAAGAACTGGCCCCTGGTACTCCTACTAGGAGTAGTACTCAAGTTCGAATTCCAATTGCACGGCACAGCTTGTTAGGCAAAAAATTCGATACAGGGTGTAGGAAGCGGTTTGGGAATTTGCATGCCTTTCCAACTAGTGAGATACTCCGTACAAAGTACGACAGAGAAATAACCACAGAGAAGGAAGCTAAAAGTAAACAATCAAACGAGCATTTTTGCATTTGTTTTGCATTGAATCGTTTCACAAGATTGACCAGTGTTGTTTTTCTACTTTTACAAAAACCGCATCGTAATGTTAAAACGTGCATTTGCACGTACATAAGTAATAGTAGTACTCCCTCCGTCTAGGTGTATAAGTCTTCACTCCCTCTTGGTCACGGTGCACAACCAAAGATGACTTATTGACCTGGACGGAGGGAGTATATAGTAAAGACGTGTAGTGTAATAGTATATAGTAAAGTTTGTGCTATCTGCACGTACTTGCAAAATGCATACGAATGCACAAGGTTTCCAAACTTTCCCTTTTACATACTTAATTAAGGACGCTAATAATTCCTGAACTTTCGGGATTTATCATTTGCGTCCCAAAACTAATGAGATCGCCTTACAAAACAAAAATTATACTCCTACTAAAAGCCACGACGCTCGCAGGAGCGCTAGCGGGGCGCCACGAGTGCCCTGGTGCGTGGCTGTTTCCCAGCATGCTGACTCAACGCCTCTTCCTCAGCCTCGCAACTCGCGAGGTGCTAATTGGCGGCTTGCTGGCGGGCGAGCGTGATCTCACCGGTGTGGTGATCCGGCGCCAACACGTACTCCTCCTCGCTGGAAGCGTGCACCCGGTCCACGTACCTCCAAGCGTAGATGAGGCGCTTGGGCCCGACTGCACTCAGGGCGCCGGCACGGGCGTCCTCCGCCACCCTCACGGCCCTCACACGAGCCTTCTTCCAAAGAGCCAATTGCCTGACTCTCTCGGACGCGACATAGGCCACCTAGGCAGCTTGTTCCGCGGTGCGCTTCTCTTCCTCGGCCTTCTTCTCCGCCTTCTTCTCCGCCTCTATTTTGGCGCGCTCTGCTGGAGACAAAGCCTCCCACAAGGCGACATCCATTTCTTTCCAAAGCTCCTCAAGGCTGGGGGGGCTCGGCGTGCGGCGCGGCGTTCTCCTCGTAGCGGGGAGCCGACGCGTCCTCCGACGTGCGTGCTGGCGAGATTGGGAACGTCGACGCGTCCTCCTCGACTAGTGGCGGCGAGGAATGGAACGACGATGCATCACGTCGCGGCGAGGAGCGGAACACTGACGGGTCCTCCTCGACTAGTGGCGGCGAGGAACGGAACGGCGACGCGTGACCGTCCGCGCGGTGCAACGAGGGGCGCCTAGGGCTTGGGAGGGGCGATGCCATGGTGGTCGACGTGAGAGGGAGGGGGAGGAGATAGCGATGAACGTGAACGTGAGGAGGAGGAGATAGCGATGTCGTGGGAGGCGCAGTATTTATAGTGAGCAATGGCACACCTACGTAAGTTATGGACTGAGCTGCACTGACTTAACTGCAGGTCCAGTTTCTTCACTGACATGTGGGCCAGACCCCTGTTGGGCCCATATGTCAGTGACCCAATGCACCTGCAGTTAAGTAACATCTACGTGGGCATATTTGTTGGAGTAAATTACGGGGGAGGGAAGGGGTGGAAATATTGTTGGTCACAACGGATTGGACGAGCGCGGGGGTGGGGGGGGGGGGTGGGGGGATGAGAGTCATGCATGCTGGGCTAGGTATAGTCTCAAGTCATTAAAAACATACACGCCCCACATATGTTCATATTTCAAGGTTGCATGCGATGATTAAGGCTGGCCATAATGGTGGTATCTTAGCTGGTATCATGCACACGGGAATAGCAAACATGCTGATGTGGCAAAGAATTAAAGAAGAGAGGGGGGGTTAGAGTAACTAGTGTTCATGCATGCATTGGTAAACACATTTTTTTGTGAAGAACTACAAAAACTATTCCACCGCCTCTATCTTGCTAAGAGTAGGTCAAATTTTTAAATCCAGCCCTTTAAACTAGAAGGGAGGTAGTAGTACTCTAATAGCTAACCTTGGCCCTGTTTGGATCCATGTGTTAGAGTTAGTTTGGGTCAGCTTGTGTTGGGGAACGTAGTAATTTCAAAAAAAATCCTACGCACACTACGCACACGCAAGATCATGGTGATGCATAGCAATGAGAGGGGAGAGTGTTGTCTACGTACCCTCGTAGACCGAAAGCGGAAGCGTTAGAACAACACGGTTGATGTAGTCGTACGTCTTCACGATCCGACCGATCCAAGTACCGAACGCACGACACCTCCGAGTTCAGCACACGTTCATCTCGATGACGATCCCCGGACTCCGATCCAGCAGGGTGTCGGGGATGAGTTCCGTCAGCACGACGGCATGGTGATGGTGATGATGTTCTACCGACGCAGGGCTTCGCCTAAACACCGCAACAATATGACCGAGGTGGAATATGGTGGAGGGGGGCACCGCACACGGCTAAGGAACGATCACGAAGATCAACTTGTGTCTATGGGGTGCCCCCTCCTCCGTATATAAAGGGGGGGAGGAGGAGGGGGCCGGCCAAGGGGGTGGCGCGCCCTAGGAGGGGGAAACCTACTCCAAGTAGGTTTTCCCCTCCCTTTCCTAGTCCAAGAAGGAGGGGGAAGGAAGGAGTGGGAGAGGGGAAAGGCACGCCCCCCCTTCCTTGTCCTATTCGGACTCAAGGGGAGGGGGCGCGCCTCTTGCCCTGGCCGGCCCCTCTCTCTCTCTCACCACTAGGGCCCAACAAGGCCCATTAGTTCCCGGGAGGGGTTCCGGTAACCCCGTACTCCGATATATATCCGATAACCCCCGGAACTATTCCGGTGTCCGAATATAGTCATCCAATATATCAATCTTCATGTCTCGACCATTTCGAGACTCCTCGTCATGTCCGTGATCATATCTGGGACTCCGAACAACCTTCGGTACATCAAAAACTATAAACTCATAATATAACTGTCATCGTAACGTTAAGCGTGCGGACCCTACGAGTTCAAGAACTATGTAGACATGACCTAGAACTGTTTCCGGCAATAACCAATAGCGGAACCTGGATGCTCATATTGGCTCCTACATATTCTACGAAGATCTTTATCGGTCAAACCGCATAACAACATACGTTGTTCCCTTTGTCATCGGTATGTTACTTGCCCAAGATTCGATCGTTAGTATCCAATACCTAGTTCAATATCGTTACCGGCAAGTCTCTTTTCTCGTTACTTAATGCATCATTCCGTAACTAACTCATTAGCTACATTGCTTGCAAGGCTTATAGTAATGTGCATTACCGAGAGGGCCCAGAGATACCTCTCCGACAATCGGAGTGACAAATCCTAATCTCGAAATACGTTAACTCAACAAGTACCTTTGGAGACACCTGTAGAGCACCTTTATAATCACCCAGTTACGTTCTGAGGTTTGGTAGCACACAAAGTGTTCCTCCGCTAAACGGGAGTTACATAATCTCACAGTCATAGGAACATGTATAAGTCATGAAAAAAGCAATAGCAACATACTAAATGATCAAGTGCTAAGCTAACGGAATGGGTCAAGTCAATCACATCATTCTCCTAATGATGTGATCCCATCAATCAAATGACAACTGATGTCTATGGTTAGGAAACTTAACCATCTTTGATTTACGAGCTAGTCAAGTAGAGGCATACTAGTGACACTATGTTTGTTTATGTATTCACACTTGTATTATGTTTCTGGTTAATACAATTCTAGCATGAATAATAAACATTTATCATGATATGAGGAAATAAATAATAACTTTATTATTGCCTCTAGGGCATATTTCTTCAGTCTCCCACTTGCACTAGAGTCAATAATCTAGATTACACAGTAATGATTCTAACACCCATGGAGTCTTGGTGCTGTTCATGTTTTTCTCGTGGAAGAGGCATAGTCAACGGGTCTGCAACATTCAGATCCGTATGTATCTTGCAAATCTCTATGTCTCCCACCTGGACTTGGTCCCGGATGGAATTGAAGCGTGTCTTAATGTGCTTGGTCCTCTTGTGAAATCTGGATTCCTTTGCCAAGGCAATTGCACCAGTATTGTAACAGAAGATCTTCATTGGTCCCGATGCACTAGGTATGGCACCTAGATCGGAAATGAACTCCTTCATATAGACTCCTTCATTTGCTGCTTCAGAAGCAGCTATGTACTCCGCTTCACATGTAGATCCCACTACGACGCTTTGTTTAGAACTACACCAACTGACAGCTCCACTGTTTAATATAAACACGTATCCGGTTTGCGATTTAGAATCGTCCGGATCAGTGTCAAAGCTTGCATCGACGTAACCATTTACGATTAGCTCTTTGTCACCTCCATAAACGAGAAACGTATCCTTAGTCCTTTTCAGGTATTTCAGGATGTTCTTGACCGCTGTCCAGTGATCCACTCCTGGATTACTTTGGTACCTCCCTGCTAAACTAATAGCAAAGCCCACATCAGGTCTGGTACACAGCATTGCATACATGATAGATCCTATGGCTTAAGCATAGGGAACTCCTTTCATTTTCTCTCTATCTTCTGCAGTGGTCGGGCATTGAGTCTGACTCAACTTCACACCTTGTAATACAGGCAAGAATCCTTTCTTTGCCTGATCCATTTTGAACTTTTTCAAAACTTTATCAAGGTATGTGCTTTGTGAAAGTCCAATCAAGCGTCTTGATCTATCTCTATAGTTCTTGATGCCCAATATGTAAGCAGCTTCACCGAGGTCTTTCATCGAAAAACTTTTATTCAAGTATCCCTTTATGCTATCCAGAAATTCTATATCATTTCCAATTAACAATATGTCATCTACATATAATATCGAAATGCTCTGAGCTCCCACTCACTTTCTTGTAAATACAGGCTTCTCCAAAAGTCTGTATAAAACCATATGCTTTGATCGCACTATCAAAGCATTTATTCAAACTCCGAGATGCTTGCACCAGTCCATAGATGGATCACTGGAGCTTGCACACTTTGTTAGCACCTTTTGGATCGACAAAACCTTTCGGCTGCATCATATACAACTCTTCTTCCAGAAATCCATTCAGGAATGTAGTTTTGACATCCATTTGCCAAATTTCATAATCATAAAATGTGGCAATTGCTAACATGATTCGAACAGACTTCAGCATCGCTACGGGTGAGAAAGTCTCATCGTAGTCAACCCCTTGAACTTGTTGAAAACCTTTTGCGACAAGTCGAGCTTTGTAGACAGTAACATTACCATCAGTGTCAGTCTTCTTCTTAAAAATCCATTTATTCTCGATGGC
The DNA here is from genome assembly GCA_021605205.1 of Aegilops longissima. Classification (NCBI taxonomy): domain Eukaryota; kingdom Viridiplantae; phylum Streptophyta; class Magnoliopsida; order Poales; family Poaceae; genus Aegilops; species Aegilops longissima. Next base: position 424,078,284 of record CM038681.1, on the reverse strand, counting down.
TTGCCGATCATCAGGCAAGTCAACCAAAGTCCACACTTTGTTCTCATACATGGTTCCCATCTCAGATTTCATGGCTTCAAGCCATTTTACGGAATCTGGGCTCATCATCGCTTCCTCATAGTTCGTAGGCTCGCCATGGTCAAGTAACACGAACTCCAAAATAGGATTACCGTACCACTCTGGTGCGGATCTTACTCTAGTTGACCTACGAGGTTCTGTAGTAACTTGTTCTGAAGTTTCATGATCATCATCATTAGCTTCCTCACTTACTGGTGTAGTCGTCACAGGAACCGGTTTCTGTGATGAACTACTTTCCAATAAAGGAGCAGGTACAGTTACCTCATCAATTTCTACTTTCCTCCCACTCACTTCTTTCGAGAGAAACTCCTTCTCTAGAAAAGATCCATTCTTTGCAACAAATGTCTTGCCTTCGGATCTGTGATAGAAGGTGTACCCAACAGTTTCCTTTGGGTATCCTATGAAGACACATTTCTCCGATTTGGGTTCGAGCTTATCAGGTTGAAGCTTTTTCACATAAGCATCGCAGCCCCAAACTTTAAGAAACGACAACTTTGGTTTCTTGCCAAACCATAGTTCATAAGGCGTCGTCTCAACGGATTTTGATGGTGCCCTATTTAACATGAATGCGGCCGTCTCTAAAGCATAACCCCAAAATGATAGCGGTAAATCGGTAAGAGACATCATAGATCGCACCATATCTAGTAAAGTACTATTACGACGTTCAGACACACCATTACGCTGTGGTGTTCCAGGTGGCGTGAGTTGCGAAACTATTCCGCACTGCTTCAAATGTAAACCAAACTCGTAACTCAAATATTCTCCTCCACGATCAAATCGTAGAAACTTTATTTTCTTGTTACGATGATTTTCAACTTCACTGTGAAATTCTTTGAACTTTTCAAATGTTCCAGACTTATGTTTCATTAAGTAGATATACCCATATCTGCTCAAATCATCTGTGAAGGTGAGAAAATAACGATATCCGCCACGAGCCTCAACATTCATTGGACCACATACATCAGTATGTTTGATTTCCAACAAATCAGTTGCTCTCTCCATAGTCTTTCGAGAAGCGGTGTTTTAGTCATCTTGCCCATGAGGCATGGTTCGCATAAGTACCAAGTGATTCATAATCAAGTGATTCCAAAAGTCCATCAAGATGGAGTTTCTTCATGCGCTTTACACCAATATGACATAAACGGCAGTGCCACAAATAAGTTGCACTATCATTATCAACTCTGCATCTTTTGGCTTCAACATTATGAATATGTGTATCACTACTATCGAGATTCATCAAAAATAGACCACTCTTTAAAGGTGGATGACCATAAAAGATATTACTCATATAAATAGAACAACCATTATTCTCAGATTTAAATGAATAACCGTCTCGCATCAAACAAGATCTAGATATAATGTTCATGCTCAACGCTGGCACCAAATAACAATTATTTAGGTCTAAAACTAATCCCGAAGGTAGATGTAGAGGTAGCGTGCCGACGGCGATCACATCGACTTTGGAACCATTTCCCACGTGCATCGTCACCTCGTCCTTAGCGATGTCCGCTTAATCTGTAGTCCCTGTTTGAGTTGCAAATATTAGCAATGAACCAGTATCAAATACCAGTGCTCTGCGAGCTCTGGTAAGGTACACATCAATAACATGTATATCACATATACCTTTTTTCACTTTGCCATCCTTCTTGTCCGCCAAATACTTGGGGCAGTTCCGCTTCCAGTGACCAGTCTGCTTGTAGTGGAAGCACTCAGTCTCAGGCTTAGGTCTAGACTTGGGTTTCTTCTCCTGAGTAGCAACTTGTTTGCTGTTCTTCTTGAAGTTCCCCTTCTTTTTCCCTTTGCCCTTTTTCTTGAAACTGGTTGTCTTATTGACCATCAACACTTGATGCTCCTTCTTGATTTCTACCTCCGCAGCTTTTAGCATTGCGAAGAGCTCGGGAATTGTCTTTTCCATCCCTTGCATATTATAGTTCATCACGAAGCTCTTGTAGCTTGGTGGCAGTGATTGAAGAATTATGTCAATGACGCTATCATCCGGAAGATTAACTCCCAGTTGAATCAAGTGATTGTTATACCCAGACATTCTGAGTATATGCTCACTGACAGAACTATTCTCCTCCATCTTGCAGCTATAGAACTTATTGGAGACTTCATATCTCTCAATCCGGGCATTTGCTTGAAATATTAACTTCAACTCCTGAAACATCTCATATGCTCCATGACGTTCAAAACGTCGTTGAAGTCCCGGTTCTAAGCCGTAAAGCATGGCACACTGAACTATCGAGTAGTCATCAGCTTTGCTCTGCCAGACGTTCACAACATCTGGTGTTGCTCGTGCAGCAGGTTTGGCACCCAGTGGTGCTTCCAGGACGTAATTCTTCTGTGCAGCTATGAGGATAATCCTCAATTTACGGACCCAATCCGTGTAATTGCTACCATCATCTTTCAACTTTGCTTTCTCAAGGAACGCATTAAAATTCAACGGAACAACAGCACGAGCCATCTATCAACAACAAACATAGACAAGAAAAATACTATCAGGTACTAAGTTCATGATAAATTTAAGTTCAATTAATCCATATTATTTAAGAACTCCCACTTAGATAGACATCTCTAATCATCTAAGTGATCACGTGATCCAAATCAACTAAACCATAACCGATCATCACGTGAAATGGAGTAGTTTTCAATGGTGAACATCACTATGTTGATCATATCTACTATATGATTCACGCTCGACCTTTCGGTCTCAGTGTTTCGAGGCCATATCTGCATATGCTAGGCTCGTCAAGTTTAACCTGAGTATTCTGCGTGTGCAAAACTGGCTTGCATCCGTTGTAGATGGACATAGAGCTTATCACACCCGATCATCACGTGGTGTCTGGGCACGACAAACTTTGGCAACGGTGCATACTCAGGGAGAACACTTTTATCTTGAAATTTAGTGAGATATCATCTTATAATGCTACCGTCAATCAAAGCAAGATAAGATGCATATAAGATAAACATCACATGCAATCAATATAAGTGATATGATATGGACATCATCATCTTGTGCTTGTGATCTCCATCTCCGAAGCACCGTCATGATCACCATCGTCATTGGCGCGACACCTTGATCTCCATCATAGCATCGTTGTCGTCTCGCTAACTATTGCTTCTACGACTATCGCTACCGCTTAATGATAAAGTAAAGCAATTACAGGGCGATTGCATTTCATACAATAAAGCGACAACCATATGGCTCTTGCCAGTTGCCGATAACTCGGTTACAAAACATGATCATCTCAAACAATAAAATATAGCATCACATCTTGACCATATCACATCACAACATGCCCTGCAAAAACAAGTTAGACGTCCTCTACTTTGTTGTTGCAAATTTTACGTGGCTGCTACGGGCTGAGCAAGAACCGTTCTTACCTACACATCAAAACCACAAAGATAGTTCGTCAAGTTAGTGTTGTTTTAACCTTCGCAAGGACCGGGCGTAGCCATACTTGGTTCAACTAAAGTTGGAGAAACAGACACCCGCTAGTCACCTGTGTGCATAGCACGGCGGTAAAACCAGTCTCGCGTAAGCGTACGCGTAATGTCGGTCCGGGCCTCTTCATCCAACAATACCGCCGAACCAAAGTATGACATGCTGGTAAGCAGTATGACTTGTATCGCCCACAACTCACTTGTGTTCTACTCGTGCATATAACATGAACGCATAAAACCTAGGCTCGGATGCCACTGTTGGGGAACGTAGTAATTTCAAAAAAAAAAATCCTACGCACACGCAAGATCATGGTGATGCATAGCAACGAGAGGGGAGAGTGTTGTCTACGTACCCTCATAGACCGAAAGCGGAAGCGTTAGAACAACACGGTTGATGTAGTCATACGTATTCACGATCCGACCGATCCAAGTACCGAACGCACGGCACCTCCGAGTTCAGCACACGTTCAGCTCGATGACGATCCCCGGACTCCGATCCAGCAGGGTGTCGGGGATGAGTTCCGTCAGCACAACAGCGTGGTGACGGTGATGATGTTCTACCGACGCAGGGCTTCTCCTAAGCACCGCTATGATATGACCGAGGTGGAATATGGTGGAGGGGGGCACCGCACACGGCTAAGGAACGATCACGAAGATCAACTTGTGTCTATGGGGTGCCCCCTCCTCCGTATATAAAGGGGGGAGGAGGAGGGGGCCGGCCAAGGGGGTGGCGCGCCCTAGGAGGGGGAAATCTACTCCAAGTAGGTTTGCCCCTCCCTTTCCTAGTCTAAGAAGGAGGGGGAAGGAAGGAGTGGGAGAGGAGGAAAGGCAAGGGGGCGCCCCCCCCCTTCCTTGTACTATTCGGACTCAAGGGGAGGGGGCGCGCCTCTTGCCCTGGTCGGCCCCTGTCTCTCTCCACTAGGGCCCAACAAGGCCCATTAGTTCCTGGGAGGGGTTCCGGTAACCCCCGGTACTCCGATATATATCCGATAACCCCCGGAACCATTCCGGTGTCCGAATATAGTTGTCCAATATATCAATCTTTATGTCTCGACCATTTCGAGACTCCTCGTCATATCAATGATCACATCCGGGACTCCGAACAACCTTCGGTACATCAAAAACTATAAACTCATAATATAACTGTCATCGTAACGTTAAGCGTGCGGACCCTATGGGTTCGAGAACTATGTAGACATGACCTAGAAGTATTTCCGGTCAATAACCAATAGCGGAACCTGGATGCTCATATTGGCTCCTACATATTCTACAAAGATCTTTATCGGTCAAACCGCATAACAACATACGTTGTTCCCTTTGTCATCGGTATGTTACTTGCCCGAGATTCGATCGTCGGTATCCAATACCTAGTTCAATCTCGTTACCGGCAAGTCTCTTTTCTTGTTACGTAATGCATCATTCCATAACTAACTCATTAGCTACATTGCTTGCAAGTATTATAGTGATGTGCATTACCGAGAGGGCCCAGAGATACCTCTCCGACAATAGGAGTGACAAATCCTAATCTCAAAATACGTCAACTCAACAAGTACCTTTGGGGACACCTGTAGAGCACCTTTATAATCACCCAGTTACGTTGTGACGCTTGGTAGCACACAAAGTGTTCCTCCGGTAAACGGGAGTTACATAATCTCATAGTCATAGGAACATGTATAAGTCATGAAGAAAGCAATAGCAACATACTAAACGATCAAGTGCTAAGCTAACGGAATGGGTCAAGTCAATCACATCATTCTCCTAATGATGTGAACCCGTCAATCAAATGACAACTCATGTTTATGGTTAGGAAACTTAACCATCTTTGATTTATGAGCTAGTCAAGTAGAGGCATACTAGTGACACTATGTTTGTTTATGTATTCACACATGTATTATGTTTCCGGTTAATACAATTCTAGCATGAATAATAAACATTTATCATGAGGAAATAAATAATAACTTTATTATTGCCTCTAGGGCATATTTCCTTCAGTTCGAACTCAACTAACCCCCAAAAAATCTAACCCACCCAAGAGGTGCTTATTTGGGTTACTCCCTTCGTCTAGGTGTGTAAGTCATCTTACGTTGTGCACCTCGACCAAGGCGGAGAGGAAAACAAGAAAACTTAATGTCTTTTTGCTAATTAATAGCATTGCATGCAATGAACTAACCACTGCATGTCATGTTTGGCAGTCTCAAGTCATTGAAAGCAGCACCACCCACATCTCTTATTGGTTGATATGTCACAAAACAAGAAACGATATTGTAGATATTGATATTTTTAGTACTCTCCCTCCGTCTAGGTGAGTAAATCATCTTAGATTGTGCACCGTGACCAAGGAGGAGGGGAAAACGAGAGACCTTAATGTTTATTTGCTAATTTATAGCATTGCATGCAATGAACACTGCATGTCGTGTTTGGTAGTCTCAAGTCATTAAAACCATGCGTACTCCTCATTTCTTATTGGTTGATATGTCAAGAAACAAGAAACGAGGTAGAAGTTAATACACCGTGCCTAACTGCTTTGGGATTATTTGGTTTTAGTAAGATGACTTACACACCTAGACGGAGGGAGTATAAATTTGGTCAAACACTTGCAAACGGTAGACCGAAGTAAAAAGGACCAGAGGGAGTATCAGGCATGCGGAGTAGGCAAAAAAATTGCTCATTTATAGCCGGTCGAAGTCTCAAAGGGCGCGACCACGCGAGGGAGGCGAAGGTCGTGGGAGGCGCGACGGTTGATGGAATTAAGTGAAGTTACCCACGCGCCGGCATGGCATGCAAACAGGCAGAAGCTATACCGTCAGGCCTACGATATGGGTCTAGTAGACATGACATCTAGTGGGTCCCGCATAGTTCTCGAGAACTCTTCGGGGGCTTGCAGCCGTTTATCCACTGGGCAAGCTAGCAACCCCACGTCGTTCGCACGCCCTACTCGTCCCCATCTTCTACTAGTACAGTTCCTTACAACAGTTCGCTCCCGGTCGTCCCGTCCTTTCACATTATGGTAGTTCCACTAATCCTAACCCTCCTCCCATATCCATGGCGTCCCAAATCTCCATGATCGGCGGTGAGTACAATGTTAGAACCATCACCGGCTATGAGTTCGACGTCATCTACACCCGTGGATCCACGACGGTGAAAGCATGCCTTGCTCGCTTCCTACGCATGTTCAACCGTTTCAACATCTCCAAATCGTTCACATGTGGTCCTTTCGATTTTCATTACTCAAAACCAACATCTAAATCTATAACATAGTATTTGCCCTAGAACTACCAGGTTCAACATCTCGCAACATAAACCCATACAACAATACGCCGAGGAGGTACGTAGTACTACTAATTCCATTGTCTCTCCATACCAATCGTTCTAAAAACTACTCAGTACTTATAACGCGCCATTGAAAATCGGAACTGTTAACCCCGCTAAAAAATGATACTATTTTAAACGTGGCTACTCGATCTGTGGCAACTGGCGAGCCACTGCCTCCAAGTCGTTCACCTGTGGTCCTGACCATCAACTCATACGGATCAAATTATCATGCGAGCTGACTATTCCTTCAATGGTGCGCTCCACCACGTACCCGGTACCCGTGAATGCGGCAATCGTGCACCTAGTGTTTTAGGGTTTATTTGTTAACGTTGCCTTTACGTAGCACTCGTGTGCGTGAGACTAGGGATGAAAACGGATGGAACTGAGTGCTATCATATTTGTTTTCACATTTTTTTGCAGAAGCGGAAACGAATACAGAAACCCCGGAAATGAATATGGAAACAGATACTACCGAAAACGGACATGGTGCGAATACAAAGCGGATACGGAAACAGAAATAGGCATTGATCAGAACTTAAAACCCCCTTGAATCATAGAGAAATACACACAAAAACAAACAAATTTAATGAGTTGTTAACATGGCCACAAAATAATATCATTATGTTAGCAACTTAGTGTAGTATTGTAGTAGTACTGGACAAGTGTATAGGGTCAAGCTGAGTACATGTGTGCTAGTAGAAGTTGAGCCTCAGATTCAATCTACTAATTGTGTCATTGTGTTTTCTTTGGTGGTTGGGCTACAAACCAGCTATAGGTCTATAGTAAAAACAGAAATTCCATATCCACAGAAACGGAAAGTTCCGTTTCCATGCATGTTCCACCGAAAAACACCTTCCGGTTTTTGTCTCTGTTTTCGCATAAAAAATTCCATTTTCACTTCCGTTTTGAAAATTTTCGTTTCCGTTTTCATATTTCCTCTCCGTTACCATTTTTCCTTCGGAAAAACGGAAAATTTCCACTCCATTTTCATCCCTATGCGAGACAGCGAGAGACCGACTGCGTGCGTGCGCCTCTTCTCTTCGTATATGTACTCCACCGTTTGTCTGGTGTCCAAAAAATTATAATAACTACTAGCAATGTGCCAATGCGTTGCCACATGATCTGAGTAGATTAATACATATTCACTGATTTGATAGAAAAAAAGTCTAGTTTTGAAATACGTATATCACTAAAAAATTGTTATGTTTCACTCAAAATATATTCCTTTGGCGGTTTTGATGAGATAAGGGAGGAATGTTATTGGTTTCAAGATTCGAGAAGTGGTATATGTCTAATTTCTACTCTTACTAGCAATATGCACGTGCGTTGCACGGAACATCAAGATCTTGTGCGAGAAAAGGATGAATGAGGGAAGGCCTTATCTGCAAATGTGGAGAGGAGTGCGGGTAAATTGCCATAGTTTTGTTCCTATTCGTCAGATATAAATCGGGCGGCCTATATTGCAGGATGGCAGGCCCACCATCATCACCAACTCTGTTTTTTATCCCTACTAGCAAGATGCCCGTGCATTGCACGGAACACCAAGATGCATTTTTTTACAAAATATCTGTTGTGATTGATCCATGCAGGAGTAATCCCATATGTAAAAACTAACAATATCTCGAGAAAGAGGAGAAATGAGGTGAGTAGGAGTTGGGCATGGTGGCAATTGGTGGTTGGACTGAGCGTACGCATGGGGATGGACGACGCCGGTAGCGGCTAGCCGGCCACCATGCCAGATTGTTCCAATGGCTTCTATTTTAATTGCTCAAGAATGAGGTTGTGAGAGATAAGGATGAAAGAGGGAAGATCTTATCTGCAAATATGGAGAGAGGTGGGTATCTTTTTGCAAAATTGTCATACTTTGCTATCTATCCGTCAGATATAGATCGAACGGTCTATATTGTAGGATGGCAAGCACACCATCATCACCAACTCGGGTTTTTATAAGAGTAGAGAACTCTTATAAAAAGCATAGTCGGTGATGATCGTGTGCCTGCCATCCTGCAATATAGGCCGTCCGATCTATATCTGACGGATAGGAAGGAAACTATGGCAATTTTGCAAAAAAGATACCCACACCCCTCTCCACACTTGCAAATAAGGCCTTCCCTTGTTCATCCTTTTCTCCCACAAGATAAACTATTCATACAAATGCATCTTCATGTTCCATGCAACGCATGGGCATCTTGCTAGTTGTTGCAAAAAGCCCATGTGAGAGAGAGTGAGAGGGAGAGAGGAGGAGGACGGAGTGCATGTGTGACAAAGACACAAAGAGTGTGTGTGCGAGAGGTATCAGCTTAAAATGAGGCGATAGTGTGTGTGTGTGTGTGCACGATCGAGAGGGCGTGTCTCAAGAAGGGAAGAAAAATCTACATAGATACAAGGAGCGGGAGAGAGACATGTATGCGATAGTGGAAGCACAAGTGTGCGGGTGTATAAACCTATCTAGAGGCTAGTCGATAAATGTTTGTGAGAGAAATACGAAACGGGGGTGCGAAAGCAAGAGTTTTGTGTGTGAGAGAGAGAGACGGTAGTCGGGAGGGGAAGTGGAAGCAGGAGTTGTGTGTGTGTAAGAGAGAGGGGGGTTTGTCTGATCGGTAAACAAATGAATAATGTCAGTCTGGGATGGAGACGAAAAGGAGACCGCAACAAATGTTGTGTCTACAGGAGAGAGAGAGAGAGAGAGTAATTTTAGTGGTATGATTCATATCTAGAGACATATAGGGTGTGTGAGAGAATCCCATAGAGAGAAACACAAAGTGAAAGACGAGTGGAGACTGTGTGTGTGGCGGTGAAAAATAAAGCTTAGGTACCTAGTGATACGAGAGAACGATAGAGACGTGAGAGATAATGAAAACCGTGTAATGTATAATGATAGGGAGAGTGTGACACTTCTCAAGGGAGACGTCGAGAGACCATGTTTGCGAGGATAGGAGAAACATGAAGTGAGCTTGCGGGTGAGATGGAGAAAAGAGAGTGATAGCTACATGAAGGAGCATGCATGCGAGAGAGATGGGCGTGAAAGGAGTGAACATAAAAGGGATTCAAATATTTGATTTCGAGATGAGGATACATGTAATCCATACTCGAACCAAAATTGATCTATCAAACATGCATACTCATATGAATTCACGCGCATCTATGTTATTTAATATGTAGATATTACTGATCCATACATTTTAGTAGAACATAATTTGGTTTAATTTTTTGAATTCAACCTTATGATTTTGAGATCATTGTATTTGTAAAGCATATTATACATATAAAGGAGCAGAATTCTTTGTTGTGCTCTTGAAAGTGTATATATATATATATATATATATATATATATATATATATATATATATATATATATATATATATAATGATGTATATAGAATTTTATTCCAATCGAAAATAGATCCCGCCCGAAAAAAAATCGAAAATGAATTGAGTTGGCACGGTAAACGTGCACTCTGCAATATTTGAACGAAGCGGGGAAAGTCGCAGTAACCGCCCAAAACCAAAATCTGCGAGATGGAAATTACTACTGCCTATCCCTGCCACGCAAAGCCTATCTGCTCGATTTCTATAGGTTTCGATAGCGGAAGGTTTGTAATTTCACTCGAACGTGACATAACCGCCTCTCACCCGGATTCATACACAGTGGGCGCCAAAACACAGTGTGTCCTCGGCCAAAATCGACTCCCTTCCCGATTCATACACGGTGGGCGCCAAAAACAAACTCTCGTCGGCAAATATTCGGTGTATGCGAGATTACCGTCCTATCCCCAACCGGCTAATATTGTTGTGATGTAGGAAATTTGAAACGGGAGCTAAGTTTGTAAATTTCCTCACATTTGAGACAAGCGCGCCCTAAAGACATGGTTCCCCCCTTCCTCTCCACCTCCATTTCCCCATTCGTACTCCGTGGGCGCCAAAACACCCTCTCCACCCCAGCCTCCTCCGTCCGCCATCCCATCCACCGCCGTCCTCCTCCACCATGCCGGAGCCGATACCCCAACGCCGCCGTCCATTACAAGAGATCGACCTCTCTCATCCGCAGCTTAGGACCGGGATCCTAGCATCCCGTCCTCTCGCTTCATCCCCGCCGCCGTCCACCTTGCCGGCGCCGCTCCTACGACCATCTCATCCACCGCGCCCCACCGCCACCGTCTACCCTCCTAGATCTGCTTCCACGCCGCCGACAGCCATCGCTACTGCAGCACCGTCAAATTCTCAACAGATGCATACACGGCACCGCACCAGAGGCGGTACTCTTTCGTATCTGCTCAACTTATTTATCGCAGCAAGAAAATAGATCGCCACTGCTTTACTCTTATTTCTTGTCCATCACTTACTTGGTACTCCGGTTTGCACCTTCAGATCCGCCATGGCACGCTCAACACTATACTCCCAATACTTATGGTTTTCCCCTTTTATATTCCACACTAGTTAAATCACAGTAGACTAAATTTCAAGATTGGGTCAGTCGATTTTTCAGAGCTCACCGGAGTTCGCCGGTGCGAACGAAGGGGCTCGGGTGGGGACTTTGGTTGTTGGGGCGGTGGTGGGGCCTCGCCGAACGAAGAAAAATCGACGCGGGTGGAGGCGGGGGTGGGGGTGGCGGTGGCGGAGGAACAAGGCGGTGGGGGCTGATGGTCCGGCCGGCGGCCTGTGCGGTGTTCTGTATGGGAAGAATCAGAGACGAGGAAGAAGAAGGGTTAGGAGACGTAGGATCTTTATCCAACCGCCTGAAATGGTCGACTGACCCAAATGCAGACATGCCTTTATATTCAGTACCATCGTCGTACCTGCTTAGCACTACTCCTGAATCCATCAAGCTAAACAACGTGCCACTCATAATTCCAAACTTGTTGCTCAAGTACGAATCTGATATGATGCTGATATTACTAAAACAGATAACATTTAATTGGTCAGCTAATGTTCCTACTTTACTTTCGAAAAAGCACTTGCACCACATATAGAGAGACAGGAGGGAGTTGCTTTCTTAATGCGCTCTGGTTCATCATGTGTGGGCACTGCGCAACGAACATTTTATTATCCAAAATCTGCTTGCTCTTCTTTAGCATGTTCCTCTTCCGTTCTTCTTTAATAAGTACTCTCTCCGTTCCTAAATACAAGTCTTTGTATAGATTCGACCATGGACTACATATGGAGCAAAATGAGTGAATCTACACTCTAAAATGTATCTGGATACATCTATATGTGATCCATAGTGGAAATCTCTACCAAGACTTATATTTTGGAATGGAGGGAGTATGGTAGTAGTACAGTATGTTCCTTGTAGTGAAGATGAGCAGGTACATTTGCAGTGTAGAGGTCTATATGATCGGTTGGTATGGACACTTTGAACTCGTCGGTCCTCTTTGATTCGTAGGATTTTGTAAACATGGGAATAGGATTTGTAGTGGCCTACCCACTTGAATCCTATAAGAATAGCAAGAAAATGCGGGGAGCTGTGTCGCCTTTGAGAGTTACACTGATATTAACAGTACCGCACATTCAGTTGAAGAGAGCTGGTATCCGAAGCCTTTCTAGCCGTACCGGCAATACTAGCACATATATTCTAGCAAGTTCCACTTTGCTGATTTTACTCTGATGCTTATGGTTTTCCCGTTATATCTACCCTATGATCTGTGTAGCTGCTTTGTGTCGCACTAGCAGCAGTCCACTCTTGAAGCTAAACACCGCAATGACTTACAAAATTGGCACCAAGGCATTGAGTGCCATTCTGGATGCAATGAAACTCATATGCTCCCCACCTGTTGACTCTTGTTCAGAATATGATCCTAATGACTCTTGTTCAAAATTGCCACATATAGAGAGACAACATGTAATTGCATTTCTTTGGGCGCTGTGATTCATCATGAGTGGGAAACCAACATTGTATGCAATTAAGCAGAACCTCAATAATATGCTTCCTCTTCTGTTCTTTAAGATGTTCCTCTTTTGTTATTCTGTATTTAGTACGTACAGTATGTTCCTTGTCAGGAAGGGGAGCAGGGACATCTGCAGTCAACAGCTGATAGAGCTGGCATGTACTTGATCGATAGGCTTTCAATTACTAGCGGCAATACAACACCGTATTTTCAAGACAGTTTCACTTTCCCGATTTATATATCATGGTTATGGTGTACCCCTTTTATGTACACTATGATCTGCCTAGTTGCTGTGAGCTCTTGTTATCATGGTTTGGCAATAAGCTCTCTATACAGTATATTTTGAACCTATCATCTGCCAACTATCCTTACTTCTGGAGCCTATTTTTTTGTGTACTTGTGCCAGATTATATAAATGCACGCACCATATTACAGCACTCATGAGATCTCTCATCAGAATCCAGTGATAGCACACAAGTGTTTACAGGGGCGCTGTCGGTGTCAAAACCGGCGGATCTCGGGTAGGGGGTCCCGAACTGTGCGTCTAGGCGGATGGTAACAGGAGACGAGGGACACGATGTTTTTACCAGGTTCGGGCCCTCTTGATGGAGGTAAAACCCTCACGCCCCGCTTGATTGATATTGATATTGTGGATGTTTACAAGAGTGGATCTACCACGAGATCAAGGAGGCTAAACCCTAGAAGCTAGCCTATGGTATGATTGTAAGGGTTGTTGTTGTATATATGAGATTGTCTATCGACTAGCTTGGCCTTGGTTTATATAATGCACCGAGGCCTAGGATAACAAGAGTCCTAGCCGAATCGCCGGTGGGGAGGGGTCCTTGTCTTGATCGCCAAGTCTTGTGGAATCTTCCTTGTATGCGGCAATCGTCCGGACTGGCCCATGAGTATCTGACCATGGGGATCCTCGGCCCAATCAAGCGATCGGGAGACGGCGTGGTGAGTACCCCTAGTCCCGGACACCGTCGAGAGCCCCTGAACCGGTCTTCAAGTTGGGGCGCTCCTCGATTCTTCCGAACTGTTCTTCATCTTGGTCGTCGGTCTTGAAAACTGGTTCAACAAATCTTCTCATCTTCGATCTTGAGGATCGTCAAATGCATTCAAGAGTTTATCGTCGGGTATCCGAGGAGCCCTTTAAGTTTCCGCCTTTATCAATGCCTTGTTATTTTTATGCCACACCTCGGGTTTGAAGTTGTTCCGGCGGTAACGTCCTCTTGCGTCCGAGCTCCAACGCCGGACTGCATTCGAGGTATCTTTTGCAGCCGAGCACCAATGTCGGACTGCTTCCCAGCTCTAACGCCGGACTATGTATCCGAGCTCCAATGCCGGACGGTATCCGAGCTCCAACGCCGGACTATGTATCCGAGCTCCAACGCCGGACTATGTATCCGAGCTCCAACGCCGGACTGTATCCGAGGTGTCGTAAATCACCTTGGTTCAAAGAAGTTTGAAGGAGTTTAGCGAGCTTAATGCGGAAGTGCCCTCTATGGAGCCAGCCACTAGCGCCCGAGCTTTACGCCGGACTGCTTCTGAGGTGGTGCACCACCCAGAATGTGGGCCGATTTTTGTCAATATTTTTTATTGATGCAATTTATTCTCTAACGAGATATATAGCCGGTAGCCCTCAAGGAGTGTATTGGTCTAAAACCGAGATGCACGAAGGATGACATAAGACCGCTGATCCAAAGAATCACGAGACTCAGGTTGATTTGCAAAATCGGTCTGAGGATCAAATCCTAGCTCGGCAGAATACTTTGGGACACAAAAAGCGGCGTCCTCAGTCCTCAAGACTCAGGTTGGGTGCGGCCGACCAACCTGAGGATCAAAATCTCCTCAGAAACTGTATTGCACTTAAGATTTTTCGCATAGAATAAGCAATGCAAGATAGCCGAGAGACACGGGTCGGGTGGCAACACCGGATCGGGGATTTATGTGCCCCTTAATATTTGTAAATAATAAGCCCTAAGCCCAGTAGCCCCGAGCCTTAATGCGGCACGGAGGCGAATTAAGGATCGATATCCATAGTAAAATCACAAATTATGTGTAATGACTCTATGTATCCAAGTACTTTCGTCATTAATGCTCAGATCCGCATTGTACAAAACTTTGTTGACCGACCATCGGCTTTCACCTCCTCGCCAATAGCCGAGGAGTGTTTGTCCTACTTTATAAAGCCTTTATGAGGGCAAAGATTTACAACAAACAAGGCAATCTGGCCATATGGTTTTATAAACAAAGGTGCGGAGAGGCATGTTATATTACTGTTTAATGTAAGAAATGTCTTCCAAAAATAGTCCCGCTTATCGGTTCCTTTCTTTAGGTTGTCATGCTAAGCATGATCATGAAACCTCAGCTCTAATGGAAGAGCCAAATATTGAGGATTTAGTTTGGGGGCGATTAATAGCCCTCGATAGTGTTCGCGACGATCGAGGTCAAGCCGAAACACTTCGCCAATGAATGGCCCGTCATTTAATATAGTCATCGGATCGCTGACCAGTTTACACCTATTGTGATAGTCAGTTTTCGGCTTTCTCCATCGAGGTGCTTGACCATGCGAGCTGGAAGCACAATCGCAGATGGTTCTCCTTTGCACACCTAGCCGAACAAAGCGAAACATAGGCGGCAAGCGGGAGCCGCAACCCAACTATTGACCAAAGACACAATTCAAACTGATGCATATATAGCAATATCCGAGAATGTTTTGCGGATCTCAAAAGGTGTCCGCGTTGCATGCGAGACTTGTGCTGAAAACACACAAATAGTTTAAAAGTGCCATGGGCTCGAAAAGCCAAAAAACTTATTCAAAAGATTAATGTCCGAACTAGATCAAGTGTTCGGTGCCAATCCGAAAATTGGACTTTAGAAAAAAAAGGTGCTTCTGTCGTGCTTTAACGTGACACATCCTATCTCAAAACTTCAAGCGGGTCAGCCTACGGCTTCTTTGAGAGAGAAATTAGGCTCCCCGGCTAGTGACCGCACACTTGTGTCGAAGGAGTGATAAATAATAATAAAAACTTTGCAACGACTAAGAAGAAAAACACTTATCATAGAACGGCTCATATAAATTTAAGAGCCCCCAAGTGACTTGGGTAAAAGTTGATAATGTAAGATGACATGTAGAATGCCTTCTAGCCGGATTGTAGATCGTTTGTCGTAGCGGACCTTTTCGCTTCAACCTCTGGACCCAATAGTCCGGAGTGTGTCCGAATACCCTCGCGTTATAAAAACCGGGCATGCGTGGAGACCAGGCGTAGGGGTCATTAGTGCTTTATCGGACAAGTGCCCAACTAATTATGTTATATTACATGGTTAGTAAGAAACATCTTCCGGGAGAATAGTTTAGTTAGGGTTCCTTTCACAGGGAGGCATGCCCTAAAGTGCATGTCGGACTGCGAAAAGAGCAGAAAAACATCCGGGGCAGGTAAATAAATAGGTAAGAAATCATCTTTCAGTTCACCGACCGAGTATTCCCTTAAGAACGCTAGCTTTCGGCTTCACCCGGTCGAGGTACACATCCGGCTGACCAGCAGTAATAATCGCAGAGGTGCTCCTTTACCACCTAGCCGAACAATCGGGAACGAGGGGTAAGCACAGGAGCCGAGCAACCCAGCTTGGCCAAAACTTAAGTCATATCGATGCATATAATGGTGAATAAAAGGCACATGCGGAAGTGTGACACATGTGTTGGGCATAAAGCCCGAATTAATAAGCTTCTGTTAAAGAAGCCCCCAGGTATAATGAGCGCGGGTAGCGCGTCAAGTGTGTGCGAACAAAGTTTCGACATGAAAAAAATTTTGCAAGCAACTTTTTTTCAAGAAAGTATAATGCTTGGTCGAACCAAACACAAGTTAAAAATTTAAAACTTTGATAATGAAGGCAACTTAGCTGGTTAATGTGTTCGGTATTGACGACGCGGTCCGAGCTTGATGCGGGACAAGGTTCCATCCCCCAAGCCGATCCCGAGGTGGCGGAGCAGAAGAGCTCGGCACTCCGAAGTGGTGACATAGCACGGTCAATGCAGGACGGCAGAGTGATGCCGAAGTCCCCTGCATGGGGTAATGAAGTGTTGACGAAGCCCCGTCCGGCCGAGGTGGCGCTAAAGGACATAGTCCGGCTGGATCATTTTCTGTGCACAAAAATAGTGCAGACCGGGGATAATAGTAATTAGAAGAAAAAAAATGTTGCATAATAAATAATTTATGCAAAGTGAGTAATAAAAGAAATATGGCCTGGCGCCAAAGTCAATGTCGATGCAGGTCATCGGCGCAATGCGGTAACGGCATGGCAAGGCCAGAATTCACAGGTCAGTTCGAGTTTCGGATGCGGCGTTCGCCGGACTATGTACGGAAATTGACCGAACCATCATGTGACCGTTGAGAATGCGGCCACCATTTTATAGACCTGTGTACATATGATGGACAAACCAGAGTAATAATTCCTTGGGAAAAATTAACCCAGACAAGCAAAAAGAAATACTAGGATTAATAGCACCTGGTTTATTTGTTGTGGCAATCCGAAGGAAGGTGATTCCCAAAATTGGGACTCGATCCGCGCACCCATTGCCTGGTTGGCTAGTGACGCCGAAGTGTCTGGAGTAGGTTGATGAAGAGATGGCGAAGCCCCCGGTCCAGCTGAGATGTCGAAGTAGGTCGGCGCGATAGACACCAGCTTGAAGAAGCAATAGTGCGGCCCTGCCGATGCAGGTCGTGACGTGGTCGATGCCGGTATGCCCGCTCCGTGTAATCCGTGGGGCAGTGATGTTGGTGATGATTTATCCTTCGTGATGCCGAACTCTTGTTCGGCTTGCTGAGATGATGATCCGAAGAAGTTGAGCTCGGCTCAACAAAGTGACGACGATGTCTCAGCGCGGTCGCAGCCGTGGAGCAATATTGCGGACTGGTTTGACACCAGCGTGATGTTGAAGATCATGTTCAAAAGATCTTAAAGTTAGTGGGATGTGTTCGGGAACAAAACACAATACCCCATACAAAACTTCCTCCAAAAAGGATGTCCGAAATCCCATTCATAAAAAAGACGAACTCGGGTCGGATTCGTTTTCGCGCAGAAAACATATCCGAAAAGTGATGCACTAATCGGAAGGTTCTCGGAGTTTGGACGGTCGGATCAAGCTGAAATTTTGAGGGGTGGTGGATATAGGAATTCCGCAGTCGATCAACGGTTGGATCTTTGAAAGGAAGTCCGAGCTAGAAGCTGGACACCACGCCCTAAACTCGTCCGGATTCTCGTCCAGATTCAATGCGGCTCCGGTATATCGGAGATTGCCAGAGATTCCTCCATCGGAACTCGACGAAATTTTCCAGGTTTGTTGTAGACTCAATTCCGCACAATTCCACCGAAGCAATCGTCAAAGCGACGCTCGAGGAGGCGGTGACGGCGGATGCAAGTTCGCTATCCAAGAAAAACAGTACGGTCGCCTGAGGGCAATGTTGACGTTGAGCCCCCGGGCTCCCTGGATGATTCCTCCATGATCTTGATAGAGATCGGAGTTGATGTTGATGAAGGCCCTCATCCGAACATGACGATCGGAGGTAGGGCGCAGTCCTTGGTCGAACCAAGGTGACCAGTCGAGCTGGTGACGAAGATGCCGAAGTCGCAGTTGATCTGCAGGCAAGCCAACGATCCTTTTGTCGATCACACAGCGGAACTCTCAATGAAAGCACCAATGTCGGTGTCAAAACCGGCGGATCTCGGGTAGGGGGTCCCGAACTGTGCGTCTAGGCGGATGGTAACAGGAGACGAGGGACACGATGTTTTACCCAGGTTCGGGCCCTCTTGATGGAGGTAAAACCCTACGTCCTGCTTGATTGATATTGATATTGTGGATGTTTACAAGAGTGGATCTACCACGAGATCAAGGAGGCTAAACCCTAGAAGCTAGCCTATGGTATGATTGTAAGGGTTGTTGTTGTATATATGAGATTGTCTATCGACTAGCCTGGCCTCGGTTTATATAATGCACCAGAGGCCTAGGATAACAAGAGCCCTAGCCGAATACGCCGGTGGGGGAGGGGTCCTTGTCTTGATCGCCAAGTCTTGTGGAATCTTCCTTGTATGCGGCAACTGTCCGGACTGGCCCATGAGTATACGGCCATGGGGATCCTCGGCCCAATCCAACTGATCGGGAGACGACATGGTGAGTACCCCCTAGTCCCGGACACCGTCAGGCGCCCCTATATTAGAATATCCTCTGCATTACAAAGATAATCTCACAACTATTTATGTTTTCATGGTTCCCAGATATTATACGTAATTACAGTGAATATCAGAATCCGCGCATCAGAAGAATATTGTGGAACACTACAATGACTTACAAAATTGGCACCAAGGCATTGAGTGCCATTCTGGATGCAATGAAACTCATACGCTCCCCACCCGTAGATTCTTGTTCATAATATGATCCTAATGACTATTCTAACCTCAAGGAGTCAAAGGCAGATGGCCTGTCATGTTCACCCATCAAGGTGCTGCTCTAATTTGGCAAGGTTTTATTGATTGCGCGTATCTTGCATATGTTGTCTTGCATTTCTTCTACATTGTTGCACCGCCATCTGCTTAGTTTACTCATCATATATGTCGAGATGCCATGCCCATCCATTATCAATACATATTCCATCTGACATCATGCCATGTTTTTTCCACTCAAATGTTGTTCTTGTGCATCAGACATCAAAAAGGAAGAGGGTGATTGCCGAACCTGAAGGAGCACCAGCAAAGTCCTTGAAAACGTGGTTGTGCGGAGAAATCGACAAAGACACCCACTTATATTGGTTGTACAACCGGTGACATAAAATGTAGGACCGACTCAAAGCAGACTGTACCCATACTTCACTTGGCCACACCACTAGTCCCACCACACAGGACCTGCACTCCGACCAAAAGGTATGCTGATTTCAGTTGCCATAGCACCGGTCGTACCACGAAAAATCCCCTCCAAGCAAAAAGTACAGCAAGTCCACCGGTCAAGACCTATCCCAAGCCGCAGAGACGACCAATTCCTCTGATTGGAATCCCATTCCAGTTATTCCCAGTTTAAAAGACAATGCTTTCAATGTTGTTAGGAACTACGTGCATATATTCCCATCATTGGAAGATTATAGTGAAGACAAACACCATTTCACATCTTCCTGTCCCACTTACGTGTAAGTGCTATTATTCATGGTGATTATTTTCCTATTTTCTGCTGATTAAACACATCAATGATTTACATTACATTGTTGTAAGTAGGCAAGGTTCAATCTGGATAGTCATGACGAGCAAAGCTTGCTTGCGCTTTTCAAGGAAGCATTGCAGCAGTATTGGTGTTACCTGAGGAAATCACACTTTTATGGCAAGTCTATAAACGAATTTCTAGTGAAGTCTCATGTGCTAAATTTAGAAGACATTGGATGGAGAAACCTTGTTATGCACTGGTCTTGTTCCGAGGATGAGGTACTGTCTATGATATCGCATGACAATTTGATCTTCTACTTTTCCGCATGTGCCTTATGGATCTTTTTTGCAGGAAATCTGCTCGAAAAAGAATTCCGGTTCGAAAGGAACGACAGGATATCGCAAATATGTTGCCCGCTGCTTTGCTCTTGTTAGTACATGTTGTCCTGTATCACTGTACTTGCATACATACCTGGTTCATTATTGGATAGCAGTATGCATGATAGTTTGCTTATCAATTGTTCGCTCCAAATTATCTGATCTGTATGAATGGTTACATTAGTGTAGAATATATCCAATGCCAATGAATTTATTTAGCTCTGCATTGTTCTTGTAAGTACCTGCTGTCCTTTATCAGTGTACTTATATTGACAGGTAGTTGTTCATGTACCATCACTCTGCACCTTATTTTCCTTTGCCCTCCATTTTCTACGCATAAGATCTATATTTACTCTTACCATAAGGTTGGATAACACCGATGGTACTGAAGAAGTTTAGCTCTGCATTGCTCTTGGCTGTAACTTTTGCCTGTATCGCTGTACTTACATTTATAGCTACTTGATTATATAGCATCACTCTTCATCTTATCTTAAATATTCTCCATTTTTTCTTATATTGTCACATCTATATTTACTCTTAAAAAATGTAGAATAAAGGCAATGCTTATGAAGAAGATTCTGTGGTAAACTTCTTGAATTGCCCCCCCCCCATCAGCATGGACAAGGGATTTATAGAGCCTGCCTTCACCAATAATGTAAGTTTGTCCTTCTCAAGCCTTCAAACTTTGTTGTGTATATTTGGTTAGACATGACTGCAACAGCTGTTTATTTTTGGTATTTGCATCGAATTGCATGTTTAAAGTTTATTATTCACTCCAGTTCATAAACAAAAGTTTGTCCTTCTCAATTTAAGTTTTCAGTTTTACAACCAAGTTCCTTCTTCATACCATGTAAATTAAACTATACAGAGCAAGTGATCTTATTTTGCCAATCTGAAATAGGATAAATTGACAGCACACTAACCATTGATAATTATGAGTTCTTGATCTGTAATCCAGAGGTGTCGTGAAGCTGCCAGCTCCTTCACAATGTCATTTCCTGACATGTCTTGACCTGAACAATACCATATTGTGTTAATGCTATTTTAAACTGTGTCACTTTATTCGTCAGTAAGAAATGTGATGAATTGTTAGCACTGATACTTGTATGTGCAAAACCTGTCCTCTATCTGCTTGTTTATCTTTTAGAGTGAGGAGGATATAAGTGTCAAACAAGTGCAGTCTCACCAGCTTGCTCAGCTGCTTGCGCTGCAGCTCCCGAGCAGGGCTAACCTTTCTTGAACTCTATTGAAGTGCTGTCGGTTTTGCATATTATTTTGTCAGCGTGTTTAGTTGCACTGGTGGTGATCTTTGATGCCCAGTGTATGTAATCTGCTGTCTGCATTTGCTTTATTATCATAGTGGCGAAATTTGATGCCCAGTGGATGTAATATGCCATAATTTCTTTATTGTACAGTCTAGGTTTTTTTTCTTATTCACGATGCTGCAGTTATTTTACTGTATATATATCCTGTCTTCGCAGTAAACTGGGCAAACCGTAAAATTACGGTACATAATCGGGCCGTCATGAAAATCACCATGTATGATCCGCATCATGGGCCCTGTCATCTTGGTCCCTTAACAGGCCTAAATGTAAACTAGCCCACTAGTAGATCCGGGCCTTTAACAGGCCAAGTAAACCGCCGGCCCTATTTTCCCAAGAAAACTCAATGGGCCTTTAGGAGGCTGAAAAGTAGGTTGGGCACAAGCGTGCGAACTGCTCACGGGCGGCAAGAGCCAAAATAGACCCCGGCCCATGAATGTGCCAATCAAATCATGGGCTTATAACAGGCCAAAATTGTCTCGGTCCTTGTTTGGCCCAATCAGATTATCGGCTGCGAGCAGGCCGGATGCAAACCGGGCCGTAGTTAGGCCCAACTATATGACGGGCTTTTAACAGGCCGAAATTAATATAGGGCCGAAATATTAAACGGGCCCTTAACAGGCCAAAACTAATATCAGGCCGAATTACTAAATGGGCCTTTAGCAAATGGGCCCAAAAAGTGTAGCGTCCAGTTGATGGGCCGAATCTGATATGGGTCATAATTTAGCCCAAAGCCTCTTAAAGGGCCAGATCTGATCTGGGCCGTAATTTGGCCCAGAACGTGGTAGGCTTTTAACGGGTCGGATCTCATATGGGCAATTATTAGGCCCGGAACGTGGCAGGCCACTAATGGACCAGATCAAATATGGGCCGGCATTTGGCCCAAAACATGGCAGCCAATTAATCGGCCGGCCTACTAGGGTCCTCAAAATCTTGTGGGCCTACAGCTGGGCCGACCCATTAATGTCGGTGAAATCTCATGGGCCTTTAGCTGGGCCGGCCCATTATGGTCCACAAAAATCTTGTGGGCCTTCACCTGGGCCGCTCATTATGGCCCGCAAAAATCTTGTGGGCCTTTACCAGGGCCGGCCCATTATGGCCCGCAAAATCTTGTGGGCCTTTAGCTGGGCCGGCCCATTATGGTCCGCAAAATCTTGTGGGCCTTTAGTTGGGCCGGCCCATTTAAACTTTATGGGCCACTTTTGGGCCGGTGCACGTGTTAACATATCATAGGCGCATCTCGCCCAATTGGATGAGTGACACCTATGCCAACACGGAGCTGACACGTGTTTCCTCCAGCCAATGATGATTTTACACGTGGAAAATCCCCATTGGTCGGGGCTGTTAACGGGTTATCGGATCCAAAACTGGACCCGATAGCTTAACGGTGTTCCGTTACGGTGGATGCCATGTGTCGGTCACCCTTGACGAAAGCACTTCTATGACGCGTGATTTATCGTCATGGAAGTGGACACTTCCATGATGATAATTTTGGTAATGTCATGGAACACTTCTACGACAGCACATGTATGACTATCTTGATTTTGTCATAAATTTGTCATGAATGTACATGCATGACACAAAATGTGACCTACTGTGACAAACATGTATCATCACGGAAGTGTCTTTTTTTTGTAGTGTAGGCGTGCCCCGAGCTCGTGATTCCCACACAACTCCATTTGACCTAATTCCACCTCTATAAATTCCCAAGTATTCCCAAGCTAATAGAGAGCCAGCCAAAACACTTTTTCCTCCGCCGCAAGCTTTTGTTCATCCGCGATCACATTTGGAGGCCTTTTCAAGTACTCTGCCGAGGGGGAATCGACCACTGTGGGCTTCTACATCATCCATGCCGCCTTCCGATAATGCATGAGTAGTTCTCCAGAGAAGTACGAGTCCATAGCTAGTAGCTAGATGGCATCTTCTGTCTCTTTGATCTTCAATACAACGTTCTCCTCGATCATCTTGGAGTTCTATCCGATGTAATCTTCTTTTGCGATGTGTTTATTGGGATACGTTGATTTGTGGGTTTATGATTGGAATATTCATTGAAACTAATTGAGTATATTCTGAACTTTATTATGCATGGTTGATATAGCTTTGTATTTCTGTCTGATCTATCCGTTTGGTTTGGCCAACTAGATTGAGTTATCTTCAGTGGGAGAGGTGATTTGTAATGGGTTCAATCTTGTGGTGCTCTATTGTTGGAAATATGCCCTAGAGGCAATAATAAAGTGGTTATTATTATATTTCCTTAATCATGATAAAGGTTTATTATTCATGCTGTAATTGTATTGATCAGAAACTTAAATACATGTGTGAATACATAAACAAATACTAAGTCCCTAGTAAGCCTCTACTAGACTAGCTTGTTGATCAAAAGATGGTTAAGGTTTCCTCACCACAGACATGAGTTGTCCCTTGATAACGTGATCACATCATTAGGAGAGTGATGTGATGACAAGACCCATCCGTTAGCATAGCATATGATCGTTCAGTTTTTGCTAATGCTTCATCATGTGCGTTCGGTTTTTTCGGTTTGATTCGGTTCGGTTTATACAGTTTTATACTTTGGTTTATACAATTTTATACGGAGATATGACTCGGTTTTGGTTATAACCATTTTCTTTCGGTTTGGTTTTGGTAATAACCAAATTAACCAAAGTTGATGCGAATTTTTGAATGAACAACAAATATTTTTGGTCACATGATTCGGCCTGTGCATGTAGCCATGTACGTAAGATTTTTCTTGTAAGAAATGCCTATGTAGATTAGATCATTATTAGATGGCAGTGACACACATGATTTGGTCCTAGGAATTACAACATATATGAGGATTAGGAAGGTTTTTTATTACGTGAGGGAGCAAGAGAAAAAAGAAAAGAGTTTGACCCATGAGCCACGACCCACTCGAGCAGCCGACTGGCCTTTCTTTCAGCCAGGCAATCTCCAACATGTGCGCCAGAATTGGCTGTATGGGCTGGATAACCGAGGCACAGGAATGCAAAACGAAGCGCCAGGTGCTCATATTGTTGGCTTGTCTCCGCAACGTTTTAGTGCCACCTCGCGTATGGAGCTGAAGCACGGTGGGCACAAGGCTATAAAAGGAGGAGTGGCTCTAGCTTAAACTAAATACCTTCACATGGTGGTGCTACTTTCAGTTTGACCGAAAACCGTCGATTTTTAACCGAAAAAATGAAGGTTGTATGGTTTTCCAAATTGAAAACCGAAACTAAAACCAAAACCTGAAAAAACCAAAATTTGGTTCAGTTTTATTTTTTTCGGTTTGGTTTTTGGTTTTCGGTTCGGTTTTGCAGAGGCTGACTGATGCTTTCTTAATGTCAAATACATGTTCCTTCGACCATGAGATCATGCAACTCCCAGATACCGGAGGAATACCTTGTGTGCCATCAAACGTCACTTCATAACTTGGTGATCATAAAGGTGTTCTACAAGTATCTCCGAAGATGTCTGTTGAGTTGGCGTGAATCAAGGTTGGGATTTGTCACTCTGTATGACAAAGAGGTATCTCTGGGCCCTCTTGGTAATACAACATCACATCACAAGAAGCTTGCAAGCAAAGTGAGTAAGGAGTTAGCTACAAGACGGTGTATTACAGTACAAGTAAAGAGACATGCCGGTAATGAGATTGAACTAGGTATGGAGATACCGACAATCGAATCTTGGGCAAGTAACATACCGACGCACAAAGGGAACTATGTATGTTGTCATAAAGGTTCTATCAATAAAAAGATCTTTGTAGAATATGTAGGAACCAATATAGGCATCCAGGTCCCGCTATTGGTTATTGACTGGAGAAGCGTCTCGGTCATGTCTACATCATTCTCGAACCCTTAGGGTCCGCACGCTTAACGTTCGTTGACGATATAGTATTATATGGGTTATGTATGTTGATGACAGGATGTTGTTCGAAGTCCCGGATGAGATCACGAACATGACGAGGAGCTCTGAAATGGTCCGGAGGTAAAGATTGATATATAGGATGATATCCGGAAGGGTTCCAGAATTCACCGGAATGGTTTCGGATGTTTCTAGAAATGTTCTGGTGCGAGGACATTTTTGTTGGGCCAAGGGGTAAGGCCCACGGGGCTTTAGGTCGGTGCAAAAGGAAGTTTTGCAGAGGTCGGGGACCAAACGCCAGGGTGTCAATGTCAAAACCGGCAGATCACGGGTAGGGGGGCCCAAGCTGTGAGTCTAAGGATCAATGGTAACAAGGGGACATGATGTTTACCCAGGTCCGGGCCCTCTTAAAGGAGGTAAAACACTACGTCCTGCTTGATTGTATTTGATGAGTATAGGGGTTACAAGAGTTGATCTACCTCGAGATCGTGATAGCTAAACCCTAGATGTCTAGCCTTTGATTATTCTGATAGCCTCTATGGACTAAACCCTCCGGTTTATATACACACCGGAGGGGCCTAGGGTTGTACAGAGTCGGTTTGCAGAAGAAGCAAATAGTACATCCAGACACCAAACTTGCCGTCCACGCATATAGGAGTCCTACCCGAACATGGGGGATAGCCTTGTGTTTTATCTTCACGACCCATCAGTCCGGCCCATATCAAATAGACCGGACACCCGAGGACCCCCCCCCCAATCCAGGACTCCCTCAGTAGCCCTAGAACTTGCCTTCAATGACGATGTAGTATACGGCTTATCTCTTCGGCTTTTCAAGGTGGGTTCTTCACCATACTTCCGATTGACGACAGTCCGGTCTTGACCTTCACGTTCTGCCTTTACGGTTCCTTCCTGTTGTCGCCTCGATTTCCACGCGCCAGGCGAATGCGAACGGTCCATAATTTTTTACAGATAAGCCCCTCACTATGCATGGGCGGCATCTATATAAGGAGGTTAGATTCCCAAATACCATCCCACATCACGCAAAGAGCATCAGAGCTAACCACGAAAAACTTCAAAACATGGTAAGCACTCCTAGCTCTTCCTCGCGCCCTCACGACCCTCAAGAGGGTGATGGGCGAAGCTGCTCTGTCTCTCACCTTCAGCTGAATCGACTTCAGACACAGGGATATCTACCTCCCGCAGATCTAGTCTCCGTGCGGGAAGGATTAGCCTCGATTGGCAATGATGTGCTAGTAGAGAATTTCCCCAACCCCAACAAGGAGGAGAGGGTGTGTTTTGTCTCGTTTCTTCTTAGGGGCTTAGGATTTCTGATCCACCCCTTTCTCACAGGTCTATTGGAATTCTACGGGATACAGCTGCACAACCTCACACCAGGCTCTATCCTGCACATCTCGGGTTTTGTTGCTCTCTGCAAACTATTTTTAGGCTGCGAGGCTCATTTTGAACTATGGAGAAAGTTATTTTGCCTCGTCCCTCGTCATCAAGGCCTGGGGTTCCATATTTGAAGTAGGTGGCGCCAAAGTATGGCGCATAGTCGAATCAGGTTATCTTGGTTGGAACTCCCAAGGAGGCATCCCAAGAATGGTCTTCGGAATGGTTTTATATTGAGGATGTTCCCCTTCCGGACCCAGTTCGGCATGGACTTCCCGAATTCTCCAGCGCTCCTTTGAAGAAATGGCTCAATTGGCGCCCCCGGAGCCCCAAGGAAGAAGACAGTGCAGAAATAAAGAGGTTGGCCAGCAAGGTCAAATTACTTGCCCATTCCGAAATCTCGATAATCGAAGTTATGGCTATCGCAATAAAGTAGTGCATCCAGCCCCTTTAGTCCAGAGTGACCCCTTTATGGTGTTACAACGGAGAGGACGACGCATCTTGTTATAAACGCGAGGGCCCGGATACCCCAGCTGCTCTGGCAGCCATTCTGGCAGATCTTTATAAGGGGGAGAAAGAAGATTTCATCCATTTAAATTGTCAGGAAAGTTTGTCCATGTATAACCCCATTGAATGGGTAAGTTTTTTATTATCAGTACTGTTCTACCTTGTTATCGAGGTATGCTAATCAAATTGTTCTGGTTGTTTTAAAACAGACATGGAGGAAGGTGGTCGAGAATGTTCATTCCCCTCCCCATGGCCAGAGGATTATGATCCCAATGAAGACCCCAGCTTCTGCGAGGATCCGGATATATTCATAGAGTTTGATGATGGAGTCTCTTATCAAGCGAGCCTTGACGGCTCGGAAGTGCCTATTATGGCCGACTACCCCGGCCTTCTCCCCTTCTCCATTGTATGTACTCGGAAAGCGTCCTCAAAAAAGGAGTCCCCACTTGCATCTCACCCATCACACTGAATCGTGCTTCATAGGATCGGCGCTCAGCAAGCCGCAGTACTCCATCGAGAGCAGCCTCTAGGAAGGCAGCATCTATGCAGGGTGAGCGTTCATAACGGAAGGAAGCCGGAAGCACCACCGAGCCCCCTCCTTCATCAAAGAGGTATAACTTTTGACATGTGCCTAGGTATAAGACCAGATTGTCATATTTCTTCTCCCATCTTATTTCAGGAGGAGCACATGGCAAATCGTGTCCAAACGCCTAATTAGCCAATCATCAGCTAATCCGGCACCGGGCTCATCGACTGGGACGAGAGCCAATACAGATGCAGCGCCGACTCATCCACCCCATGAGGACTCGGATGACGTATTTGTCACAAATTCCTAAGTGGAGAGTGTGATGAATCATCAACGACTGAAAGAAACCATGTGTGCTCCAGTTTTTACTGAGTAGGAATTTACTACCCTCAGTACCATGGATGCATATATCCGAGCCGCCCAGGACGGACTTGCTGGAGTTGCTCACCTGTTTTCAAAAGATATGCAGGTAATGGTTTGTGTAAATTTCATAGATATATGCCAGTAGCACCCGAGACTTGAAGCGGTTTAGGTCAACTGATTTAAGGATTGTTATGACCGCATGTTCTCAAAGAGAAAAACAACACGTTGTCCCAGGAGCTTGAAACTAGCCGGGCAAAGCTAAATGCCGCCACCACAGAGCTAGAGGAAATGAAGAAGGTCATGATGACCATTGATCAAAAGAAAAAACTGGAGGAGGAAAAGGATAAGCAAGCCAGAGAGATAAAGAGCTTAAAGGCTCAATTATCGGACGCCCAAAAAGAGAATAAAAATTTGAAATGTGGCATATTTAGTATGACCTTTGAACCATCCAAGGGACTCATATTATCCCATAATTTGGATTGTGATAATGTTGTTGTTGCAGGTCTATTAACCGGGCGACATGAAGAAGAAGCGTCTGGATTTCGAGGCGACGTGCTAAAGGAGCTATCCGTGGTGCATGAACGGGCTCAGAAAGCCATGAGAAGTATGGCCAAGGCCTTATGGCCATCCGATACCCCTCCAGAAAGTATGGAGGGGCTAGTGAACCTGTTCAAAGGTGCCCAACACCGTTTTGAGCTATGGAAGGCGTCAGCATGCCGGGAAGGTGCACGAGAGGCACGGGCGATGGTGAAAACGTGCTACACCGGGATCAATCCGAATCATATGGCCCGGGTTGGACCTCAGGGACCGGACGGAAAAGAGATTCCCGTGAACTTAGTATATGACCAAGTGATCATAGATGCGAAATATTCGCAAGAAGACTGTAGTTTAAATAGTCTTATAGATGACATGACAAAGAGTAGGCATTTAATTCAATGTATCAATGTACTTTACCATCGGACTTATCTCCCACCGAACATGTCACAATTTGTCACCGCAGGCCTTCGTCTTCAACCTCTGAACCAAGAAGTTGGAGTGTTTCCTGATACCTTGTTGGAATGTAATAAACATTCATTATGTCCGGAAACCAGGCAATCCGATCATATTGCTCAAACAGACAAAATTTGTTCGGGGAGTTATGTTATACTACTATTTAACATAAGAAACATCTTCTAGGGAAAATAGTTTCGTTAAGGGTTCCTTTCCTTGGGTCGGCATGCTTAGTTATGCATGCCTAGGCTTTGATCCAAATTACGGGCAGCCTATCCCGTATTTGTTAGAAGAATTACATAATAAACATAAACAATCTATCGTTGCTTGCCGACCAATTATTCCCTTACGAATGCTAGCTTTCGGCTTCACCCATTTGAGGTACATATACGGATGACCCGGTTGTAACAATCGCAGAGGTACTCCCTTTACACCCTAGCCGAACAATCGGGAATGTAGGCTATAAACACATGAGTGAGGCAACCCAGCTTGGCAAAAACTTAAGTCATAGAGGTGCATATAATGGCAAAAGATGTATAGAACAAACGACGTAAATAATGGAAGCAAGAAGCTTTTATTAATAAGCTTTGTCAAAGAAGCCCCCAGTTATAGTGGGGTGTTTACATTTAAAGATGTGTACCCTTAACAGTCCGGTACATCCGAACATACCCTGGGATATAAAAAGGAAAAAATTAAAAAGGAGAGGAGAAAAAGGAACCTAGTCAAAGTAAAATAAAAAAGGGGCGACCAAACTATCCGTAGAATCGTTGGAGCCGAGTAGCGTTCCACGGATTCGGCTCAAGGCGATTATCCGATTCATTACGAAGGTGATAGGCTCCTCCTGTGAGCACTTCATCTATGATGAAGTGACCCTCCCATTTTGCTTTGAGCTTATCCTTCTTCTTCTCCGGGAGACGCAAGACAAGGTCGCCGACGTTATATGTCTTGACCCGTACTTCTCGGCTTTGGTATCGCCTGGCCTGTTTTTGATAAAATGTGTAATGGGCTTGTGCAATATCGTGCTCCTCTTTAAGGCTGTCTAGGTTATCCTGCCGATCGAGCTCGGCTTCTCGCTCTTCTTACATGCGCACTCGAGGTGAGTCATGAATACTGTCACAGGACAGGACAGCTTCTGCGCCGTACACCATGAAGAAAGGTGTGTATCCGGTCGTTCGATTAGGCGTAGTACGCAGCCCCCAGAGCACGGAATAGAGTTCCTCGACCCAATGCTTATGTGACTCCCGTAGGGAGCGCACCAGTCTGGTTTAATGCCACTCATTATCAGGCTATTGGCCCATTCGACCTGACCGTTTGTTTGAGGGTGGTAGACGGATGCATAGTCGAGTTTAATGCCCAAGTTAGCACACCAGTTTTCACCTCTCGGCTGTCAAATTGGAACCATTATCAATGATGATGTTGTGCGGGACACCATAGCGGTGTACCACGCCGGATATAAAGTCAATCACTGGCCCTGCTTGAGCCGTTTTTACTAGTTTGGCCTCGATCCACTTAGTGAATTTATCCACCATAACCAGTAAATATTTATTTTTGTGGCTTCCCCTTTAAGGGGTCCGACCATCGAGCCCCCAGACCGTGAAGGGCCAAGTGATGGGGATCGTTCTAAGGCAGTGGGAGGCATATGACTATGATTGGCGAAAAGCTGACATCCCACACAATGTTGGACAAGGGCTTGCGCGTCTGTTTGGGCCGTTAGCCAGAAAAAACATGTTCGGAAGGCTTTGCTTACGAGGGCCCGAGCTGTGGTGTGATGGCCGCCTAGACCAGCATGTATTTCAGCCAAGAGTTGTCGTCCCTCCTCTTCGGAGATGCACCTTTGGAGAACTCTGGTAGTGCTTTTCTTGTACAGTTCATCTTTGTGAACTTTGTAGGATTTAGAATGCCGAAGTATGCGACGGGCCTCATTTTGATCATCAGGAAGCTCCTGCCTATTAAGGTAGGCCAGGAAGGGTTCAGTCCATGGAGAAATAACAACCAAGATCTCATGAACGGAGGGTGTTATTTTGGTATCCGAACCCCCGATGATATCTGTATTGTGTTCGGTTGCTGGGGGTGTGATCAGGTCCGTACTGGCGGCTCTGCTCTCGTCCTGCCATACTACGAATGGCTTGAAGAGCCTTCCCACAAAGGTATTAGGCGGGACAGGGTCGCACTTGGCGCCCATGCGAGCGAGGATGTCCGCTGCCTGGTTACTGTCTCGAGCGACGTGATGAAATTCAAGCCCCTCGAACCGAGCCGATATTTTTAATACGGCGTTTCAATATGCCGCCATTTTTGGATCCTTTGCATCAAACTCTCCATCTACCTGAGATATGTCATGGCTTCAGTCGCCGGGCACCTTGAGGCGCTGTATGCCCATGGAGACAGCCATGCAGAGACCGTGTAGAAGTGCCTCGTATTCGGCTGCATTATTGGAGTCCGTATACATGATTTGCAACACGCAGCGGACTGTGTCCCCCATAGGGGATGTCAAGATGACGCCAGCCCCCAGTCTGGCTAGCATTTTAGAGCCGTCGAAGTACATGACCTAGTTGGAGTATGAACTATACTCTTTTGGGAGCTCTGCTTTCGTCCACTCAGCGATGAAGTCGGCCAGCACCTGAGATTTAATAGCTTGGCGTGGCTTGTATGTTATTTCAAATGGTAAGAGCTCAATGGCCCATTTAGCTATGTGGCCGATGGCGTCCCTATTGTTTATAATGTCGTTAAGTGGTACTTCGAATGCCCCCGTGATCGAACACTCTTGAAAATAGTGTCGGAGTTTTCGGAATGCCATAAAGACCGTGTAAGCTATCTTTTGATAGTGAGGGTATCGGGATTTGCATGGTGTAAGGACCTCCGACACATAATAGACTGGCTTTTGGATGGGGAATTTATGTCCCTCCTCCGCTCGCTCGACGACGAGTACAACACTCACTACCTGGTGATTTGTGGAGATATAAAGCAACATAGGCACGCCAACACTTGGGGTGGCTAGGATTGGGTTGCCTGCTAATAAGGTTTTTATTTCTTCCAATCCGGCTATGGCCGCTTCTGTCCAGTCAAAGTTGTCGGTGTGTCTAAGCAGTCTGTAAAGTGGTAACGCTTTTTCTCCTAATCTGGAGATAAAGCGGCTCAAAGCCGCCACGCACCCTGCTAGCTTTTGGACCTGCTTTAAGTCTGTTGGTGTAGCCAGTTGTGACAAGGCTCGGATTTTAGCTAGGTTTGCTTAAATTCCTCTATGGGAGACAATGAACCCTAGTAGCTTTCCGACTGGCATGCCGAAGACACATTTTTCCGGATTGAGCCGTATGTCGTATGTTTGGAGGTTGTCAAACATGAGGCGGAGATCATCCACCAATGATTCGACGTGTTTAGTCTTGATGACCACGTCGTCCACATATGCTTCGACTGTCTTGCAGATTTGTTTTCCCAAGCATGTTTGGATCATGCGTTGGTAAGTGGCACCAGTGTTTTTAAGCCCAAAAGGCATAGTGTTGAAACAGAAAGGTCCATACGGGGTGATGAGTAGTCGGACTCCTTCATTTTAATCTGATTGTATCCGGAGTAAGCGTCGAGGAAACACAATGAGTCGTGTCCCACGGTCGCATCAATGATCTGGTCAATGCGGGGCAACGGGAAAGGGTCCTTAGGGCAAGCCTTATTGAGGTCTTTGAAATCGACACAAAGGCGCCAAGATTTATCCATCTTCGGCACCATGACCAAGTTGGGTAGCCAATCCGGGTGTTTGATTTCTCTGATGAACCCGGCCTCGAGTAGTTTGGCTAGCTCCTCCCCCATAGCTTGTCGTTTGGGTTCGGAAAATCACCGAAGCGTTTACTTGACTGGTTTGAACCCTTTGATTATGTTGAGGCTGTATTCGACTAGTCTGCGTGGGATCCCGGGCATGTCCGAAGGGTGCCAGGCAAAGATATCCCAACTTTCACATCGGAACAAGCATAAGGCGGCGTCTATCGTTGGATCCAGCTGTGCTCCAATGGACACTGTTTTATTCGGATCTGTTGGGTGCACCTGAAATTTAACTATTTCATCTGCTGGCTTGAAAGAGGTGGATTTAGGTCTCTTATCGAGAATCAAATCATCCTTGTCCACCGTGGATCGAAGGGTGGTTAGTTCTTCGGCCACCAGGGCTTCAAATAATGCCTCAAGGGCCAAGGATGTGGTCTTATTTTTGGCACGGACTGCTTTATTTGGATCACTCGTAACTGTGATTATTCCATTGGGCCCTGGCATTTTAAGCTTCATGTACTCATAATGGGGTACAACTTGGATGTTGGGGATCGTTGCAGAAATTAAAATTTTCTACGCATCACCAAGATCAATCTATGGAGTGTTCTAGCAACGAGAGGGATAGGAGTGCATCTACATACCCTTGTAGATCATGAGCGGAAGCGTTCAAGTGAATGGGGTTGATGGAGTCGTACTCGGCGTGATCCAAATCACCGATGACCGAGTGCCGAACGGACGGCACCTCCGCGTTCAACACACGTACGATTGGGGAAGACGTCTCCTCCTTCTTGATCCAGCAAGGGGGTAGGAGAGGTTGATGGAGATTCAGCAGCACGACGGCATGGTGGTGGAAGAGCGGGGATCTCGGCAGGGCTTCGCCAAGCTCAGCGAGAGGGAGAGGTGTTACGGGAGGGAGAGGGAGGCGCCAGGGGCTAGGGTGCGGCTGCCCTCCCTCTCCCCTCTTTATATAGGGCCCCTAGGGGGGGCCCTAGGAGATCCAATCTCCAAGGGGGGCGGCGGCCAAGGGGGTGGCTTGCCCCCCAAGCCAAGTGGGGCGCCCCCCACCCCTAGGGTTCCCAACCCTAGGCGCAGGGGGAGGCCCAAGGGGGGCGCACCAGCCAACCAGGGGCTTGTTCCCCTCCCACTTCAGCCCATGGGGCCCTCCGGGATAGGTGGCCCCACCCGGTGGACCAGGACCCTTCCGGTGGTCCCGGTATAATACCGGTGACCCCCGAAACTGGACTTCCTATATATAATTCTTCACCTCCGGACCATTCCGGAACTCCTCGTGACATCCGGGATCTCATTTGGGACTCCGAACAACTTTTGGGTTACCACATACTAATATCTCAACAACCCTAGCGTCACCGAACCTTAAGTGTGTAGACCCTACGGGTTCGGGAGACATGCAGACATGACCGAGACGACTCTCCGGTCAATAACCAATAGCGGGATCTGGATACCAATGTTGGCTCCCAATGCTCCTCGATGATCTCATCGGATGAACCACGATGTCGAGGATTCAATCAATCCCGTATACAATTCCCTTTGTCAATCGGTACGTTACTTGCCCGAGACTCGATCTTCGGTATCCCAATACCTCGTTCAATCTCGTTACCGGCAAGTCACTTTACTCGTACCGCAATGCATGATCCCGTGATCCACTAGCAGGAATCACAACATACATACTATCAAAATATCGAACACCGGCTCTCTCTTGGCGACCCCTAGGCAACCACCGCCGATGGCCATTCCGGCCCCGGCGGCCACCTCTCCTCCCTCCGTATGCCACTCCGGCGCCGGTGGCCACTTCCCCTCTGCCACTTGTCACCCTGTGGGTGACAGCCACCGTTCTTCTCCGGTTACTTTGTGGGAAGTGTTGATCCTAGGATGGCCATGGATCCTCCTTCACTCAACTTTGCTCGAGGTAAAGATTTCCAGCTATCCATGAGGCAAAAGTTTGGTTACCCTGTGGTGTTTTCGCCTGGTTTTCGTCAACGTGAATTCTCTTTGGTGGTTTCCTTCTGCCGTGCTCGCTTTCGGTTGGATTGTCACACGGTTAGTATCACGTTGCAATCATGTTTTGGGGGCTATCCTCAAGGTTTCCGTGTGCTTCATCTCAAAGACAGAACGTTCAAATTTTCTGTTGCCTCAAAAGCAGTGGGTTTTGAGATCTATAACCATGGCCGGATAGTTGAGAAGGATTTTGAGTTAGTCTTCAATCTTTCGGGTTTTGGTGGACCTAATTGGTTACGTGAAGAACAACTTTACTACCGTGAGGATGAAGCTTCGTGGACTAGAGTTGTCAATGGATCGCGCCCGCGATCTGTCGCCGGCAGAGTCTCCGGCGAGCAACCCTGACAGTCAGTTTTTGCTCGATTAGCGGATATTCCGACCACCAGCAATAATGTGGTCACAGACTTTAATGTGCGGTCAATGCCCAATATTACCACCTCAGGAGAGGATCACGCAGCGACTGCTGCGGGCGGGAATCTGGGTCGTTCAAATGCTTCGTTTCAATGCTACGCGTGTGGCAAGATGGTCCACTTTGCTCGGGAGTGTCTCGACACTCACCTTCCTGGGCTCTACCCCTCTCTCAGGTTTGCTACTTTCCCCGGCCCACCTATTGAGGCCTGGGACCTGGATGCGGTCCACGATTGGTTCAGGTCCGTAGGCCCGGCCCGCGACCCTTCGCGAGTTTCCTCTTTTCGCGAGCTATGTTTCGGATCTTTTCCTAATTTTTAGCCTTGTCCTACTCTTGCCTCCTCAACTTCTTCGCTCTGCTCCTCTATTTCAACACTCCCCGAACTCCGCTACCACCACCTTGAGCTTGATCAGGCGGTGAAAGTGCTGCGGCTCCGATGGCCAATATCCCGATTGACCCGCGTCCTTTCGTGCCCCATGGCTTCGACATTCAGCAAGTCCCTGGCCGCAATGGAGTGGCTCGGGTGGTACTGCCGCAGCATCCTCGTCGTCATGAAGACTGGGCGATTGCGACCATCCATCCTCTCCCCGCCAATGCTCCATTCAACAATGTAAGAGATGTTCTTAAGGAATTTATTGTTGAGCATAGGCAGTTAGGGTTGAGGGACGTTCAGCGCTGCCCTTTCGGAGAGGCCTATGTTTGGCTCACGAGGGTTAGGGACAGGGATAAATTGGTGCTAGACAGTCCTCATGAGTTTGGTGATGTGTTCATTACTTTTGTGAAGCATGATGAGGGCAGAAATCATAGGAGGGTTCATTTCAATCGAACTGTTTGGTTGCTTCTGACGGGAGTTCCATTTGATTGCCGTAATACCGAAGATTTAGCTTGTGCTGTCAGTAAGTTCGGCCGCATGATTTCCTGGGACAAGGAGGATGATCATATGGGGCGTATTTTTGTCAAGGCCCGGGTTATGAACCTAGATATCATTCCTAAAAGTATGCGCTGGTCTGAAGGAGATGAATTCAAGGAGGATGGCTGGTCTTCCTCCATTGAAGTGTTGGCAAGTGAGCTCCTTGGTGGAGGTCCTGCAGATGAGGACCCTATCCCTCCTGCCAATGTGGATCCACACCCTCTCCCCGAAGATGCTGAGCCTGCTCATATTTTTCATGATGATGCTGCCAATAATAATGATATGGATGCTCAGGTTGCAGAGAATTGGGACAACTGGGAAGAGATTCAGCAAAATGAGCAGAATGCTGTCCTTCAGGATCTCTTGGATGTTGTGCAGCAGGAAGAATTGGCCTGGGCAGATGGAAAAGAGTTGCATCCTGCACCAAGTAACAGCAGTTTATCTTCTGACATGTCTTTCTCTGAGGGCGACAACACAAATATGCTTATGGCCCCTGTTGCAGTGGAGGCTTTACCTCCTAGGGAGGCAGTGCCTGCTATTCTTCCTCCCCCTGCCTTGGTGGTTGCTGATGGTCTGTAGAACATCATCCAAGCCTATTAGTCAGATGATGAGGAACCTCCTTTATTGCAAGAGAACACCCAGGTTGCTGCATTGGTTGATGCTGTTTTGCCTGATCAAGTTCAAGTTGTTGCAGAGAAGCTGCAACATGTTTCTCCCAACAGTGCTGGAGCTCATGCCACTGATAGTGTTTCTGCATCTTCTCATATGGATCCTACACAACCTGTGCTGCTGGAAGTTGCATTGGAAGCTACCTTGGGCTCTGATCCACCTGTGTCATCAGATGGTCAAGCTAATCCTTCACTTGTCACTGGACCTTCATATGAAGTTATGGCCTGCAGCCCTGAACATGTTAATACTGCTAGGGGAAGCCTGCAGCTAGTGGAGAACATTGAGGATCTTCAGTCTGGGTTACAAGGTAATTGGGTTACTCAAATTAATGAACATTTTAGCATGGCACCTTCTCTCCTTGGTTTAAAACGTATTCAGATGGCTGCTGCTGCTTCTAATGCCCCTTCTGCCTCTGAAGAAGGCATGCTACTTTGGAAACATCATTTTAAGGACCAATCTTTGGAAAACAGGAGCTCTTTCTCAGCCAGCATTCCTGTAAGTTGGTTCAACTTTATTGTTCACTTGCTTCTGTCCCCTGACAAGTTTGCCTGGACTGTTACTATGCTAAAATCTGGAATGTGGGAACTGTTCACTGATGTGGAAAATATGGATCAAACATTTCTATTTCATATACCTGACAAGTGCCCTACCTCTCATGCACCAATTTGCCAGGCCATGGAGGATGGGGGCAAAGGCAAAGAAAATTTTGGTGGGGCAGCCAATATGCAGGATGAGGAGTCGAGTGCTGTTGCAGCCTTTTGGTCAAGATAATCTGAGGAAGAGAAGAAGTGGAAAGACTCCACTAGTGGAAACAGAGGTAAGGAGAAGTGATAGAATTAAGAATGACAATGCTGGTTACAAGAGAAACTCCTGCTCTAATAATAATTGTCTACCTTGCAATGCTGTCCCTTCCACCATACATAAATCAGTTGTTAAAAACCTCACTGCCTCTTTCTGTAAGGTTGCTGAGGGGGAGCTGGAGGACAAGCTGGCCAAGAAGCCCAAGAGAAAGCAAGAGGTTGTTTTGGACAAGGTGCCCTTGGCCAAAGGAGAAGGACATACCTCCAGCCATTCATAATGTTTAGGTCCTTTACTTGGAGTTCTGTATGGAGGGTGTGTGTTTGTGCCTCCATTCTTAGTTTGATGATGCTTTTGATTGATGTAAGACTTGGATATTGGAACTTTATGAACTCTATGGATCTGGTGATGTGTTATCCTATTAATATCTCTTTGCTGTATGAGTGGATGCCCTACTGGATATGTGTTTTGCTGTGGATCTGGTTTTTGCCCAACTTTCTTTTGTGTGTGCAAGATCAAGTGCTGGTACTTGATCTCTGGTACAAAAAATTTATGTGTTTCCATGAATAAAACAAACAGAAGCTGGAATATTCTCAACTGGAACATTAGAGGTATAAATTCTGAGGACAAATTGTTGGCCTTGAGGCAGAAAATTGATGAGAGTGACTGCAACATCTTGTGTCTTCAAGAAACCAAGAGGGAGATTTTTGACACAGCTTACTTAAAAAACTTTTTCCCTTCCAGACTTAATAAATTTGCCTTCCTACCCTTTGTTGGAGCATCTGGGGGTCTCCTTGTGGCTTGGAATGGCTCTCAGTTCTCTGGAGAAGTCATTGCACAAAATAGGTTTTCACTTTCAGTGCAGTTTACCAGTCTGCTCTCCAATCAGTCTTGGATCATCTCTAATATTTATGGTCCCTGTGATCCACAAGACAAAATTGAGTTTATTAACTAGTTCCTGAATATTCACATGCCTGATAATGTTGACTGGATTTTAATGGGAGATTTCAACCTTATGAGAGCTCCATCAGATAGGAACAGACCTGGGGGAGATGTCAATGATATGCTTTTGTTTAATGAGGCTATAAGCAATCAAGGTTTAATTGAACTACCTTTGCATGGCAGAAAGTTTAGTTGGAGCAATATGCAGCATGATCCTCTGTTGGTAAAACTGGATTGGTTTTTCACTTCTGCGTCTTGGATGACTACCTTCCCAAACACAATGGTGCTACCCCTTGCAAAACCTATTTCAGATCATCTGCCCTGTGTAATTAAAGTTGGTACTTCTACTCCAAAGGCAAAAGTTTTCAGATTTGAAAACTACTGGCTCCAACATTCTGACTTGAAACAGATAGTTGCAAATGCTTGGAGCATCCCAGTTGGCAATCTTGATGCTGTCAAAACCTTGAATGCTAAGTTTAAAAACTTAAGAAGAGCTTTGAAGCTGTGGGCAAAAACCTTGTCCTGTCTGAAAACTCAAATTGCAAAACTGAAAGAGTTCATTTTCCTGTGGGACCTCTTTGAAGAATTTAGAGAGTTGGACATTCATGAATGGAATTGCAGGGATATTCTTAAAGAGCATTTGCTTATTCTTTTGAGGAACCAGAAGATTTATTGGAAACAAAGAGGAAAAATCAAAGGGGTGAAGTTTGGAGATGAGAACACAAAGTTTTTCCACACTAAAGCTTCAATTAATTACAGGCATAATCATATTTCTGTTCTCCAAAATGATGACCAAGTTGAGATATCTGATCATGCTGGGAAAGCTGCAATTCTTCTAGACACTTACAAGAAAAGAATGGGCACATCCCAAAATACCTCAATGCATTTTGACTTGGCTTCCTTGTTTGGGTAGAGACAACACTCATATATCTTTGATAATCTTGAACTGCCTTTTACTGAAGAGGAAATTGATGATGTGGTCAAAAACTTCCAACAGACATTATTAAGGGAGATGTGCTCAAATTCATATATGATTTCCATGCAGGGCAAATTTCTCTTGAGAGCTTAAATACTTTATACATTACTCTCATTTCTAAGGGAAGTTCTCCCTTGACAGCAAATGATTTTAGACCAATCTCTCTACTAAATTGCTGTCTGAAGATTATCACTAAACTGCTGGCTAATAAAGTTGCGTAAAGTGATTCTTAAGTTGGTACATATCAACCAATATGGTTTTCGAAAGAAAGATCAATACATGATTGTTTGGGTTGGGCATATGAATATCTACACCAATGTCATAAAGCTAAAGATGAGATTATTGTGCTTAAACTGGACTTTGAAAAGGCTTTTGACACAATTGAGCATCAGGCAATGCTGGATATTTTAAAGGCCAAAGGTTTTGGGGACTGATGGATTTCATGGATCAAAATGCTCTTCACTTCGCCTCATCTGCTATCTTGCTAAATGGTGTCCCCGAAAAAGTTTTATTGCCTTAGAGGTGTGAGACAGGAGACCCTCTATCCCCCTTCATTTTGTGCTTGCTGCTGATCTCCTTCAGTCAGTTCTCAACAAGGCAATGCACATGGGATTGTTATCTGCCCCCTTACAAGTGCAGTCATGCCCTGATTTTCCAATTGTCCAGTATGCTGATGACACCCTGGTTATTCTACAAGCAGATGCAAAGCAACTACATTATCTTAAAGCCCTCCTCAATACTTTTGCAGATGCCACTGGACTTAAAGTAAACTACAATAAATCCAGTATGATTCCAATAAATGTGCCAGATGAGAAGATGGAGATTTTGGTAAATACTTTTCATTGCAAGAAGGAATCTTTTCCAATCCAATATTTGGGAACACCTTTAGGTCTTCATAAGCCTACTATTGAGCAATGTTTTCCTCTTGTCACAAGACTGCAAAAGAAACTTATGGGGTTGTCCTCATTTATGACAATGGCTGGAAGATTGTTGTTGGTGAAATCTGTCCTCAATACTTTGTTGATCTATCTCATGGGATGCCTTGATGTGCCTGTCACAATCAAAACCCGGGCCATAAAGTACCTGAGACACTGCCTGTGGAGAGGCCCTAATCTGGAGGACCACAGACCTGCCATGGTGGCATGGAGCACTGTGTGTAGACCCAAAAATCAAGGAGGATTGGTGTCATGGATATCTTTATCCAGAATAAGGCTCTGCTACTTAAGAATCTGCACAAGTTCTATAACAGACACAATACCCCCTGGGTAAACTTGATCTGGGAATCATATTACAACAATGATACACTTCCAGGTAATAACTGGATTGGATCATTTTGGCGGAAGGCAAACCTTAAGCTTATTGATAACTATAAGTCCTTGGCCAGATGCAACATAGGGGATGTCAAGAGTGCCTTCTTTTGGACTGATCTGTGGCACTCTACTTGTTTGAAAGACATGTTCCCTCATTTATTCTCTTTTGTGAAGAACAAGAATGCTACTGTCCACATCATTCTCCAAGTAGAATACTTAGAGGATCTATTCCACCTACCTCTGACTGTGCAAGCTTTCCAGGAATTTGAGACTATGGAAGACATTTGTATTGATCTAAGGGTATCTGATACACTAGATTGCACTGACGCTTGGAGCTACATTTGGGGAAATGAATACTTCTCAGTGGCTAAGGCCTACAAAGTCATGATGGGAGTCAAAATTGTGCCACAACAGTTCAACTGGATCTGGAATTCCTCTTGTCAACCAAAACATAAGGTGTTTTTTTGGAGATTGCTGCATGACAGACTCAATACCAGAAACCTTTTGAGAAGGAAAACTTTCCTTTTGGCCAATTACAACTGTGCTGTCAACAATTGTCCACGGGAAGAAACACTTCACCATCTTTTCTGGACCTGTCCTTTTGCAGCTCAATGTTGGGACCTGATTTGCCCTTCAAGACAGGCAAATGCTTCAATCTTGGAAGCTTTTCTTGATCTCAAACAGAAGCTACATGTACCTTTTTTCATGGAAATAATCATCCTAGCTTCCTGGGCTATCTGGATCTCAAGGAACAATTTGATCTTCCAAGCAGTACAACCTAGCATTCAGAAGTGGAAAGCTATTTTCCTGGAGGAGCTCAATCTTCTAAGATTTAGAATTAAGAAGAGTTATGCGGGAGTTTATTGTTCCTGGATTGACAATCTTGTGTTGTAATCCTAGACCATAGTTTTTCTTTTCTTTCTTTTTCTTTGCTCTTTGGCTTATCTCAAGCCTTTTGCATAGTGGAACCTTTGTTGTCTCTGTTTTTTAAATAAATAAAAATTGCAGTGGGGTTTTGCCCTACTGTGTATAGTCAAAAAAATGCATGATCCCGTGACCAGACACTTGATCACATTGAGCTCATTATGATGATGCATTACAGAGTGGGCCCAAAGATACCTCTCTGTCATACGGAGTGACAAATCCCAGTCTCGATTCGTGCAAACCCTACAGACACTTTCGGAGATACACGTAGTGCACCTTTATAGTCACCCAGTTACGTTGTGACGTTTGGCACACCCAAAGCACTCCTACGGTATCCGGGATTTGCACAATCTCATGGTCTGAGGAAATGATACTTGACATTTGGAAAAGCTCTAGCAAACGAACTACACGATCTTGTGCTATGCTTAGGATTGGGTCTTGTCCATCACATCATTCTCCTAATGATGTGATCCCGTTATCAATGACATCTAATGTCCATAGTCAGGAAAACATGACTATCTGTTGATCAACGAGCTAGTCAACTAGAGGCTCACTAGGGACATGTTGTGGTCTATGAATTCACACATGTATTACGATTTCCGGATAACACAATTATAGAATGAACAATACACAATTATCATGAACAAAGAAATATAATAATAACCATTTTATTATTGCCTCTAGGGCATATTTACAATAGTCTCCCACTTGCACTAGAGTCAATAATCTAGTTACATTGTGATGAATCGAACACCCATAGAGTTCTGGTGTTGATCATGTTTTGCTCTAGGGAGAGGTTTAGTCAACGGATCTGCTACATTCAGGTCCGTATGTACTTTACAAATATCTATGTCTCCATTTTGAACACTTTCACGAATGGAGTTGAAGCGACGCTTGATATGCCTGGTCTTCTTGTGAAACCTGGGCTCCTTGGCAAGGGCAATAGCTCCAGTGTTGTCACAGAAGAGAGTCATCGGGCCCGACGCATTGGGAATGACTCCTAGGTCGGTAATGAACTCCTTCACCCAGATTGCTTCTTGTGCTGCCTCCGAGGCTGCCATGTACTCCGCTTCACATGTAGATCCCGCCACAACGCTTTGCTTGCAAATCGCACCAGCCATCGCCCCACCATTCAAAATATACATGTATCCGGTTTGTGACTTGAGTCATCAGATCTGTGTCGAAGCTAGCATCGACGTAACCCTTTACGACGAGCTCTTCGTCACCTCCATAAACGAGAAACATATCCTTAGTCCTCTTCAGGTACTTCAGGATATTCTTGACCGCTGTCCAGTGTTCCATGCCGGGATTACTTTGGTACCTTCCTACCAAACTTACGGCAAGGTTTACATCAGGTCTGGTACACAACATGGCATACATAATAGACCCTATGGCCGAGGCATAGGGGACGACGCTCATCTTTTCTCTATCTTCTGCCGTGGTCGGGCATTGAGCCGTGCTCAATTGCACACCTTGCAATACAGGCAAGAACCCCTTCTTGGACTGATCCATATTGAACTTCTTCAATATCTTGTCAAGGTAATGCATTTTGAAAAGACCAATGAGGCGTCTCGATCTATCTC
The DNA here is from genome assembly GCA_021605205.1 of Aegilops longissima. NCBI lineage: Eukaryota > Viridiplantae > Streptophyta > Magnoliopsida > Poales > Poaceae > Aegilops > Aegilops longissima. The sequence goes on along the minus strand of CM038681.1, from coordinate 424,034,751 downwards.
TATAGATCTTGATGCCTAATATATAAGCAGCTTCTCCAAGGTCCTTCATTGAAAAACACTTGTTCAAGTAGGCCTTTATGCTTTCCAAGAATTCTATATCATTTCCCATCAACAGTATGTCATCCACATATAATATGAGAAATGCTACGAAGCTCCCACTCACTTTCTTGTAAACACAAGCTTCTCCATAAGTCTGTAAACCCAAACGCTTTGATCATCTCATCAAATCGAATGTTCCAACTCCGAGATGCTTGCACCAGCCCATAGATTGAGCGTTGAGCTTGCACACCTTGTTAGCATTCTTAGGATCGACAAAACCTTCCGTCTGCATCATATACAATTCTTCCTTAAGAAAGCCGTTAAGGAATGCCGCTTTGACGCCCATTTGCCATATCTCATAATCATAGAATGCGGCAATTGCTAACATGATTCGGACGGACTTCAGCTTCGCTACGGGTGAGAAAGTCTCATCATAGTCAACCCCTTGAACTTGTCGATAACCCTTAGAGACAAGTCGAGCCTTATAGATGGTCACATTACCATCCGCGTCTGTCTTCTTCTTAAAGATCCATTTATTTTCTATGGCTCGCCGATCATCGGGCAAGTCAGTCAAAGTCCATACTTTGTTTTCATACATGGATCCTATCTCGGATTTCATGGCTTCTAGCCATTTGTCGGAATCTGGGCCCGCCATTGCTTCTTCATAGTTCGAAGGTTCACCGTTGTCTAACAACATGATTTCCAAGACAGGGTTGCCGCACCACTCTGGTGCGGAACGTGTCCTTGTGGACCTACGAAGTTCAGTAGGAGCTTGATCCGAAGTACCTTGATCATCATCATTAACTTCCTCTCTAGTTAGTGCAGGCACCACAGGAACATCTTCCTGAGCTGCGCTACTTTCCGTTTCAAGAGGCAGTACTTCATCAAGCTCTACTTTCCTCCCACTTACTTCTTTCGAGAGAAACTCTTTCTCCAGAAAGGATCCGTTCTTGGCAACAAAGATCTTGCCTTCGGATCTGAGGTAGAAGGTATACCCAATGTTTTCCTTAGGGTATCCTATGAAGATGCATTTTTCCGACTTGGGTTCGAGCTTTTCAGGTTGAAGTTTCTTGACATAAGCATCGCATCCCCAAACTTTTAGAAACGACATCTTAGGTTTCTTCCCAAACCATAATTCATACGGTGTCGTCTCAACAGATTTCGACGGAGCCCTATTTAAAGTGAATGCGGCAGTCTCTAAAGCATAGCCCCAAAATGAGAACGTAGATCGGTAAGAGACATCATAGATCGCACCATATCCAATAGAGTGCGATTACGATGTTCAGACACACCATTTCGCTGAGGTGTTCCTGGCGGCGTGAGTTGTGAAACTATTCCACATTTCCTTAAGTGTGTGCCAAATTCGTGACTCAAATGTTCCCCTCCACGATCTGATCGTAAGAACTTTATTTTATTGTCACATTGATTCTCAACCGCACTCTGAAATTCCTTGAACTTTTCAAAGGTCTCAGATTTGTGTTTCATTAAGAAGACATACCCATATCTACTCAAGTAATCAGTGAGAGTGAGAACATAACGATAGCCACCGCGAGCCTCAACACTCATTGGACCGCACACATCAGTATGTATGATTTCCAATTAGTTGGTTGCTCGCTCCATTGTTCCGGAGAACGGAGTCTTGGTCATCTTACCCATAAGGCATGGTTCGCACGTGTCAAATGATTCGTAATCAAGAGACTCCAAAAGTCCATCTGCATGGAGCTTCTTCATGCGTTTGACACCTATGTGACCAAGGCGGCAGTGCCACAAGTATGTGGGACTATCATTATCAACCTTACATCTTTTGGTATTCACACTATGAATATGTGTAACATTACGTTCGAGATTCATTAAGAATAAACCATTCACCAGGGGGGCATGACCATAAAACATATCTCTCATATAAATAGAACAACCATTATTCTCGGATTTAAATGAGTAGCCATCTCGAATTAAACGAGATCCTAATACAATGTTCATGCTCAAAGCTGGCACTAAATCACAATTATTGAGGTTTAAAAAAATCCCAAAGGTAAATGTAGAGGCAGCGTGCCGACGGCGATCACATCGACCTTGGAACCATTCCCGACGCGCATCGTCACCTCGTCCTTCGCTAGTCTCCGCTTATTTCGCAGCTCCTGCTTTGAGTTACAAATATGAGCAACCGCACCGGTATCAAATACCCAGGAGCTACTACGAGTACTGGTAAGGTACACATCAATAACATGTATATCACATATACCTTTAGTGTTGCCGGCCTTCTTGTCCGCTAAGAATTTGGGGCAGTTCCGCTTCCAGTGACCACTTCCCTTGCAATAAAAGCACTCTGTCTCAGGCTTGGGTCCATTCTTTGGCCTCTTCCCGGCAACTGGCTTACCGGGCGCTGCAACTCCCTTGCCCGTCCTTCTTGAAGTTCTTCTTACCCTTGCCTTTCTTAAACTTAGTGGTTTTATTCACCATCAACACTTGATGTTCTTTTTTGATCTCCACCTCCGCTGATTTCAGCATTGAATATACCTCAGGAATGGTCTTTTCCATCCCCTGCATATTGAAGTTCATCACAAAGCTCTTGTAGCTTGGTGGAAGCGACCGAAGGATCCTGACAATGACCGCGTCATCCGGGAGATTAACATCCAGCTGAGTCAAGCGGTTGTGCAACCTGACATTTTGAGTATGTGCTCACCGCAGTAACTATTTTCCTCCATCTTACAACTCAAGAACTTGTCGGAGACTTCATATATCTTGACCCGGGCATGAGCTTGGACAACCATTTTCAGCTCTTCGAACATCTGATATGCTCCGTGTTGCTCAAAATGCTTTTGGAGCCCCGGTTCTAAGCTGTAAAGCATGCCACATCGAACGAGGGAGTAATCATCAAGACGTGACTGCCAAGCGCTCATAACGCCTTGGTTCTCAGGATGGGTGCTTCACCTAGCGGTGCTTCTAGGACATAATCTTTCTTGGCAGCTATGAGGATGATCCTCGTGTTCCGGACCCATCAGATAGTTGCTGCCATCATCTTTCAGCTTGGTTTTCTAGGAACACGTTGAAGTTGAGGGAAACATTAGCGTGGGCCATTTGATCTACAAGACATATTGTAAAGATTTTAGACTAAGTTCATGATAATTAAGTTCATCTAATCAAATTATTCAATGAACTCCCACTCAGATAGACATCCCTCTAGTCATCTAAGTGAAACATGATCCGAGTCAACTAGGCCGTGTCCGATCATCACGCGAGACGGACTAGTCAACGTCGGTGAACATCTTCATGTTGATCGTATCTTCTATACGACTCATGCTCGACCTTTCGGTCTTCCGTGTTCCGAGGCCATGTCTGTACATGCTAGGCTTGTCAAGTCAACCTAAGTGTATTGCGTGTGTAAATCTGGCTTACACCCGTTGTATTCGAACGTTAGAATCTATCACACCCGATCATCACGTGGTGCTTCGAAACAACGAACCTTCGCAATGGTGCACAGTTAGGGGGAACACTTTCTTGAAATTATTTCGAGGGATCATCTTATTTAAGCTACTGTCGTTCTAAGCAAATAAGATGTAAAACATGATAAACATCACATGCAATCAAATAGTGACATGATATGGCCAATATCATTTTGCTCCTTTGATCTCCATCTTCGGGGCGCTATGGTCATCTTCTCACCGGCATGACACCATGATCTCCATCATCATGATCTCCATCATCGTGTCTTCATGAAGTTGTCACGCCAACGATTACTTCTACTTCTATGGCAAATGTGTTTAGCAATAAAGTAAAGTAATTTACATGGCGTTATTCAATGACACGCGGGTCATACAAAAAATAAAGACAACTTCTATGGCTCCTACCGGTTGTCATTCTCATCGACATGCAAGTCATGATTCCTATTACAAGAACATTATCAATCTCATACATCACATATGTTTCATTCATCACATCCTTTTGGCCATATCACATCACAAAGGCATATGCTGCAAAAACAAGTTAGACATCCTCTAATTGTTGTTGCAAGTTTTTACGTGGTTTCTATAGGTTTCTAGCAAGAACGTTTCTTACCTATGTAAAACCACAGCGTGATATGCCAATTTCTACTTACCCTTCATAAGGACCCTTTTCATCGAATCCGCTCCAACTAAAGTGGGAGAGACAAACACCCGCTAGCCACCTTATGCAACTAGTGCATGTCAGTCGGTGGAACCTGTTTCATGTAAGCGTACGTGTAAGGTCGGTCTGGGCCGCTTCATCCAACAATGCCGCCGAAGCAAGATAAGACTAGTAGCGGCAAGAAAATTGACAACATCTACGCCCACAACAAGTTTGTGTTCTACTCGTGCATAGAAACTACGCATAGAACTAGCTCATGATGCCACTGTTGGGGATCGTTGCATAATTTAAAATTTTCTACGCATCACCAAGATCAATCTATGGAGTGTTCTAGCAACGAGAGGGATAGGAGTGCATCTACATATCCTTGTAGATCGCGAGCGGAAGCGTTCAAGTGAACGGGGTTGATGGAGTCGTACTCGTCGTGATCCAAATCACCGATGACCGAGTGTCGAACGGACGTCACCTCCGTGTTCAACACACGTGTGGTTGGGGAAGACGTCTCCTCCTTCTTGATCCAGCTAGGGGGTAGGAGAGGTTGATGGAGATCCAGCAGCACGACGGCGTGGTGGTGGGAGTAGCGGCGATCTCGGCAGGGCTTCGCCAAGCTCAGCGAGAGGGAGAGGTGTTACGGGAGAGAGAGGGAGGCGCCACGGGCAAGGGTGCGGCTTCCCTCCCTCCCCCCTCTTTATATAGGTCCCCTAGGGGGGGTGCCGGCCCTAGGAGATCCAATCTCCAAGGGGGGGCGGCGGCCAAGGGGGTGTCTTGCCCCCTGCCAGTGGGCGCCCCACCCCTAGGGTTCCCAACCCTAGGCGCAGGGGAGGCCAAGGGGTGCACCAGCCCACCAGGCTGGTTCCTCCCACTTCAGCCCATGGGGCCCTCCGGATAGGTGGCCCCACCGGTGGACCCAGGACCCTTCCGGTGGTCCCGGTACAATACCGTGACCCCAAACTTTCCGATGGTCAAACTGGACTTCCTATATATAATTCTTCACCTCCGGACCATTCCGAACTCCTTGTGACGTTCGGGATCTCATCCGGACTCAACAACTTTCGGGTTACCGCATACTAATATCTCAACAACCCTAGCGCCACCGAACCTTAATGTGTAGACCCCACGGGTTCAGAGACATGCGAGATGACCGAGACGACTCTCCGTCAATAACCAACAACGGATCTGGATACCCATGTTGGCTCCTACATGCTCCTCGATGATCTCATCGGATGAACCACGATGTCGAGGATTCAATCAATCCCGTATACAATTCCCTTTGTCAATCGGTACGTTACTTGCCCGAGACTCGATTGTCAGTATCCCGATACCTCGTTCAATCTCGTTACGGGCAAGTCACTTTACTCGTACCGTAATGCATGATCCCGTGACCATACACTTGGTCACATTGAGCTCATTATGATGATGCATTACCGAGTGGCCCTAGAGATACCTCTCCGTCATACGGAGTGACAAATCCCAGTCTCGATTCGTGCCAACCCAACAGACACTTTCGGAGATACCCGTAGTGCACCTTTATAGTCACCCAGTTACGTTGTGATGTTTGGCACACCCAAAGCACTCCTACGGTATCCGGGAGTTGCACAATCTCATGGTCTAAGGAAATGATACTTGACAATGGGAAAAGCTCTAGCAAACGAACTACACGATCTTGTCTATGCTTAGGATTGGGTCTTGTCCATCACATCATTCTCCTAATGATGTGATCCCGTTATCAATGACATCTAATGTCCATAGTAAGGAAACCATGACTATCTGTTGATCAACGAGCTAGTCAACTAGAGGCTCACTAGGGACGTGTTGTGGTCTATGTATTCACACATGTATTACGATTTCCAGATAACACAATTATAGCATGAACAATAGACAATTATCATGAACAAATAAATATAATAATAACCATTTTATTATTGCCTCTAGAGCATATTTCCAACATTGGAAGCGTGAATAAGCGCCCCGCCCTAGAAACACATGATATTCGCTATTGAAGGGAGCAGTGTGAAAGAGCAACTCTTTCGACCTGTAATTTTCAGGCGTGTCGAATACCACGTCAAGTTTAATTCTCCCCGAACATCATGCTTCTCGACTGGGGATGATGCCTCGAAAGGTGGTACTGCTTTGCTTGATGCGTGTTCTATCAATCTGCATTTTGTCGAGCGTGTCCTCGTAGATGAGATTAAGCCCACTGCCGCTGTCCATGAACACTTTGGTGTGTCGAAAGTCGTCCACAATTGGGTTTAGAACTAAAGCGGCGGGTGCTCGGACTGATCGGGCCCTTGGTTCGTCGTCAGCGGTGAAGGTTATTGCCGCATCGTTCCATGGGCTTACTGTGGTTATTTGGTGGACTCCGGCGAGGTCGGGAAGTGCCCTCTTACACTGATTATTTGAAGAGAAAGTCTCGAACACCGTAAGGACGTTGAAATCGTCATCCTCCGGAGAATGTTTCTCTGGAGTGGAGGTGGTGAGGATGGCCTCCCCACTTTTAGCTACTTGCCGGAGTACCCAACATGCCCGAAGGCTGTGAGTTGGTTCAGTGCTTGGCGTCGCATGTACCGGACAGGGTTTGTCGAGGAGTTCGTCAAGAACGAACCTGTATCCTGTAAAGGGTTTGTTTTACTTGCCGATGGGCTTATGCTCGGATGCTCGTAAGGGTGTATCTGTTTTGCCCGGGCAGTACACTGCGTAAAGGCAGCAGGTTCCAATTGGTTTTTCTGGGCCTTCCATGTGCTCTTCATCGCACAGTACTTCCATACTATGTGCGATAGTTCTATGAAACTCTATATGCGATGGCGGTCGACGGCATTCCAAATTTCTTCGTCGGTACAATTGCGATGAAAGACCGAGACTGCATCGTCGTCGCAACAATCTTTAATCTTGTTTTTGACAAGTAAGAACCTAGCCCAAAAGTGATGGACCGTTTCCTGAGGTTGTTGTCGTACATACATCAGGTCACATATGTATGGAGGGCCTGAATTACTCGGAGAGTATTGATTGTCGTGGGTGGGTGTGCTAAAATTGAATCCCGACCCAAAGTTGTGTCTGGAGATTGTAAAATCTCCAAGGTCACCAGTTCGGGTCTGGGAAGATCCAAGTGCTCCCTAGACCCTGTGTCTGACCCTGAGTTTGGGGGACGCGGAGTCCCATCCAAAGGAGGGGTGTCCGACTCAAGGGGTTCGGAGAACCGAACATAGCTGGTCTTTAATTTAGGAGAAGAAGTGTTTCGGCTCGTTCTTCGACGACCGCTACCAGGTGAGCGATTGGTGGGAGATTGATTTCCCTCTAGTCATGTTTAAGCCCGATCCATCATAGTCTGCCGAAAGTCCCAGGGCGGCGATACGATCTAGCAGCTCGTTTAAGGACAAGATGTCCGCCGGATCCATCTTTTTGGAGTATTCGAGACCGACGTGGGGGTGGTGTTTGACGATCATGGGGGACGCTATCGGCTTGACGGCCGTACGGGCACCCACGGTGAAACCACCGAGCTGGAAGACCTGTCCTGAAGTTAGGCTCCTTCCAGATGTGATATCATCGTTGATGACAAGGCAAGCCATACATCGCTTCTCGTGACGACACAACGGAGCTCTCAATGAAAGCACCATTGTCAGTGTCAAAACCGGCAGATCTCGGGTAGGGGGGCCCAAGCTGTGAGTCTAACGATCAATGGTAACAAGGGGACAATGGGGACACGATGTTTACCCAGGTTTGGGCCCTCTTAAAGGAGGTAAAACCCTACGTCCTGCTTGATTGTATTTGATAAGTATAGGGGTTACAAGAGTTGATCTACCTCTAGATCATGATAGCTAAACCCTAGTTGTCTAGCCTCTGATTATTCGGATAGCCTCTACGGACTAAACCCTCTGGTTTATATACACACCGGAGGGACCTAGGGTTGTATAGAGTCGGTTTGCAGTAGAAGGAAATAGTACATTCGGACACAAAACTTGTTGTCACGCTTATAGGAGTCCCACCCGGACACGGGGGATATCCTTCTTTTTATCTTCACGGCCCATTAGTCCGGCTCACATCAAATAGACCGGACACCCGAGGACCCCCTAATCCAGGACTCCCTTACAGGGACCCTAGCATCTGGGCCAGACGACGAGGACCGTGGCGCCTGGTGCTGGAATCCGAGAAGGACTCTTCCTTGCATTCCAAACCGACTTTGGGGAGGCCGTCTTGATAACCCACAAGTATATGGGGTCGCAACAGTTTTCGAGGGTAGAGTAGTCAACCCAAATTTATAGATTCGACACAAGGGGAGCGAAATAATATTTGCAAGTATTAGCAGCTGAGTTGTCAATTCAACCATGATACGTCTCCAACGTATCTACTTTTTCTCACACTTTTCCTCTTGTTTTGGACTCTAATTTGCATGATTTGAATGAAACTAACCCCGGACTGACGTTTTTTTCAGCAGAAATACCATGGTGTTGTTTTTGTGTAGAAATAAAAGTTCTCGGAATGGAATGAAACTTTGCGATGATTTTTTTATGGAATAAAAGAGAATTATTGGAGCCAAGACCCACCAGAGAGGGGCCCCTGGGTGGGCACAACCCACCAGGGAGCACCCCCCTCTCCTAGCACGCCCAGGTGGGTTGTACCCACCTGGTGGCCCCGCTGACGACCCCCATGATACTATAAAATCATATTTTTCCAGAAAAAATTCAGAGAGAAAGAATTATCATGATCCACGAGACGGAGCCGCCGCCAAGCCCTGTTATTCCTCGGGAGGGCAAATCTGGAGTCCGTTTGGGGCTCCAGAGAGGGGGTTCTTCGTTCTACATCATCACCAACCCTTCTCCATTGCCAATTCCATGATGCTCCCCACTGGGAGTGAGTAATTCCTTTGTAGGCTCGCTGGTCGGTGAGGAGTTGGATGAGATTCATCATGTAATTGAGTTAGTTTTGTTAGGGCTTGATCCCTAGTATCCACTATGTTCTTAGATTGATGTTGCAATGACTTTGCTATGCATAATGCTTGTCACTTTGGGCCCGGGTGCCATGAACTCGTATCTGAACCGTTTATGAATTCATCATTATATCCATGTTTTAGATCCGATCTTGCAAGTTATAGGCACCTATTACGGTTATGATCTGACAACCCCGGAGTGACAACAACCGGGCCCACTCTCGGTGATGACCGTAGTTTGAGGAGTTCATGTATTCACTATGTGTTAATGCTTTGTTCCGGTTATCTATTAAAAGGAGGCCTTAATATCCCTTAGTTTCCAATATGGACCCTGCTGCCACGGGAGGGTAGGACAAAAGATGTCATGCAAGTTCTTTTAATAAAGCATGTATGACTATTTACGGAATAAATGCCTACATTATATCGATGAACTGGAGCTAGTGCCGTATCGTCCTAGGTTATAACTGTCACATGATGAATATCATCCAACAACTCACCGATCCAATGCCTACGAATTTATCTTATATTGATCTTGCTAAGTTACTACTTCTATCATCACTGTTACACTTGCTACAAAATTAGTGCTATCACTGTTACTGTTACTGTTGCTGCTGTCACTACTATCAAAACTATCATATTACTGTGCTACTGATCACTTTGCTGCAGATAATTAATCTCTAGGTGTGGTTGAATTGACAACTCAGCTTCTAATACCTTCAAATATTCTTTGGCTCCCCTTGTGTCGAATCGACAAATTTGGGTTGAATATTCTACCCTTGAAAACTGTTGCGATCCCCTATACTTGTGGGTTATCAAGACCTTTTTATGGTGCCATTGTCGGGGAGCATAGCTATATTTGTTGAGTCACTTGGGATTATTATCATATTATCACTATGAAGAATCTGAAGGATCCTAAGCCTAAGATATTTCCCTCAAGTACGAGGGGAGGTAAGAAACTGTCATCGAGTTCTGCTTTAGATTCACCTTCGGTTATGAGTAAACTTGCAACACCACCACATGCTATTAATTCTAATATGTCGCAAGTTATTGATGATTCTACTTCTACTATGAATGATGCTTATGATCATGCTAGTACCTTGCTTGCTAATTGTCGTGGAATTGTCACGGCAGATGTCCTCGTGAAAGGACTTAGTCATGGAGCCATCGCAACTAGGAAGCTTAAAGGGGTTAAAGTGGGTCAGAGGACACGAGGTTTTATACTGGTTCGGCCCCTTGCGGTGAAGGTAAATCCTAATCTAGTTGAGGTCGAATTGCTAGGGTTTCGATGACCAGGGAGCAAATCTGCTATGCCTGGCTCTCGACCTGATGTTACTTGCCCTAAGTCGCCGACGGGTCGTCCCCTTATATACACGGGCTGACGCCCCGCGGCCTACAGAGTCTCGGCCGGCTCATAAACAGTGTCCGGCTCGGTGACTAGTTAATCTTGTCTTACAATACAAGTCATGCCATTACGCGGTTTATCACTACGGGCCTTAAGTCGCCTGCGGGCTTTGGGCCCTTAACTGAACCGCCATCTTCAAGCTTGATATTGGGCTTCATATGATAAATCGTCATAGCGTAACCTGGCCCCTCCTGGGCGGGTTACACTAGTAGTTATATCCCCAACACTAATGATGATGTGCCACTTGGTGAATTTCTTGATAAACAAATTGCTAGAGTTATACGACATGATGTTTTTGAACCCGTTGATGAGCTTGAAACTGAATCTTTGAAACACATGCTAGAACTAGCCTTCCTATATATGAACTGCCTAAGGTACCGGAAGGTTATGTTATGAGTGAAGAAGCAACTAGAGATATTCTTGCTTGCAATGATAGAGATGATCTAGAGAAAGTACTACAGAAGTATAAAGAAAAATCTATGAATGCTAGAATGAAATGTGATCCTAAGTTTGCTACTTCACCTATCTTTATTGATGATAAGGATTATGAATTCTCTGTCGACCTAGAGTTAATTACTTTGGTTGAATCTGATCCTTTCCATGGTTATGAAACTGAAACTGTTGTGGCACATCTTACTAAGTTGAATGATATAGCCACCCTTTTTACTCATGATGGGAAAACTCGTTACTACTTTATTCTCATATTATTTCCTTTCTCATTAATGGGTGATGCTAAAGCTTGGTACAATACTCTTGCTCCTGGTTGTGTGCGTGGTCCCCAGGATATGATTTATTACTTCTCTGCAAAATATTTTCCTGCTCAAAAGAAACAAGCTGCCTTACAGGAAATATTTAACTTTGTGCAAACTAAAGAAGAGAGTCTCCCACAAACTTGGGGGAGGCTTTGCCAGTTACTTAATGCTTTACCTGATCATCCTCTTAAGAAAAATGAAATACTTGATATCTTCTATAATGGACTAACCGATGCTTCTAGGGACTTCCTAGATAGTTGTGTTGGTTGTGTTTTCAGGGAACGAACTATTGCTCAAGGTGAAGAATTATTAAATAAAATATTGAAAAATTATGATGATTGGACTCTTCTCGAACCGCTGCCTAAACCCACTTCGAAGAAGAGGGGTATATTATATCTCATTCCCGAAGATATGCAAGAGGCAAAGAAATCTATGAAGGAAAAAGGTATTAAAGCCGAGGATGTTAAAAATTTACCTCCTATTGAAGAAATACATGGGCTTGACACACCACCACTGCCTAAGGTGGTAGAGATAAGTTCTCTTATGAAGTTCAATGAAAATGATAATCCTCACAATATGCATCCTAGTCAATGCCTTTATGAGTTTGAAAACTACATTAGAAAACAAGATCACTTCAATGCAAATGTTATGAAACAATTGAAATATAATTCTGATATGAGTGTTCACTTGAGTGACTTGTTATTTAGAATATCAAATGATGTTAGAGGTGTGGGAAAACATGCTTCTATGGTTCAAACTCAGTTAGAACAAGTTGCTAAATCACAAACAGAATTACTTGATGAAATGAATCATAATATGCATGACTTTGCTGTTAGAGTTGCAACTAGAGGAGGTAAAATGACCCAGGAACCACTTTATCCTGAGGGACACCCAAAAATAATTGAACAAGATTCACAAAGAAATAACACTAGTGCACCTAGCCCTTCTAAAAATAAAAGGAAGAAGAAAAATGATAGTACTTTGCACACTTCTAGTGAACCTGAAATAGAGAAACCTCTTGATAATGAGAATGAAACTTCTATCTATGATGCTGAAACTCAATCTGGTAATGAACACTCACCTAGTGATAATGAAAAGGATAATGAAGAGGGCCATGAAGACTCTCAACCAACCAATGATAAAGAACCAGATAATGATGTTGAGATAGAACCACCTGTTGATCTTGATAACCCACAACCTAAGGATAAAAGATATGATAAAGAGAATTTGTGGCTAGGAAACACGATAAAGAAAGAGAACCGTGGGTTCCAAAACCTATGCTTTTCCACACAAGTCAACTAAAAAGAAAGATGATGAATAATTTGAACGCTTTGCTGAAATGCTGAGGCCGGTCTTTTTGCGTACTCGCTTGACTGATATCTTGAAAATACCTCCTTATGCAAAGTATATGAGAGACATCATCACAAATAAGAGAAAAATACTAGAAGCTGAAATCTTCACTATGCTTGCTAATTATACTTTTTAGATGGAGTACCTAAAAAACTTGGAGATCCCGGAATACCGACTATACCTTGCTCTATCAAAAAGAATTATGTGAAAACTGCTTTGTGTGACTTAGGAGCTGGTGTTAGTGTTATTCCTTTCTCTTTATATAAAAGACTTGACTTGAATAAATTTGCGCCTACTAAAATATCTTTGCAAATGGCGGACAAATCAACTGCCATACCTATCGGTGTCTGTGAGGATGTGCTCGTTGTTGTTGCTAATGTTACTATTTTGACGGACTTTGTTATACTTGAGATGCCTGAGGACGACAACATGTCGATTATCCTTGGTAGACCCTTCTTGAATACTGCAGGGGCTGTTATTGATTGCAATAAAAGCAAGTTCACTCTTCACATTAATGGTAATGAGCATACGACGCACTTTCCGAAGAAACGGTTCCAAGTGAAAGGTATTAATGTTATTGAAAAATCTCCGACAATCACTATTGGAAGTTTTCCAATACCTCTACCTACTGTCAAAAAGAAATATGAAATGCTTAGTGTTGGGGAAATGCATATCCCTATTGAGGTAACTTAGTGATTAATGAAAGTTCTTCAGTTTCATGCTAATCGAAAGTGGTTGTTAATAAGACTTGATCAACCTTATTAATGAATCATTTTTGAACGGTATGAAGTTGATGAATTTAGCAAGCACTACCTTCTGCCCCTACCTTTTGTTTTCTGTCTTTATTAGTTAAATAAAATAAAATGCCATGTTTTGCCTGTTTTCTGAATTTTCATTGCAATAAAAAAAGACCCAAAAATAAAAGTACTCAGAATGCCCTGAAAATTTTATATGATTTTTTCCTGAATATTTAAGAATTTTTGGTGCAAATAATACTAGAGGGAGGTGCACCAGGTGGGCACAACCCACATGGGCGCGCCAGGACCCCCAGGCGCACCCTGGTGGGTTGTGGGCCCCATGTGGGCCCCTTCACTTATCTCTTTAGCCCACATCATCACTCTCCTCCAGAAAAATCCCCATTGTTCTCTCTCCCGTGTTCTTGAGCTCAAACCTGCGGATTTCGATCTCTTTGCTCGAAGCTCCGTTTCCGAAACGGTTTCGCGGGATTGTTGCTTGGTATGTGACTCCATCATTTGTCCAATTAGTTTTTGTTTTAGTGGTTTATACTTTGAATAAGTAGCTACTCTTGGTGCTACTGTAGATGTTCTTGCATGTTGAATTCTTAGTGTTCTAAGTAGTTTGAATGCTTGCTATGGCCTCTATGTATCCCTATGAGTAGTTGCTATCAATCTTGTAAAGTTTTGTTGACAAATTTTTGTCACCCCAAAATTTTTATTTTCAGAAAATTGTATGCGGACATGATGAACCTATTTGGAAGGAGTTCTTTGAGGAGACGATCATCGGGGGAATCTTCTAGTGACAGTCATGCTCGTCGGTCCTATGTTGAACCAAGTGAAAGTTCCACGTGAGATGCCGCCACCAAGACATATTTATGGCCTAGCGATGATTATATGGTGCGTGTGGGCATCAAGGAGGAATTTGAGCAATATGTTCACAATGCCGGTCTCGGTCCCTACCTCTCAGATAAGTGTGAACAACACCAACTTCTCATTGAATCATTTGTCAAAGGATTTAAATATTTTCCACGTGAGTCTAGGGTGTCTTTCAAGCTTTATGATGGACCATTTACTATCCCACTGGAGAATTTTGCTTACCATTGCAAACTTCCATTCTAGGGCTCTCTCGATGAGCCATCAAAGGCTGAGTGTGAGTCTTTCTTGATTAGCCTTTGTTACGGTGAAGGTAGGGGAGTGAGACAAGGAAGAATAAAGAGCGTTCACTTTCCCGCAATTCAGTACCTTGCATTATTTAACGGGAAATGTATAGTAGGAAAGCAGGACTGTAGCATACTTTGTGCGCCAGACTTGTGCCTCATTCACGCCGCTCTCACTGGTGAAAGGAATTATAACCTTGGAGCAATTGTTGCATGTAGACTTCAACATAACGCTAACAATGGTTGGTTCTGTGGTGGAATTTATGCCACACGTCTAGCACGAGGGCTGGGTGTTTCACCCTTGCCTTTTGATCCTATCCCACCCACTCGGTATTTAGATTTTGATGCCTTAAAGGAGCATAAGATTCTCAAGGGAAGGGCTGATAACTTCACTTATAATTTGTTGTTTAACCAATCACATGTTGTGGACACATATTTGCCTGCACCTGCTCTCTTTGATTATCACAGCAAGGGAAGATATTTTGTTCTTCAGAGCGAGGCCGAGCTCACAACGTAGCAGTGTTGGCAGCACGGCAGGCCGAGGCATCCGCACCGAGAGCCTCCGTGAGCTACCACGCTGACTACTACCCTCCAGGCTACTGATCGATTACCAACTTAGGCCAAAAGCCTAAGCTTGGGGGAGTACGTGTTTCCACCGACTTTACATTCATGCCCACTTATTCTATTTGTCGGTGTTCACACTTTTTCATTGTATCATCCATGCTTAGATTTATTTTCTTGCTTTCTTTTTGTGTGTTTGAAAAACCTTAGAAAAACCAAAAAAATAGTTGTAGTAATTTACTTTCTATGCATGCTTAGTAGTAGCACTAAGAAGAAAATCCAAAAAGATTTCCTTGTTCTTCTTTTCCTTGTTGGGAGCTTTCTAGTGTAAATAGTTTTTCTCGTTTTTGCTTCTTCTTTTGCTTGTTGAAGGAAACCAAAAACTCCAACAATATTTCAGTGTGTTTCTCTGAATTTCTTTTCTTTTTATTCGATTTGTACCAAGGAGAAGACCACGATGAAAATGTTGAGTGGCTCTCATATGAATAACTGTTGAACTAATAAAGAGCCCATTTTACCTTGTCTTCTCCTGTTGAATAAAATGTTTGCAGATTCCAGCTTAGTCCATGGCACTCTTGCACTATTATTATTTTCATATTGATACGTCCATTTTGCATCATGCTTTTATGTCTATATTTATTGCATTATGGGTTGTTATTACACGTTATGCCATAATACTTATGCCTATTCTCTCTTATTTTACAAGTTTTACATGAAGAGGGAGAATGCCGGCAGCTGGAATTCTGGGCTGGAAAAGGAGCAAATATTAGAGACATATTTTGCACAACTCGAAAAGTCCTGAAACTCCACGGAAGTTATTTTTGTAATTAATAAAAAATACTAGTGAAAGAATCCACCAGAGGGGGCCCACACCCTGGCCACGAGGGTGGGGGGCGCGCCCTACCCCCCTGGGCGCGCCCCCTGCCTCGTGGGCCCCCTGGCAGGCCTCCGGTGCCCATCTTCTACTATATGAAGTCTTTTACCCTAG
Source organism: Aegilops longissima (assembly GCA_021605205.1). Lineage (NCBI taxonomy): Eukaryota > Viridiplantae > Streptophyta > Magnoliopsida > Poales > Poaceae > Aegilops > Aegilops longissima. The sequence goes on along the minus strand of CM038681.1, from coordinate 424,018,740 downwards.
ACAAAATCATAACCAAGCTTTTGGGAAGAAACTCCGCCGCCACGAGGCGGAACCTTGGCGGAACCAATCTAGGGCTCCGGCAGAGCTGTTCTGCCGGGGAAACATCCCTCCGGGAGGGGGAAATCATCGCCATCGTCATCACCAACGATCCTCTCATCGGGAGGGGGTCAATATTCATCAACATATTCACCAGCACCATCTCCTCTAAAACCCTAGTTCATCTCTTGTATCCAATCTTTGTCCCAAAGCCTCAGATTGGTACCTGTGGGTTGCTAGTAGTGTTGATTACTCCTTGTAGTTGATGCTAGTTGGTTTATTTGGTGGAAGATCATATGTTCGGATACTTTATGCATATTAATACCCCTCTGATTATGAACATGAATATGATTTGTGAGTAGTTACGTTTGTTCCTGAGGACATGGGAGAAGTCTTGCTATAAGTAGTCATGTGAATTTGGTATTCATTCGATATTTTGATGAGATGTATGTTGTCTTTCCTCTAGTGGTGTTATGTGAACGTCGACTAGATGACACTTCACCATTGTTTGGGCCTAGAGGAAGGCATTGGGAAGTAATAAGTAGATGATGGGTTGCTAGAGTGACATAAGCTTAAACCCTAGTTTATGATTTGCTTCGTAAGGGGCTGATTTGGATCCATATGTTTCATGCTATGGTTAGGTTTACCTTAATAATTCTCTTGTAGTTGCGGATGCTTGCAATAGGGGTTAATCATAAGTGGGATGCTTTTCCAAGAAAGGACAGCACCCAAGCACCGGTCCACCCACATACCAAATTATCAAAGTAACGAACGCGAATCATATGAGCGTGATGAAAACTAGCTTGACGATAATTCCAATGTGTCCTCGGAGCACTTTTCTC